>JAWMRA010000161.1:56183827-56238921 GCA_035584735.1 Pseudotriccus pelzelni | reverse complement strand
AATCCAATGCGCAGGCTGGAAGGTGTAAAGACCTTCCCCGGTTCTTCGTTCGCGAAGACTGGCCATTTACTTACTATGGAACAATTACCTGCAAAACAACACACTCCTGGTGACACTTCCATTGCCCAGAAGATTACCACCTTTCACTCTGCTGGTGTTAGTATCATTTCATAAAATGACAGTAACACTAGTCAAAAATTCTATTCATGTGGTAAAAAAATACAAGCAAAGCTTTCAGGTTTGGCTGTGTGTAGGTACTGGGTATTGCTCAAAGTACATCGTTGCACTACGTGATTACTAACAGGGACCAAATGGCTATAAACTGTGTCAAACCTTCACTCAGCAGCAGAACCATTTCAGATTTACCCTCGTGTCTGTGAGAACAGGGTTTGGCTGTGGGTATTCCTGAATGCTCCCTCCCTTTAAATCAGCTGTCAATGCTGCATGCTCAGCCCCAGCACTGCCATCAGCTTTGCGACTTCCATCAAACACCTGTGAGTGGCAGCTTCCTATGGGAGGTTGTGCCCATCCATCCTTGGGAGTGCAGCACACCCTGTCCTGCCTGGAAAAGGGAAGTGGGGTGACCAAGGCCTTGGGAGTAGCAGCCCCTTGCTGGTGTTTATCACTGCCCTCCACTCCATCCTCATGGCTGGTGCTGGATGCAGTCGCGCTTTTTTCTCCAGAGATGGTTGTACCTCCTCCTCTGGCTGCTGAGACACTGCACTCATTTTTCCGGTGAAAGCAGCACCAGAGTATGTCCTGTTCCTCCTGAAGGCAGGACAGCCTGTGAGCAGCATGGCTGAAACTCCATTAAATTTTTAGTCCAAATTCTTTTCCCCCATCTTTTCCATTTCTTTTAATGGCAGGATAAATGTGGCCTTCTCTTGCTGCGGAGGGCAGACTACAGCCTGGCAGCAGGTCCTTGTGCACACACTTCCATCACAGCTTTTGCAGTTCTGAAGAAAATTGAGAGTGTTTTTGACATTTGTGAGTGGTTTTAGAAGGTTCAGAACCATTCTCCATCATAACTTATATCAACACAGTAGCAGTTCAATCTATATGCTTCTGCAGTACTTGCTAAAAGCTTCTAGAAAATGTGTGAAATTAGTAAAGGCATTTTCTGGTTTGATTCAAAAAACTTCTGTGTCCTCATATTTAGAATTCAGCAATAAACTAATTTTGTGTTTGGGTATCTCTAAGAAAAATTAAAATATGGAAAAAAAATTATCAGCATCCTAACAGAATGAGACAGCCTTCTCCTTCCACCTTCTAATCCCCTCTACTCACACGTGATGTACAACAGCAAAGCTACACAGAAGAGTTTGAACAATTCTAGTTTGTGAAGAACTCCATTCAAATTTTATCTCCAGTAAAGTTTTAGAACCTCATTCAGATTTCAGAGTTTTGGCCTATAAATTGGCTGATAAATTATTAGTAATGATCTGGATGGTCACAGCTCATTTCAAATTATCAATAATATTGCCTTTGTGATGAACAGTCATAGATTTTATGTTAAAATTTGCAGAAAAGGCATTTGGGGGATGCTTTGCAGCCTTTTGAGACTGGGCAAAGAACACTATTTTTCCCATTAGCCTTCCAAACTCACATGTCTAAGGGCAGCTTAAAGTGAAAAACATAGTGAGGGTGTCCTGAGGCCGCCCCCACTCCAAAATAACAATAATACACAAATAGTTCAGCTACTGAATAGGTTTGGGTAATCCTTTGTACTTTTAGTATTTCACCATCTGCCATGTCTAAAAAGGAGTACATGTAGCCAGGAGCACTGTGAAAGACAGGCAGGCGAGGGATCACGACCCCTGCTTTTGACCTTGATGCTGAGAACTCACATCTCAAAAGAGATCTAGGACTGCAAACCTGTCACTAGTCCTGCCCTTCTGGAGGCAGACAATTGGCAGGGCAGATTCGCCTCTGTAAAAATGAGAAACTGTTGTGGGGGGCTTAAGGGGAGGAGGGAACGAACACCAGAGAACAACAACTGCATTTCAAATAACCTCACTTATTCCTCTCAGCCCTCCTATCAGCATTTCCCTTCTCTCATTTCCATACCGAAGGCAGATATAAAGCTGTGAAAGATGTTCAAGATGTGGCATCCATTTGGAAACCTCCCAGGCAGTTGTACTAACATATTTTTAAAGACTGCCTGTAGGTCTTTCATCTGGATTAGCTGCACATTCTTCCCTTGGCTCCGTTTTTGTACCGAAGAGCTCCCTCACTTTTATCCGCTGCAGGACAAAGTTCCCCTTAAATCCCCGCCTCAGAACTAGCTAATTTACACAATAGAAGAGACTTGCTTACCACCACTTTGCATCTGTATTTACACACGAAGGGCACCTGGAATCAAGTGAAGCTCCTTTTGGAGATTGATTTCCCTTTGCAAATCAGGAGTACATTCCAGAGCTTCATTCACTTTAAGTTCACACCAAATATGCAAGTTCAGCTGGCTTGGTCATGAGAGTAAGGCAAGCAGGAGCTGGCCTTCTATTTGACTTCACATATGAGCAAGGTCTGATTTTTCATTTTTATGGGTTTTTTTAAGTGCTAGAAGTAAGCAGAGGTTTCTGCTTTCAAAGGATGGACTGGTGGATATACCACACTGATCTTGTTGTCCTGGGCTTGTCCCACCTCTCTTTTATTAGGTTGGGTTTTTTTATTATTGAAGAGGAAAATAACATACAAGAGGAAAAAAATTCAGGAAGATCTATGCCAGACACATAAAGCTGAAGTGTTCACATTTTGCAAATTGTTTCTTCTGTCTGCTCGTTGATAATGGAGTTTTTGACACTGAGCCACAGAAAAAAATGAAAAAAAAATGTTGTCTGCCTTGGCCAACCTGGTGAAAGAAATCATCTCCTCTTTCCAGTTTGTTTCCATTCCCCTCATTAATCCTTCTTTCCTGCCCAGCTTAACTCTCCCATCCTGTTATCTTCGCTTCATGATGTTTCACCCAAGACAAGGCTGATGCCTACCATAACAAATTCCTCTGAGAGACCTGGCAAAAAGAGAACACGACAAGAATTTGCAGGCAGACAGAAACCTGAATGGCTTGCCTTAAGCTATATTGATATTTCTGCAGTGATATATAAAGGAACTGCAGTAAAAAGGTAGACCTTCGGCTCACTAGGGCCAGTTATTTGTTTTTAGATGTGGCTACTAATTATTCTTTCAAAGGAAGATGAAAAGTCCCTGTACTACACCAAGCTCCAGTGTAATGTTACACAGAGGAAATTTTTCCTTGACCTAACAGATCAGCAAGATATATCATGCTTATTCTGATATTGTCTTAATCCAAAGACCTACAAATATTATCAGTCAGCATCAAATAACTGAGTCCTACTCAAAATCCAGGTCAACCCATATGTGTATGAAACTGTGTAATTGGGTCATTGGTCACGATATGTTGTCCTTTAAAAATTTTGGTTTCCCCTCATTTTGGAAAGGTTGAAATAAATGATCCGATTGTCTTTGACCCAGCAAAGGGAAATGAAATAAGAACAGCTGGGTAGGTCAAGAAGGAGATGAGTCATGTTACAGTCAACTCATCAGGAAGGGCCAGAGATCTGGACTACAGGAATTAGGACAGCTGAGTGGGAGTAAAGCAATTGCAAGTGTATTACACTCTTATCCCAATCCCTTAAAATGGCCTTTGTTTCTCGCAAAGTCAGCAGAAAACTGGCAATATATTGTTGGAAATACTTGACAAAAGTGGAAAAGAAATTGCTTTTAACAGAATGTTCAGTGGAAAATGTCAATCCTCTATTTGAAAATATGGGCTGCTCTCTTGAAACCTGGAAGGTTTTAGCAGATAAATTGTTGCAGCAAAATACAAATTAATTTAGGTGAAATCAACAATCTATCAGAAATGCCAAAAGATTTCTTACCCTGACTTGATGTAGACTTTTGGATTTCTTCTTCCTGAAGTGTATTGTACAGTCCTAAATCAACACACTTAAATACTGGCAAGCATTACCAACACTACATATGCTTTCATTTTACTATTAATGGCATTAATGCTAGAAAGAGCAAAGTGTGCTCTTTTACATGTATCTGATTACTTCCACGTACAAATATGGATTTACTTTCATAGTGTTCTTCTAGAACAGGACACACCCTTGAATGCTTCACACTTTCCCCCCCATAAATCATGGCTAAACTCTTTTCTCTGGCCAAAACCGTCTCTGTGCAATGCTGTTCCTGATCACTTCCACTATTTCTGCTTCTTATCCACTCACTTGATACTACAGTGTCTGCAGGTTATGAATGTCCTAGTGGTGTCACAAAGCAATTGTGGATGAGAGGAAAAAGCTCTGAGTCCACAGTGCCACAGATAATACTCTAAATACAACTGTGCAGCAGGCCAGTGGAATAGCTGAAAACTCTTTTTAGGTCAGTGAAGAGCAGGTAAAATTGGAGGCAAGCAAAGGCAGGCAAACAGTCTTTGGATTAAGCGCATGGGTTTTTTCTCCATGATTTTGCCTCAGGTTCATTTTGAAGTTTACAAGTTTTTTAATTATAGCTGCAGTGTTTGAGGTTTCATTGGGTTTTGGGGGGTTTCTCTTACTTTTTTTTTTTTTTTCTGGGTAAAAAGAATATTGGAATAGGATAAATGCTCAGGCAAACTGGCAGGAAATATTTCCTGAAACTGAGAGAAACAAAGCTGAAGATAAAAGTACCAACAACTCATGTTGTCCTCACTAGTCACTCCAGTGCTGAGGGCAACTGTTTTTTCACGAGGAACAAGAAGGAAATGCAACATCTCTGAGGGACCAAGGACTAGCAACTGTACTGCCCAGTGCATGAACTCCCATTAGCCCACTGCTAAATAGGTGCATGGTGGAAAGTATTTGAGTATCACACAACATCAAGAGAGCAATGAGTGCTTCAGAGATTGACTGCTGTGGAGCCTCCATCCTTGGAGAAACTCCAGACTCAGCTAGATATGACCCTGAGCAACCTGATCTGACTTTGAAGTTGCATCTGACTTTGAAGTTGTCTGTGCTGTGAGTGGGAGTTGGACCAGGTGACACTGAGAGGTCCCATCCACTCCGAGATATTCTCTGATTCTCTCTAAAGTTTTTCAAATTAGTTACCTGTGCAGCTACAGTGACATAAAGAAGGACAGACAGAATGCTTTAGCGCCAAAGTTAAAGGCAGCAAAATGGGTAATGTCTCTCTTTCCAAAGGTGAAGATGAGATGTGAGGGTTGCTAAAGTAATGATGATCCAATGATATAAACAAGACAGTTGTTTGGAAGGTAAGATAGTATCTTTTTATTAATCCAACTGATAAGAGTGGAAAAACAATGATAAGTCTTGGGACATGTAAGCCTTTTTCAGGTCTGCTTTTTTCATGTCAGGTCATCTTCAGTTGATCTTGTAAATAATCATAATTACTGCAGTGCTAAACTATGGAGAGATAGTGACTCTATGCATATAATTAGTGAAGAAAATGAAGAATGTGAGATTAAGTTTTAAAATGTGCATTAAGAAGACATGAAGCCTGTAGCAAAAGGAACATTGAGTTTGTTTTGAAATAAAATATAGTGTAAAGGGAAATTCTACAAGTTGGATTTCAAAAGTAATTTCAATTTACAGGGGTTTGTTTCTTTTCCTTGGCATACTGCAGACTGCAAAACTACTGTTCAATTCGCTGGAAATGGTGGTGTCTAATGGAAAGAAGCCCTTGCCTGGGACAGCAGAGGACATTTTAGGTCCCAACTACAAGAGTCCTTTGCAGTGGTGCCCCTCAAAGAGCTTCCAAGAGCTGTGCTCTACCTAGTGTCAGCCCTGCGAGTCACTCTTTTACACAAGCAATAAATGTATCCAGACTACATACACTTGTTGCAAGAAGACAGGCTTTATACCTTGTTTCTTTAGAGATGTCTTATTTCCTCACCTGTTCAACATGAAGACATCACAAGCCTGTGTGGCAGCTGTGTATATCCTGCTTTCAGAGAGCTGACTGACCCGGTCAGGGCAGGTCTGTAGTTTAGGCAGATCTAAACTCCCTATATTTTTGCCCTTAGATTACCCTCTAGATTAATTATTAAAAAGTCCCTGCTGTTCCATCAGCAGAATAAATTATTTGTTTAGAGTCTGAGGAGAACCCCAAAGCCTCCTTTCCCCTGGTTCATGACTCTCTCCAGCTCCCCAGAGCTCAGTGCCCCTCTTCTGCTCCCTCTCACTCTGTGTGGATTAATGAAGGATGATGGCAGGGGGCTGGGGACTCTCTTGGAACTTGTTTCCAAGTTCTGGTGTTTTTAAAGAATCCAAGATTATGTGAGGAGTGGGCTATACATGTCCAAAATCAGGTAGCAATTCTGAGAAAAGTCAAGATATGCTGGTTGGAAAAGACACAAAGGACCCACATCCAAAGACCACTGGATCAATGGAAGGATGTGCAGCAACCTAATCTGATGAAGCACAGGGCCATGAGACTCTCAGAACCCGAATCCTTTGATACACGAGCCCTGTGGCAAAGATTCCCTGGATGCCATGAAGGTGAATTGAGGTTAGCAGGGAGCAGATAAATACAGGAGGGCACAGACTTCCATGCACCTGATGAGGGAGCACAGTTTGCTTTCATCTGAGCGGGGCCCTGTGTTTTCTAAACATTTCAGATGCTGCGTTCTTGTTTTGGTTTGGTTTTCATTATTAAAAACGCAGCAAATGAAGCCCCCAGAAAAGAAGCAGGAGGGAGAGCTGCTCCCACATTCTCACCTCTGGGTGGATCACTTGACCCTGCCCACAGTCCCACCTCGAGTGACTAACAACAACATAAATCCCTGTGGGACACGGGAAGGTTCTGGTTTTACGTACCAGCAGAGCGTGCCTCAGGAAAAGGTATGAAATCATTGCCAAGGAATTTCAGCGTTTATATGCAGCTCCAAAGTAATCATCTTCTGTTTATTGCCTGGGTAAAACCCTTTATTTCTTGGGCGCTGCATATTTGAGTTCCTACCTATCACAGACAAAACAGACATTTTGTTCTTCTTGCAGCTGCATCCTGTATATTCAGAGGTGCCCCGTGCTCTCTCAGATTTTCCCTCATTTTCTTTTTACTGGCATAATTTTCCTCATTGAAGAACTATAGTTACATTTTTTATGGAGAGGAAACAATGACATATACCAGGGCTGCCATGAACATCCTGTTATCTGTAAGAAATGCTCCCTATGCTTATTTTTGACAAAGACTATTTCAAAGCTTTCAGATCAAAATGGCTTGAAAACTCATTAGTTTACACGAAGCTGTCCAGTGTTATCAGCTGTATATTTCTCTGAGTGTAAGCTTCTGAAATCCATCCTCAGTGAATTATGTCTGCAGGGCATCAAGGGCCCTGTAGAGAGGGATGAAAGTTCCCCACAACTCATGGTTTAGGCAGGGACACCTGTACCAGGTGCCTTGTCTGGAGGGCAGAGGCCAGTCAGGTAGTATAAACCACTCCATTCCCTGTGTACATTTACCACAAATTTCATTGATGCACCAGGTTCAGCATTTTTCTGCAAAACAACAGCTGACGTAGAACATCTTTTTGACACCTACGCAGACTCCAAATCTTTACAAACACGGTATTTTCAGTGTGAGATGATAAGCAGCATCTCAACTGACATGACTTGTGCCTAATGTGTGACTATCAGGCCTTGGCTGCCAAGGCAAGAAACACTCAGCCAAGGAAGCTTATCCATGTCCAAACCTAAAAACACCCTCAGTCATGGCAGTGGCAAATTAACTGAGTTGAGAATGTTACAGACAGGGAGTCTTTCCCTGGGAGCCACAGCACACCTGAGCAGAGGCCAGGACTAAACACAATCGACTGCAGAGGTTTACTTGACCAACAAACACTGGTATTTTTTTATCACAAGCAAGTTTTGCCCCAGATAGTGCTTTAAAAAACTCAGATCCGTCTACATGGTCAGTGCCTCCTGAACAGCCATGGTGTAGTCCATCCACACACGGGTTTGTGCACACCATTGTCACAACTGAGCCTGCCCAAGAAGTTTGTTGATTAATTTCTGCATGTCAGCCACTGGCTGGGTGAAGATGGGGAGTGCAATTTGCACAGACCACAGCACTCAGAATGATTTGGGTCCCCCTTTCATCAGTGTGCTATGATGGGAGTACTGTCAGACACTTTAGCAAGCACAAGTGTGCACTGTGTGAATGCTACAACCACCAAATGTGTTCTGGGTCCTTGTGACTAACCAGAGCTCTAAGATTTAAATATTATAGTATGTAGAATTTTGTACTATGTCCCAGGCGTATGTGGGAAAGGCATCCTTGGATGCCTTAGACCTTAGGGGGAATTGAGACCTGTGTAAGTATTAATCCCAGGTAACTATTCCATAGGATTTTTCTAGAAGAAGGTACAGAGGTTTCATAGTTGAGCACTCTAAGACTAAGGAGAGCTGAGTTTAATGACTAATCTTCCACAGACCCTGACTTATGGGTCTATACATGGGCTGGAGACTGCTGAATGACACCATCTCTTCCCTAGTTATACCCCAGGAGACTGGCAGGAATGACATGTCTGCCCGACCCCTGATTCTTCTGCTCCATCCTGCACTTTCCCAGTCCAGTGCTCGTGCTCGCTGCCTGCAGCTGGAAATCCCAGGATCTGGGGAGAAGCCTGCGTGCCTCGTGGCTGTACTCCTGGGCATACTCCTGGTTCCAGGGGGCACAGCTGCAAAACACTGCTCTATCTACCAAATTCACGTGGCTTGCAGTCTCACCCCCCCGCTGTATCGTTTCCAAGGCACAAGGATAGGTTTGTTAACACTGCTCTAGCTACTATGATTTTAAAAAAATCACACCTTTTGCCTTGTGCTGGGAAATCTGTGGGCGTTGGAGCAAGATAGATTTATAGATATATATATACACACATACACACGTGTTTGTATGTATGTTATAGCCATATTGCATATCTATTATATATGTATCTGTATGGACTTACATATATGTGTACATGAACAGGTTAAGCCTTAGCTGTAGAACAGGCTAATATGCCCCCTTTTTTGAAAAACAAACATTTATTGCTGACTTGTCAGGCATATTCCTTTTTGTTGTTTTTTTAACTTGGCCAGTTCTTAGAGTACAATAGTACATTGGCCATCTGTGCAGAGGAGAAGAGGGGTTTAATGAATAGACAAAGCAGGGAATGATTGACTGATTGGGACTGTTTCCCAGTCTCATTCATACCAGCCATACAATGGAATCACTCCCCATTTACACCGCCAGAAGTGAAAGGAGAATCATGTCTGTTTTGAGTTCATTCCTCAGAAGCTCAGATCATCCTCCTGGGCAAAAGACTTTAAAGCACGTGCTGCTGAATCCAGGCTATCCAGTTTATTCAGAACATGCCCAAACCTTTTATATGTGCTAGTAAAATTAGCTTCTCCTCGTCCCCTCTGATGGTGTCACGCAGCAGACGTGGCCTTTGTATAGGGCTAGGACAGTTTGTGTCCGGACAAACTTGTTTATGCAACCCAGAATGCCCCTTCCTTTTTTTGTCCCCATGTATAATGACAAAGTTCTAGGCATGTGAGCAGATCACTTACTTTCCCCTTTTGTCAGAGTACAAATTTACAACAGCCTGTTTGCATACCGTGCGCTGGATTTTAATCAAGTTCACTGTAAGGAGAGATAATAAAAATGAGAACCATGATTACTTCACAGTTGATTTCATTTGAATAAAGAGCTGCTCAATGACAGATGGTTTCTAGAGCTGCTCTATATGTGAGCTGCCATGATGTTGAATAGTAAGGAGAACAAGAAAGTATGCTGCTGTGGTCTTTGGGTCCTTACTTTGTCTTATCTATATTCATGTTTTATTCAGAGAGGAAATTAGACTCCACACCATTTTTTATTCAGAAGAGAAGGTTGGAAAGGGATAATACACAGTATATGCAAACCTGCCAGCTTCTCTCGGATCAGGTCCACATCCCTCTTCTCTGCCAATACAGCTTTAACAGTATTCTCCACCAGCAAAATGCCTTATTGTGAGTGTAGCTTATATCAGGGAAACTGCGCTTTTGGCAGTGTGACTTGTTTCACCTCCACCCTCAGCCCAGAGGCAAATGTGTTACCCTAGAAGAGCAGAGCAGGGGGGTTGCTTGTAAGACCTGTGCGAGGGAGGGATGTCTCTGTGCACTGCCTGATGTGGTACATCAGCAACTCTGCAGTCCAGACATGAGCTGTGAGTCGGTTTCCACTGGCTTTGCATTTGGTCACTTCTGTAGGTTGCTTTTGCCATATCTAGTAAAGTACTACAGAAAACTGTTGAGGACTTCTCAGAGTTTTAGTCTGTGGCAGAAATGCCCCTCTGGCATGTACTGAGGGATTATATAACCCGTACAAAACAAAGATGCTTGGTGACTTATCCTTGTATGAATGAGTGGTCTTTCATCAGCAATTCATAGTAATTTTAATGTCTTTAAACAGAATATTGCTTGTCCTCCCCTACTTTCTCAGACCTCTCCCTGATTCCCTGATCCCAACTTCATTATCCTGATTGACTCTTCTGAGCCGCAATGGAAAATCATTGACTTGATGAATTAAAATGCCGGGCTTTCTTTGCATTTGAAACAAGTTTTCTAGAAGAGGCAAAAATCTACAATTTCTGAGCATCCAGTGAATAGTTAGGAATGCCAAAATTTCTCAGGAGAAGGAACAGCTTTTATTAGACCACCTGTTGTTCTTTCAAGGGTTAGACAAATTTTTAAGCACAACGCCAAACTTCGGAAAGTACCAATCTTCAAAAATAAGTACAGTTTGAAAATGGTTGCTTTGAAATCAGTTAATACATCAGGAAGAGATATGGCTCGAGATGAAAGGCAGTGGTGCCTGTGGCTTGTTGGTGTCAGAAGGGACTGCTGCTGAAAGCGGAGTCCCGAAGGGTATTAGCCCGTGTGGTTCAGAGGGAGACAGGCAGTTTATCACCTCAGGAACACTGAGGTATTTGCTGAGAATAGTTACTGAGGGATTAGAACACGCCATAAAACCCACTGTCTTTATTGCATCCACAAATTTTGCATCCAATAGTGATTAAAGCCAAGAGGTAAATATTTCAGCTCCTTGGGCCTCATTAATGGGAGTCTTTCCAGTGGCTTTAAAATGCTTTGAATTGTGCTCAAACAGAGCACATTCATCTTGTAAGCTTTTGGACTAAACTTTTTTGGCTGTTGAATCACGGGTTCAGCTAGTGACCACCTGTGACTCTTGAGATCACCATGATTATTAGCTTAGGCAAATGCACTTGCCTTCCATTCCTCCTTCCTGTCTCCATTTATCCTACCAGGGTATTCACCTGTTGTGTACTGTCTAAATCCTTGATTAGGAGGTCTCCGGGTCAGGGCTTGTCTTTGTGTCCTTTGTTAGATCTCTTCAGTATTAATCCCTTTCACATTGGCAGTGTATGAAAGGTGGATTCCTCACAAATTCTTATTAAGTACCCAATTAATAAGAGCAAGAGCGTGTTAAGAGCACAGAACAGAGACAATGCTCCATTCAGATGCTGCATGAAATCTTGATGCTGATACTGTCATTCAACTGAAGTCTGTCTAGGGCTGGGGAAGAATCCCATGATAGCACTGGGAAAGGTTTATTAACAGAACTGGACATTATTTATTTATTTATTTGGAATTCTGTGTGTGTATATAATGAAATACAAATTACAACTGATTTTCTTGTTTTTCAGTATGCACCATGCACCATTTATACAGATGTTATTTTAGAAATTCAGACACAATTTGATCCTGGGGAAAAAAAAGAAAAATGGGCCTAAACATTAGCCCCTAAACCTGAGCATAGTCTGACACTTCACTCTGCTTTACACCTTCTCTCAAAGTATACCACAACACAGGGACTTTTACGGTCATTCGGAGGAACAGGCATCCTCTCCTGGGGTATGTCTGTGTTTCCAAGGGACTCATCAGTTCCCATGTGCCAAAGGATTCGCGAAGTCCAGACATCAGACCCAAAACTTGAGTAGGGCAGAATACCTAAGAGCATCTAGGTATGCTAATACCTAAGTGATCTAGTGATTGCATCAACCTAGTAAATGGCATCCCTGCCCATGGCAGGGGGGTTGGAACTAGATGATCTTTAGGGTGCCTTCCAAGTCAAACCATTCCATGATTCTGTGATCAGGAGGAACCTTGTGGCAGACAGGCACTGAATAAAAGTGGGTTGTATTAGTCCGAGAGGTGATCTGGGAGCAAGACGACTCTTTGGGGTCAGTGACAAGGTGAATGGGCAAGGGCCAGCTGACCACAAGGGCAAGCAAGATGAAGGAAAAGGTTCTGGCACTACTGTTTGAGAGAAACCCCTGGATTTTACCTGAAATGCCAAACTAAATAAGATGCCAAGCTACAATATTTTCTTTCAGAATAGACGGCTACAAATTTCTGGAAGCAGGGTCACATCTGAGGTGGGTCATACCAAGTGGTGCCAAGCTGTGAAACCTGGCTCTGCTTCCAGGCTCCTTCCCCTTGCAGGGCTCCAGGCTTCCTTCTTCCTTCTCTCCACATCTCCACACACACAGACAACAGAAAGCACAGGCACACACGCAGTGCCTCAAGTTTCTAACTCTACCATAGCAGTGCCTTCAAAAAATATTCCCACGGTGCACCTCCGGCTGTGGATGTGAGGTGATGAAGGCAGGCCTCTGTGCGCTCCCAAAAGAGCTCCCAAGGATACTGGGTGCTCGTTTTGCCATTCATTGCCCTATAGAGCAGCCTTTAGGCTGCTCTGAATGGTAACAGGTGCTTTCTGGCCCCATTGTGCCGTCCCAGCTGTCAGGGATTTCTGGGGACCAGTGAGTGAGATTGTGTAGGAGTTGCTTTAGTGGCTCTTTGCCATTCAGGAATTCTTTTGCGCCAAGGGAATCCTCCAACAGCTGTTTGGGCTGGCTTGGTGACAGCTTTGTGCTGCCGGAGCTGGGCAAAGCAGCCCCAGCTGGGCCAAGTATCTGGCTCCTTGCATGTAACTTGCTTATTTAGGCCTGGCGCCCTGTTTTGTAGGTAATCTCTGCTACTGTTGGTGAACACAGCAAGCTGCTGAAGCCGGTGGCCTTTGCCAAAGAGCAAAATACCAACCGATGTAATTGGAATGTGAGATCTGCAACGCTTGAAAATTCTGCCAGAAACGGGCTAAACGGAGATGGCATCTCATTAAAGGGAAGAATGGGGTCTCTGTGCATTTTTTCTGTCCTCAGACAGGGCAATGGATCTCCAGCAAGTTTCCTCTGCAGAAGATAAGCATTTGAAAGAAAAGGATGGGGAAGAGCTGGATCTGCAGGTGCAGTGCATAGACTCAGACCTGCTATCTCCAAGGGTGTGACATCCAGGTGCAGCAAATGAAGACCTGGCTGAAGGCCCCACGTCCCTTATAAACAAAGATGCGCTTTGGCCATGCCACACTTTTGGTTGTGCATGTGACCTGAATGTCTGTCCTCATCCCCTTGTGCTATTGCCTATTCAGTGGCCACGAGGAGCAAATCATAAGGCCAGTTAGAGACAGTGTCTCCATATCTACTGAGTCACGATTGGCAGTGCACGCCTCGAGCATCAGCTGTTTGATTATCCAGAGAGCATGTGGCTTTACTCAGCTGCTCCAAGCAAAAAAAGACGAGAAGGACAACTGAGTGATTGTCAAGAAGTGTGGACAATGAGGCAGGAGCGGGAATCCATGTGACTGGTTTCTGAGTACGGTCCTTCAGTACCCAGTCAAAACAGAATGGGCCTGAGCTGGCTGATGACCTGCATATGTAAAAATATTTGTCCCTATTCAAAAGAGAGTGGGACAACATACACTGTGAATGGAACAATGCATGCAAACATTTGGAAATCCAAGATGTGCCTTGTAGCTAAATCATATGAAATGACATTATCTCCCCCAGTGCATTGTTGGTGGGTAATCAGGTCCCAACAAAGCTGTGAGGAAAATGAAAATGGCACAAAACAAACTCCTTGCTAATGAGCAAGCCCATAATTTGTCTGCTGCTAAATATGTAAATACTGAAGCAGTTTAAGCAAGAAGCTTAAAAATAGGTATTTTTCTGTTCATTTATCTGTATTTTGTAGCCTAATGGATTAAAGTGCAAAGCTGACAGGCTGCTTTAAAGAGATGTTCCTTGTGGGACATTAAAAAGTCCTCATGCATGGCACTAGACAAAACAACCACATCACTGTCTTTGCTCCAAGTGAAAAATCAGCTTTTTTTGTCTGCTCTTTATATTCAGCACTATTAAAAGATATGCTTTATTTTGGTAAGTAGACAAAGGAAGGATATGCAATAGAGTTAGATATCACCTAGAAATTACAGTATATGCTATTATTTGAAATACATCTCCCTCAGGACCATTCATTTCCCTCACCTCTGTTACAAACAGAGTTACGGAATTATTTGCCCTTGATTCATCCACAAAAATAATGCCTTGAAGGGACCTTCCCAAGGGAGGAGCAGCAATCCCAGGCTGCCCAACTATTTCCTTCTGGACCTTAGTGAAGACACTGCCTGCAGATATCTTCCACCTGCCAGGCTGGATGGGCCAAGGCAGGGACACCAAGCAGGTTTGTGCCAGGGGAGCCTTCCAAAGCTTACCAAGGAAAGACTGGAGCCCTGCCACATCTCCAGGCTGGGGAGCAGGGGGAGCCATGTGGTGTCCAGCCCTTGTGGGCGGGCCTGAATTTCCACAGATCCCCTAGGTTTTTTAATATCCCTGGAAAGCCCTTGGTTGTGAATGGCCCACGCATCTTCTTCCTCCAGTCCCAGTTGAGAGACTTCACCACATCAATTCCTTGATGGATGGGGGCCTGGGCTTGATGATGGGCACGCTCCAGATGCTCCCTTGCCCCGGGGCCTTTGGCACCCCCTTTTCCTGCTGTGGGCGAAGCCAGGGCCCGCACCCGGGGAGCCAGGCTGGGGGGCAGTTTCCCACAGGAGGGGAGAGAGGCTGGGTTTGGAGCCAGGGCTTGCAGCCCAGAGCCAGCATTTGGAGGGCTTGGAGGGAGGGATGGACTCTCCCTGAGGCGATATCCTCCCTGCAAGGGACTCTCCAGGGTTTTTAAGCGTAGGCTGCAGAAATCTTTTTGATTCGTAGATACCTGTTGCTCTTCTTCGAAAGAAAACAATTGTCTTTTCTTTTTCCCTCTCCCTTCCTGGGCTACTTCAAAATCTTCTTCTCCCATGAAGACTTCATCCAAAGATAAAAGATTCCTCATTTTATTAAAAAGAGTCCTTCTGGGTATGAGCCAATGCACCAAATTCAAAATAAACCTGGAAAATATTGACAAAAATAATAATAAGAGCCTGTATGGTGTGAGAAAACACTTTGTGAGAGAATTAAAATAGATCCATCCCACTGCCCCCACAGCAGGAAATATGACAGCCCTGTTTGTGAGGCTTGGTGTGGATTTACCCTAGTCCAAAGTTAGAGCATAGCACAGATTAGAAAGAACAGCTCCACGCTCCTCTGTGTCATCGCAACCTGCTACCACAGGAAGAGGGCCAGCTATTTGTTATCTTTTTGTGCAGTGCTTTTTGTCAGCTGGAGTGTGAGTAATGTCGGCTCACTGATATTTTTCATGCTTTAATAAAATGCAACCAACACTTCAGGAACAGCATGCATCTACATTTTTTTTCCCCCTCACTCTCAAGCACCTTCAAAATCAGCCGTACCAAACGCTAGGCAGTTACCACGACTGACTTACAGTCACTGGTGATGATGGACCAGACAGGAGAGAGAGAGAATACTGTTTTCTCAACACCACTTTTATCTCATACTTTAAACCCCCATCAAAGAATTTCATGCATATTTGTCTACATATTGCAACTTGTTGTAGGGGCTGGACTTGGATTGTCTTTTTAGTTAATTGCTGCTTTATATTTTATTTAAAATACAGCAGTTCTAAGAAGTTCTACTAGGAGGTCATTGTCTCAGGTACTGCATAAATGTCAGCTATGTTTGAATTTACTCCTTTATTTCCTTTTTTTTTTTTCTGTTAGGATTTTCCTCCAGGCCATTCCCCCTTGAGGTTCAGAGTTCTTGAACCTCTGTTTCAGCTTCCTTACTTTCCAGCTCAGCATCCCACCATCATTAATCATGTAGCTCCAAAATGCACACATTCCTTGCAGCTGAGATAAGAATCGTTGGGAGTTTCTGTGAGTAGTTGCTCTACCTTTATCCTCATATGAAAATGTTGCCCTTCATAGGAAATAAATTTGCACCACTTTGATTCACAAATTCATCTCCCCTGTCCTTGTGGACTTAATTCTGTAACTGAATCCAGACACAGAAGCTACATGTACCCTGGTAAATTAAACATGGCCAGAAGTGTTCCTGGGCGCTGTGGCCAGTTGGCAAGGAAAAGGCAGTGTCTCTGCTAGGAAACTGCCTAGCTAAAACTGCTCACACAGTAACCACTTACTGGAAATGGTCCCTGGAATGGCTGAAGTTCTGTGCCTGAGAAGAGAGTTAGAATGGACAAATGCCCAGAGAAGCTGTGGATGCCCCATCTCTGGAAGTGTTCAAGGCTAGGCTGGAGGGGGCTTTGAGCAACCTGGTCTAGTGAAACGTGTCCCTCCCACAGCAAAGGGGTGGAAACTGGATGATCTTTATGGGTCTTTCTAACCCAAACCATTCTACCATTTTATGGAACTCATGTCAGGGGTGCTCTAACAGTCTGCCACTACAGGTACAGCCCAGCACCAGGAGATGCTACTGCCACACCTGAATTTCCTGGCATGGCCATCGCTGCCTGAGCCTCTTGCTACAGAGCCAGTGCTGTGGGAGCAGGACACAGGGACCAGCCCACTGCTTTATCTGGGTGAGTTGTAGTACCATGGTGCAAACCACATCTGCTGTGCATTTCAGCACACCACTGGTGGCTCAATTGCATGTGAAAGAGGATTTGTCTTTTATTACTGTAAGATACACTGTGAAGCTCAAGCCATTGCAAAATGACATGTATTTTCTGGATGCATAGGTGGGTAAGGTAGGTAGGTAGGTAGATAGGTAGGTGGGTCAGGATTCTTCATCCTTTGGTTCTCCTCCAATGTCTAATTAGAGGAAATAAGGTGGAAGGGACCTCAAAGGGATGTCAGTCCTCACTGCAGAGCATCGACATAAAAATCCTTACACAAGGCCACCCACAAGTCCAGGTGCCCCAGGACCCTCTCTCTGGCAGTGACCTGCAGCAGGTTTGTAGAGAGTCCAAAGCAGGGCACGATGCAATAATCCTCCTGTGGGCACAGCCTCCTCACAGCTTTTGGCAATCAACAACTTCCTCAACTTAGTAGACTCTAAAGGAATTTTTCATCATGAATGTTTCTGTTCCTTTCCTGAAACCAGTTATATTCTTGGCCTTCATAACGCCCTGGCAAGGAGTTCCACCAATCCATTAGATGTGGTATGAAGCAGTATTTCTTCTTGTTTGACTTTGCTGCTTGATCATTTCTTTGCATGTGTCTCAGTTCTTCTATTGTAAGAACAGCTGTCTTTATTTACCTTTTCCATGCCATTTGGGATGTAAAACATTTTTTTTCTCAGATGTTGCCTTTCATCATCACTTTCTTTCCCCATAAGGTAGATTCCATTCTACTTGTTCAGTCTTTGCATAGAAGTTATTCCTCCATAAATATCACACCATATTCTGTCACAGTTACAGATCTAATCTATTCTGCTATGTGCTTTTCAGATGGGGTGACCAGACCATTTGAATGTACGTGGATTGAAGTAATGGCTTAATAATGTTATCTTTTTTTTTTCTCTGTATTGTCTTTCCAGTAATTACTAACATCCCATTTGCCTTTTTGATCGCTACTGAGCACTCACTGGTGGTGTGATAGTTTCATAGTACTGTCCCCAGTGACCCCAGTTTCCCTTTCCTGATTGGTAATTGGTATATTAGAAGCCCTCATTACCTATGTAATATTCAGACCATTTTTCTCTGAAGTCCATTACTTGGCACTTTTCAATACTGAATCCCATTTTCTGCTTTATCATCTGGTCACTCAGTAATGCCAACCTCTTCTGCAACTCTTTGCTGCCAGCTGTAATTTTGACAGACAGGACATACCAGATTCAGTGGAAATATCCAAAGCTGGCTCTTCATGGCACCTTTGATTCCTCTCTTTTAAAAAAATCTCAATTCCCAGAGGAGCCCACCCATCTCTTTGCAAATTTTCTTCAACCTACACACTATTGCTGTTGTCCAAACAGCAAAGTCTTGTCATGGACCTGTCATTCTTCTCCAATTGAGGTTGAACTAATGAGTTAAATCTGTTATGCAAGTTGCTGGGAGTAGGCCTGGGCTTCTCCTACTCTATAAGCAACACACTGTGCTCCGTTGGCCCCCTGCAGCACTTCTCAGCTCCACACATCAAAGTACTTGCAAAGATGGGGGAGTATCAATGTCTCCAGGTGACAGCCAGGGAAACTGATACCCCTTTTAGCAGTAACAGTATGCACTGTTCTAGAGTGGCCTGAATGCTATTTGTTGAATAAATTAGTTAATGAGTAACAGCAATAGTTGCTAATTAACATACCCAATGAATATTTATGCTGGCATCTCGCCAGTTGTACATCTTATACAATGTGTCTTTCACTCTCACTTTCCCCTTATTTATTTCATACCATGGGCTCCCATAGGAAACGACCTATCCTGGCTCTGCCTCCCCAGCATCTGTCACAAGGAAAGCTGAGTTCTTCTTCCCACCCTGCAGTGGCCAATCGTGACCAAATGTAAACCTCAAAAACCATCCCTAGCCTCACTGTGTCCCTACTTCCCAATGTAGCGGTCAGCCAATAGCTCCTCCACAGCACCTTTACAATTTACAGGGTCAAACTGTATGGGGGAAATAAGACCCCAGCTTGTGCGATGAGACAGAATTGACAAGTAGCCCGTGGTATTCAGTGTCACAACTGCACATTTTTTGCCACTGTCGAAGACCAGCTTCGTCAGAGTTGTGCCTTCAAAATGTAACTGTCCTGGGACATTTAAAGCTTCATAAAGAAAATCAGTAGCTTCATTTTAACCTGGAATCCAATCTGCAGCCTGCCTAGCTCCAGGCTCATTGCTGTACCCCACAGCCTGAATTAACTCCGGTGCCTGGAATAGCCCCAAAGCGTGTGCATTACACTCAGCTCACTAATCAGGCATCTCAACTCTGTAGTACGATGAGGCAGGAACTGGTGTTTGTAATTCAAGAAATGAGGGAGTCTGTTGGTGTCATCTCTCCTTTTGAGATGTCCAACACATCTTTGTTCCAGAGAAGAGCATCGGACAGGCACAAAACCTAAAGCCTGATGGCTTGTATCCATCTCCCTTAGGGATGAGACTCCAAGCATTAGCCCTGTTTTAATCTTGCCCAGTTACTGAAACATTAAGGCTGATTTAAAACAGTAGAACAACAAGTGCTGGTTGTGAAGAGTCACAGAAAATCCCACTCCACCAGTGACTGAGATCTCACATTAGTAAATGATGAAATAGAAAATAAAAGTTTCATGATAACAAATGCAAACTCATGCTTACATGGAAAATTACTCACCCTAACAATGTCTACAAAGTAATGAACATCACATTAGTTATTTCCATTCAGGAAAGACATCCTGCAGTCACTGTGTATAGTGCTGGTAGGTACATAACACAGGGTCCAGCAGCACTCAGAAAGAAAAATTAACATCAGGATTAGGAAAGAATCAGAGAAAACAATCATCCCTGTGTTGCTGTGCGCATTGATAGTGTGTGCTCCTGAAGGCAGGACTGCTTACTGTGCCTCAGAAAAACAGAGCAGGACCAGAAAGGTTCACAGAAGATCAACAGGGATGATCAAAGGTACAGAAAGCCTCCAAAATAAAGAAGCATCATATGGGCTGGGACTGCTCAGCTGGAAAAGAGACCACTGGGACAGCAGATGAGAGAAGTATGTGAAATCAGGAATGGCCTGGAGAATGTGATAAAAATGTGTCTTTCATAGTGTGAGGACTGGGGAGACTTTACATGATTAAGTGTCAGGTTTAAAGCAAACACACCCAATGCATAAGCACATTGTGACACCCGTTGCTGCAGGATGTCGTGGAGGCCAAAAGTATAAATGAGTTCAAAAAGCAATTAGAAAGTTCTTGAAAGAAAAGTCCATCAAAGGCTCCTAGACTGCAGAGATGAAGATACTGTCCTGGCTCAGGAAGTCCCTAAACTCCACACTGCCAGAAGCTGGAAGGATGAAGTGGAGGAAATATTGCTGTACTTGCCCTGCTCCTGTGCTCTTTTGCTGAGCATCTGCTATGGGCTGGTCAGAGACAGGATATGGTCTAGGTGACCTCTCAGCCTGACTCAGCACTGCTGTTCCTGCAGCCTGGCTCCTCTCCAGCTGGGCTAATCCACATGATGACTGCTCAGAGGCTGTATTTCTTCATGCCCTGCTGGCCTGTGTTATTCGGGTTATCCAGAAGACAGAATTGTCTCTGCCAGTGGGGACAGACCCTCACTGGGATCAAGGCAACAGGGCATAAGTTTATGGACACGATCAGAGCTGAGAAACTTGGTACAATGAGGTCAAGGGTCCTGGTGAAGCTGAAAAAGGAAAGCAATGACAAGGACAAAAGTTAAAACAGGCCCTGGGCCTGCAGACTGGCACTGCCTACATCACTGGCAGGACCTCACCAAGGTGTAGGAAACTCATTTCTCCTGAGGCAGGCCCAGTCTCAAACCAGTACCATACAGAGTGGGAATATGGACATGTAAGGGATTTTGGATCCACGCCATGCCCAGCACTTAAACAGTTTCTGCCAACTTCATGTTCTACCAGGGCAGAGCAGCTCCAGGTTTTGCGCTGGAGTTCCTCACTAAACAAAAGAGGGGGCGAGCATTGCTCCAGGCTCCTACCAGGCTCTTCTCCGAGACTTCCCAGCCTTTCCATGGAAGATACACAGAGCTTCAGGAGGTTCAGGTAAGGGCTCATTCCAAAACGAAATAAAAAATGAAAAAAAAAAAATCAAAAAAAGAAAAACCAGAAAACCAAACCACTTGAGCACCCAGGTAACGAGCAGCACCTGTGCACCTCAAGGCACACAGTGCTTCCCAGCCAAGCCCACAGAGCTGCTCCACGTGCTGGAGGTGATGCCTGTACTTCAGCATTTTGAAGTATCAGGGTGTAGAACAGTGCAGAAAAGCTCGCCTTTGCCTGGCTTTGCAAAGCTGCAGCATTTGTGAACACCATGCTGCAGATAAGCAGTTTAAGTGCATTGTAGCAGTGCGGCTCTTTTGGAATTACTGAAAATCTCAGCACACAAGCTTTGTCTATGATAAGCCTAATCTTCCCTTCTCATCATTATCATGCTAGAAATCATGCTGGAGGCCTCTATAATCTGACTTCATTTTGTATTAACCATAATTGTGAGAACTTGCTTTCTGCATGCGTGTTTGGGCAGAGATTGTTTGCCAATGACTTTATACAGTCATTTTACTCCCAGAAGTATGCCAGAATTAATTTCTTTTCCTTGATTTAAAAAGTAAAAAAATTAATTATCACAGAGAAAAAAGAAAAAGAGAAGGAAAGAAAGTCCCTGTTGTACAGCATGACTCTGAAGTGTACAGTAATGGCCTTGGTGGCACGAGTTATGGAGTTAAACCAGGCTTCACCAGTCAGCTTGGCCTGCACTGCTTCAGTGCACATTGCTGTGACAGTCCCAACACAGCAGCTCTCAGTGGGGGACATATGCGAGGACTTGCACTGCAGATGTACGGTCACCTTTGTCACTCTCTAATTAATACAGATACAGTGTTGCACTTGGACATTATTTTCTTTTTCTTCCACTACCACCAAAATCCACGCTGCCTGTTCACTCATAACTTTTTCCTTTACGGTCTGTCAGGAGTTTTCCTTACCTCTAGGGACTGATCCTTTTAAACCAACATGAGACCTTACAGGAGGGGTGGGCCAGAGGCAGGGGTGGGAGCTGCAGAGGAAGCTCTGCACTGCACAGGGTGTGGAGCCCGAGCACAGGATAACAGCTCTCCAGAGTCAGTCAGGAGCTACAGGGCTCAAAGAGCAGAGCCAATATCTGCAGCTGCAAAGCAGACCTGATGCTGATCCCAACCCATTTAGATCCCAGTCTGATATGAGAAAAGAAATTTTCATAGTCTTGCCATTAAACACCTTATCAGTGAGTGACTGCGTGCTAAGGAGGAGACACTCATCATGAGACGTTTATAAAGAGGAACACCTAGGAACATGAAACAAAGATATTATTACGGCTAATGAAACAAAGGCATTTGATTAATTACTGACATCGCAAGAGTACGTTTTTAAAAGTGATTACTATAACTAGAGATGTCGAACATGATAAGATGCACTAAACAACATGCAATAGGGCAGGAGAAGATTTATGGGATTCCCCTGCACCTTGTCTGCAACAAAGTTCATCAAATCCCAGGAGTTCACAGGAAGAGACCTGAAGAGCTGTGAGTCTTCTCCAAGTGCCTGGAGAGCCACATTAACTAATGAGGACAGTCAGTGACATAAGATAACGTGCTGGGAGTCACCTAGGAGGGGGAGAAAGCAGCAAGGCTGCTGGGCTGATAGCCTGTTCCCAGCAGAGGATTACAGGGGTTTGGCCCTCACCAGAATGTCCAGGGAATTGTCTAGCAGGGGCCAGGGGGCAATTGTGGTGCTCAGGCTCCGAGGTGCAACTTTTTTCCGGCAGCCCTCATAGAGCTGTTTGGAGGTGGCAGGACATTCTGCCATGGAGGCGTAAAACTGAGTTTTCCTGAAGGGCTGCACCATGGGAAGAATTCCAGCAGACACGAACCAAGCTGTCTGCTGGTGCTTTCCACCATCCTGGCCATGATAGTCCTATGTCCTTCTGCTCTTTTTATCTTGCATTCCAGCAGTTGGCCCTGGACAGTTTCCTTGGGGAGTGCAATTATGCAGGAGCCTCATTCGCTGCAGGGAAGGGAATGCATTCCACCTCCATCTGCTGCTGCAGCCACAAGGAGACCGGGACAAACTGGCCCAAGGAGGGGAAGCCCTCTGAAGATGGGCTCTTGTAGCCTCCTGCTTCTAGGTCAGGATGTCTCGAAAAGTTGAGGGCTGTTACGTGTAATATAGAAATAAGTCTTGGGAAGTGGGTAATTTTTCATCACCACCTTATACATTAGCACTCCTGGGTCAGATTAGTCACTGGTGGCTGGCAGAGCAGGCTGGAGACTATCAGCTATCTGCTGCCCTGCTATTATCCTTTTCCACAGACACCAGTCTCTGGCTGCTGTCAGAGAGCAGCAACACGTAGCCAAAACTCGGGTTACGCATTGCATGTTAATTTGTAAGCTAATTTTGCTCTCTTGGCTCTGTTCGTGCTCTGGCTCTGAGTTCCTGCTCACAGTTAGAACTAGCCATGCATATTTAGACAGTGACGGTAAGGAGGGAGAGCTCAGGACAGGCAGGCAGCTGAGCCTTCAACATTTCCACCTGCATTCAAGTTGAGGACATTAGCTAGAAACACTGCTCCTCTCTGTATGCTGCATGGAAATATGGCTGTATTGATTACAGGGGTGCAAATGAAGCGTTTCTGAAATGGAAAACAAATGGTGACCACAGAAAGAAAAACAAGTTACATAAAAACAAAGAATCAGATATAAGAAGGCAAGTTGCAACAGTGAACACTGGGGATTTGTCCAAGGGCCAAGAACTAACCCAGTGTTCGTAGGTGCTCTTGGACAACTGTAATGTGAAGGTTTGGAGCCAGATTCTCTGTCAGGATAAGCAAGCAATGAAGTAAATTGCACTAATCTGATTTACAGCAACAGAGACTCTCTGCCATTAAAAGCATAGGTCCCTCCAGAAGAGCAAGGGGCGTCTTTGATGAGCTGCTGCACGACAGCAACTCCTTACGCACTGGAGAAATATCTCAATGATTTCACATGCCCGCAGGGGTGTTTCAAAAGGTGAAGAAAATAACAATATCCTTAAGCTACCTATAACAATTGCTAATTTCCAGCTACTTTCTTTTTTAATCATCGAGACCGGCGTATGTTGACACTCCCCTATCATTGCTATTAATCAGATTTGTCTATCTCTGTTTAACTACCACCTTCATATGCCCCATGGCATTTTTTCTGCATTTGTATGACAGCTCCATAACCTTAGCTGTGTTGCCTTGCACTGACACCGAGTGCAATGCAACACCTTCAGACAAAGGTGCTCATAAAACCTGCTTGCAGATGCCCCGAACGCAGCAGTGTGGGAGGGAGATCACGGGTCCTGCCCTTGCCAGCAGAGGTCACTGCAGAATATACGTGCGAACACTCACCCGGAAACCATTTTAAGTCAAACATCCAAAAAGAGTTTCCCTCTTTTCAGATAGCTCACAAACAGTAAGTATTAAAAGTAAAATAAAATAAAGCAAGATTTAGGCTTGAGGAGATCTGAATCCAAACAGAGTCAATGCCCTGCAGATCTCCTCAGAGTTCAAGTAACCAGGCATGGGATTCTTCTAACATTCACCTCTCCCACTAGGACAGATCACACTGGTTTTAGATGAGGGTACCCACTATAACCAAAATGATACATTTCCAGAAAATAGCAATACACTTTAACATAATTGCTAGCAGATTGGCTGCTGTTGATAGCAGTTCCATTGTGTGAAAGAAAAAGGAGGCTATTTCTTTTACTTGTTCTTTATCTCAGTTTCAGAGGCACCGATGTTGAATGCCGTAATCTCAGCGAGATTTAATTCTGATTACCCGGCATGGAAACATTTCTCCCATTCATCTCTCTGGGGTATATAAACACACTGTGAACATGGACTGTGTGGATTTCCCAGTGCACCAGGGTCACAAAGGGGTTGTCAGAGTAAGGACTAGAGGGGCTTGGCATGGAAGATCAGCTCTCCTGCACATTCAGTTTTGCCATGGGAGCTTTCACGATGGTCATCTGACCTGCTGTATAACCTTGACATAAAATCATCTCCCATGAGCTCTTCTCCGTCTTCAGATGTTACGGAGGAGGTTTCAGGAAGTCATTCACCCTTGATTTGAACGAGAAACTGAGAATCCAACTTTACTCTAGTAAGTAGTGGCTAATTACCTTCAGGTTTTTTTACTTGCCTTCTCTTCTGGATGTATCTAGCATCAACAACCAACCACTAGATTTTATTATGGGTTTATTTTCTGCTTGGAACATCTGTTGTATTTTCCCCGTGCTCATACTTGTAGACCACAAACAAGTCACCCCTCAGCCTTCCTTCAAACAGACAAATTCCACCGACTTCTCAGTCTCCTACCATAAAGTTTTCCAGATCTCAGACTTCTCATGTACCTTTCCCTGATGCCTTTCCAACCTGTCAACATTTTTTTTTTCTGAAGTGTGGACTTGAAAACAGGACAGAGCGTTCCCGCGGTTGCCCCGTGCTGTTGTGCACAGAAATAAATCCAGGTCATGGCTCCTTCTGTGCGTGTTCAGGACATTCTGCAGGGCAGCATCACACGAGATGACATTCATCTGGTTACTTCCCATCACCCCTATGTCCTTACAGCTCCCCTATATCACATAGAGTGGAGTCCTCTTATTTTCCAAGGGATTTTTGACCCCCCAGGCCCATACACTGACAGTAAGGAAAGGCCAGCCCTGAGCTCAGGGAAGAAAATGGCTCCCCTGATCCTTGGACCATTTGGCTTAGGACCAACCCCAGGTTTAAGTTAGAGCCTCAAGGGAGACTCCCCAGCTGCAGCAGCACAAAAAGGATGGAGCTGGGAGCAAGGGTGGAGCCTGCATTCCTCAATCTAAAAGGAGACTTTTAGTCTATTCCTCACCAGTTCTTTGAAACGTCTCTCAAGAGATGGTTAGAGAACAAAGCGAGGAATGAATAAAACACACATTATCAGTACTTCACATGAGTCCTGCAGGGAAAGGTGGCAAGCTCCCTCCTTTTCTCCTCCTTTTCTTGTTCCTCCCTTGCCACAGTGACTCTCCCAGATCCAGCTGGCTTGGCATCCTCCTTGCAATTCTTCGCAGATCTCCCCTTGGAGTCGCTGGGGATCCTGACTCCCTTCTCAGATGGCCCCACTACTTTGCTGCTGCTTACTGGCATCTCAGCTAAAAATGCCTCAACTGGAATGACATAAATGGCAGGAGAGGAGGAAAACACACAAGAATGGGGACAAAATGCTGCAGAATGATTAATGAAAAGCCATAAATGTTGGGGGTGGTGCACAGCACTGACTCACTGGGGAGCAAAACAGAGCCCTATCACTCACTGCCACCAGGAAAACCTGGAAGGACTAAAGTTACATCCTAGAACAATGTTATTTTTAAAATGAATATATTGTTTTCTGTCTCTAGAAGCGTACTTTTGAAAACTACATTGTCCAGTGCTGGATCATACTCCTTTTTTTTCCCCTGGGACTTTGATGGAAATTACTTCCTTCCCAACCCATAGTGATTAACACACAGTTTCTCCAAGTGTTGCACCATTACTGCCATGCAATGGAAAATCAGGCCCTACAGCTTGTACAGATTGGTCAGAGTTATTTGTATAGGCCAGAAAATCTTTTGAATGCATTCTTTTATTAGCTGTTAGGGGGTTTGTGCCTTTTCCAAGCAAGTTATGCAGAAGATGAGCATTTGCTAGCCTGGAATATGTCAGCATAGCTCCACAATGATGTAAAGCCAAATTTGAATAATGCCATTGGTGTTAATTTGTATCACTGCTTAATATCATCCCAGAAAATCTGGATAGGGATGGATTGTCAATTGGCTTTTGCTATATGTGAACTGGGTTCAAAACAAGAAGTGGTAGTTTCGCATGCAATAGGTAGTAGATCTATGGAATTGTTTGCCAAAGGATGTTGTGGGTGAAAAAAGTTTCTAAGGGTTCAACCTGCGACTGGACAAGTTCACAGTATAGAAAAGCACTGAGGTTACCAAACAGACAAACCACACCTTGCTCAGGGAGTCCCTCACCTGAGAACAAGTGGATGCTGGAAGGGAATGTATCTTAGAGGTTTGCTTGTTCCTTACTCTTCCCAAGACATCTGCTCATGATTACAGTCCAAAACTAGATGCCAGGCTAGATGCACCTTGATGTGACCTGGTACAGCTGCTGTTCTGGTTTTATGTTTGTGGTACAGATAGTTGGGATAAGGATTTCATGATTCTATAGAATCATAGAACGGTTTGGGTTGGCAAAGACCTCCCAGCTCCCCTGCCATGGGCAGGGACACTTTCCACTAGATCAGGTTGCTCAAACCCATTTCCTGAAGTGTTTAATTAAGAAAAAAATGACCTAGATAATTGTATTTATTTCTGCCTTTACAGTATGGTTTGGGTTATGCATGGCTTTCAAGAAGCAGTGTTGCTTAATGCAGTATTACTTACATTTTTTGTGGATAAGTTGTGTCTTCTTTATTCACATTCTCACAAAAAAATCAGGACAGGAAAAAAAAAAAAAGGAAAATGAAAAACAAAGAAATCAAGTACACGTGTTATTTTGACCCAAAACAAGTCCATGACAGCTTAGTACACACAGACATTTCAACAGGCATGTTGGCTTTATAATCCCTTTTTTGGCATCAACATAAGTGATGAAAGGTAGCCATGTGTCCAGATAACTCCAAATGTGTGATTAGAAAACCTGGTCATTTTTCCCATGGCACAGGCCCCTACCTGCCTTTTTAAAGACAGCCTTCATCCCAGATGCCTGATGAATGCCAGCTTGTTGCAGTACTATCAGTAATGTCACACACCCGTGAACGTGCAGCCCAGCCCTGCAAGAAGCAAGTGCCAGGGAAGAGGATGAAAAGCAGACCCTAAAAGCCTAAATACTCCAGATGGGCAGGCTGTCCTCAGGGAATAGCTCTCCTCTTGTTTCTATCAGCAAGCAGAGGGAAATATTTAAAAGAAACAGGCCTTGTTTGCATTAATATTTAGAGTGTTTTGCCCAAAATGTAGCTAAATAATGAATCTGAAGGTACTAAACAGTGTTGTGTGAAGCTGGAGCTCAGACCAAACAGAGGAAGAGAGGTGGCAGGAAGGCATCTCAGGGAAGCAGAGACTCTGCTTGGCCCTGTGTGCCATCAAGGTCTTTCTGGAGGACTCCACAGAGATCAGACTGTGAGACCATGAGGAACCTGACAGCGACCTCTCGAGAGAATGTTGGTGCCATATTAATGCCCACTGGAGAACTTCAGTGAAGCAGCTAAGGACTGCAGATTAGCTGAGAAAATCCAGTGAGGGCTTGCCCATCCAGCAATCCAGAATCACCTTGGCTGAATTAACTGGTGAAATCAGGAAAGGCATCGCTTCCCTGAAGGGATGGAGTTCATTTGGACTTCCCTAATGCCGGTCAACAGGGCAGTGAGGGAGGGACAGGCACTAAATGAACACTTCTGTATGGGATGTTCCAACTACAGGTGGAGAACTGAGCTCAAAAACTACTGCCAAGATGCTGCTGGGGGTGGGAAACAGCGAATCTCACTTAGCAGTCATAGATTAGATCTAGATGCAGACACAGATATTGTTGGTTTATTAATGCCCCTGTTCTCGAGCTGGGTGGCAAGTCGCTCGGGGGGCTGGAGTGCACAGGGTTGAATAGTTTATTTCTGCGAGGGAGAAAGCAAGTCTGAAGAAAATCCCCCGCACCGCTTCCCTCTGTGTTCCTGCTTGGATCAACCAGAGCTGCTCCTCCAGGACGCCAAGACTCACAGGCCACGTCCGACACCCACGTGGATCCCCCGCCTCTGCATCGCCTGTCCTTCCCCGGCCAGGGACATGCCCAGCTGCTCTCACCATGGCCTTGGCACTGGTCTGGCTGCACTCCCAACCCTGCACCAAACAATCCACAGCTATTCCTCCGGCTCTCTCAAATTAGGATATTTTCCCTCGGAACTGCTGTCTGACTGTCAGTTTTTCCAAGCTGGGTCTATGCCAGCCTTGTATTTCCTTTTTCTTTCCTGATACGCTGACTCCAGCTTTGTCCATGGGAAGCTTTCTCTCACAAAAGCATGCATTGAAGATCCTAGTTTTCCTAAGCTCCCAAGGATAGGGGTTGGGCTGGTGGTAGCCATCGCATCTGATGGAATCACTGGGCTTTTAAACCCATCTCTGCTGCTGCCAGTGGCAGCTGACAGAGGGGTTGTAATATCAGGGTATATGACAGCAATTTATAACAGATGAATAATGTATAAAAGCTGACCAAAGATTGAGATTCCACGTCTGGTGCACTGCCAAGAAAGGTGGTTGGCAGTGATCAGCAATTCTGACCTTCTCGATCCACTGCCACCTATTTTATCTCTGTTCACAAAAATTTGAGTTCATTCCTCTGGTGCAAGAGGTCAGTCCTGGCTCTCAGTCAGAAGGGTGGTGCTGCCACAGTTGTCTGTGCCCAGGGTAGAGGCAGAGAGCTGGTCCTCACCACCTGGGCACCTCAGCCCTGAAGGAGGAGCACGGACACCCATCTGCCTGTGCTGCTTCAGTCATTGGTGTTCAAATCCTCCATCAGTTCCTGGGTCATCTGGGTGCAGTGTCAGTGCACAAGAGGTGTGAGGGTGGATCAGAAGAAAGTTTTTTGGGTTTCGAGTGACTGGGTGCCAGCTGAGGTCCTGTCAGAGCCCAGGGGTCTTCTATCAGAGCCAAATGGTTGGGCAGGAGGTGCCACTGGGATTATCTGATAGGAAACTGAGGCCAGAGGTGGGTTTAGTGACCAATGAACAGATCAGTCCACCATGGGCACATTTCTGGAAGAGTGTAAGTCATATAATAAGAAAGATCACCCAATGATGGGTGAAAGGGAGGAAGATATTCTACCTCAGCCTCTCCTGAGGATCACCACAGGTTTGACTCACGAGTGTAGGCTGGAAGAAGGCTCTTAAATTAGTGATGAGAAATGCCGAGTTTGGATTTAATGGTGGAGAACTCACCGCTGGAGAGCTGGTGACTTTCCATAAACAACCCCTGTCGGCAGAGCCTGACGCGGCTTCACAAAGAGCTGAATTTCATTCTAAACAGACATATTTGTTTTGGAAAGGTGTCTGTAGAGCTGAATGTGGTGCAAGCACGCTGCTGGCGGTGAATTTTCTGGCAGAGTCCCTCTTGGCATGCAGCAAAGTTACCAGTCCAGCCCCGTCATTCACGCTGGGCCTGAATCACCAGCGTGTTGCTGCAGTTTTGTGCTGGTACCATTCCAGGAAAACGGGTGAGAGGCTCCAGAGAGTTCCCGAGCCATGCCATGTCCTGCCTGGATGGCAAGGTCAGTGGAAAGCTGCCCGCCAGCGGCTGCCTCTGTGCAGAAATGTCACTCCAGGCATGTCAGGATGCTCTTGGCATCAGTTGCCATCTACCTGCCTGGGTTTCTCTCCTGGTCCTACACCAGGCTGGATGGGCAGGGAACAGCCAGTGAAAGGAATAAGTGGCTGCTGTATCTCCTGCAAACAGTAAAATCTGTGTCCAAATTCTGCTGCAGAGGGGTGATGTCAGGGGCACTAGAGTGGAAATTGAGGAGAGGCACAGAACCCTGATGATGTTTGCATGGGACCTGTGCTACAGGCAAGTAGAGCCCTGCCTTACTTGAGGAAAGAATTAAGTGGCTTTGAGATGTGCCTTGTACATACACAGAAAAAATAATTTTGAAGCTAAGACCCTCAATAAAGGCTTGAAATAATGTGATTTAGTTCTCACCACTGTCATAATCTCACGTGTCACCAAACAATGTTATTTCTCTGTGTTTCAGTTCCTTCCCTCTGAAATGGAGAAATCTTCCTTCTCCTGCCCTTTGCTGCTCCTGCCTACTAAAAACTGCAAGTTGTTTAGGCCAAGTGTAGTTTCGTACAAGGTGTACATACTGCACATATTCCATAACACAGGAATAAAAATGAAAATGTAGGACTCCTGTAAAACTTACGGGTCCCCATAAGGGACGTGCTCACTCCGCAGGCTGTGTCTACCAAGTGGCTGCATATGCAGTCAGCACTTTGAGAGGTTTTAATCTGATGTTTCCTCGTGCCCTCAGTCTCTTTGACTCCGTGTGCTGCCAGACATCCATGGCTGCAGCAAGTCTCCCTAATCACTGGCTGCTGGCAAATACACAGTCAGCCACCAGCCACTTTTGAAGCGTGCCAGACACATAGTGGAATATGTGCTCCTCTCAACCCATCTGCACAACAGGCTACAGATGCCAGCTGCTTTTCTCGGAGTGACATGGGAGAGAGAGAAAGAAGGGAAAAGGAGAAAACAGAGTAACTGAAAACCACATTCCCCATGATGCTTCTTTTAACCCATTTTCCCCTCGCTTACATGCTGCTGTCTTGCTGTTGCCCCAGTTTTTCTGTCCTTTTCATTTTTCCAGTGACTAATTAGGCTGTCATAGGGTTAACAAGGTTTTAATCTCAAGACAGTGAAATACGAGACGTTCCTAAAGTGTCTCCATACTGGTTCTTTCAAAATATAGGACTTTGGTTCAACATGTCCTCTACTTGATGGTTTAGATCACTTGAATAGACTGACAAGAGCAGCCAGTTCTGAGAACTCCTCGGTGCAACTCACCCATCCTTCTTAGAGAAAACTGACACTGCAGTTTTGTTAGGGAATATCCCCAATTTAAACAAGGTTAAGAGAGAAAAGATCACTGGGGATAATAAGCTTAACCTTGTTCTCCCTTACAGTTTCCTGACACTGTTCTGACTTGACTTTACTTTCCATGGTGAGAGCACTCCTGGTTGACGCTGGCCAGCAGCAGTTCAGATGGAATTTGGGTAGGCTGGGATGAAATTTAGCTGGTCTACAGCTGGACCGTGTGAAAATGAGAATCTGCAAGTCCTGAGGCATGCTGGTATGGCAAACTGTTGGGAACAAGGCCACTAAATAAGGAGCTGATTACCATGTTGCAACACTATTCACACAGTGATCTTTCCTCCAGGATTCTCATGCAGGATCACACATATTTTGTGCCAACATTTTAGGCAGAAAATATACTTAAAACTTTTATCCTGCTAGTTCAAATCTACATGCAAATCCTCTTTTAAAAATGTACTTGGGTATGATTTTGCACATGAAGGCACATGAGCCTGGATGAATCAACTAAAAGAATTCCAGTTCAATGGGATTAAACTAGTAGTACAAACCAAAGTGCATTGGAACACTTGGATACAGGGGAAAAAAAGGCAAGAGATTCTCACTGTGTGCAACTTTTCCTTTTGAAAACAAAACTAACATAAGCAAGCATTCCATGTGCCTTCAGACGAAAAGTGCTTGAAGAACACAAGTCATTCTGGGAGTTTGTGGTTTTTTTAGAGCATAACTTTCTGTGACATTCTCAGTTCCATCAGCATCTTCCACATCAAGCTCCCCAGCTTATCTGGGAGCCCTGCAGACCCTTCCCGCATGTGTAATGAAGAAATAAAGATTGTGAGCAGCAGAAGCCACGTTTCTTCTGAGTGAAGTCTGTCTGCACAGACACACCATATGAATGAAACCATTTTCAATTCACAACTCTTATTAATTTAGTGACAGAAGGGGAGAACTCAAGACTGGTGGGTACAATGAGCTAATTGGATAAGAGGCATGTGAAAACACCATACCTATAATGTACCTTGTTAGCATATGCAAATTACATAATTATACAGGCTGATAGCAGTTAGGCACAGTAATACATAGTCCATGTGAACTGTCCACAAATACTTTTGAGATCAAGAAATGAAAGTAAATTCTTTAAACATCCTAATTGGTTGCCAAAAGGAAATTCATTCCTGCTAGGACTTAATTCAGTGTAAAGTAACGTAACTCATTTGATCTCAATGAAGATCAAAAAAACACAACCATATCCAGACAATCTTGGATTAGAATACATTGTTTGTATATATTTACTACATTAAGCTATTATGCAAAAAAAATCTAAATTAGATGAAAGCTCTGTGAAATCATTCATTACTATTTCTCATGTGTTATTAGTGAGTTGAATGCTGTCCTGTTTGTTCAAGGAGACAATAAGTCTTCCTAAAATCTGGGTTTGCACGCAGGATTTCTACAAGCCAAATGGATAGTCAGATGTTTCTAATTTTCCCACTTGCACTCAGCGATTTTGCACTTCAAATCTAAGCCAGCCTCTCACCTTTCAAACTATTAAGGTACCTCAGAGACATTTTCTAGGGAATTATTCAGGTAGACAACATTTTTTCTACTTGATTTGCTACGCAATGACAAGCACTGTTAAACCAAAGGTTAATCATTGATTAAATTTAATGACACTAAAAGAAACAAGTCATGTGAGAAAGCAATTGCACTTTCATTTTTGCTGTCACAGGTCATTTATAGCTTTTGATTCAAATTCCACCCCACGCAAAGAGTTGCTAACAACATCCTACTTCAAATTCTAATGTACTACAACTGCAGAGCAAGCATGTGAGCTGGCAGTAATCAGGTCATTTGTAAAGCATACACAGATTCTTTCATTCATCCTGGCCATTAAACTGTTTGAAAAGATTATTTTATTGTTCTGCATTAAGAGGCAGTGCTTTTGACAACTTGTTTTACAGAGAAGTGCCCCATTTTATTTGTATGCAAGTCTGTTCTGCCATTTTTGTGCACCTTATACTCACCATCACCTGCAGTTTTTCCCAGTTTGGTACCAATCCAAAACAAAAAGCAACAACAAAAAAAGGAAACAAGCCTGAAAACAGATAATTTATTTTCTCTGTGACCAATAGCTCTTGTGCCCAAAAGTATATGAGGAGCTGAAAAGTCAACTGTAGGACTCTACAGTTCTTTCTAGGGTGGCTACATCAGCAAGGAGCTGCTCAGAGCAGTAACAGAGAGTGCTTCTGATCTCATCCTCCTTTGTACCCTGGCATATCCATTTCATTCCAGGACATGACTCTTCCTTTGCTCCAGCACCAAGCAGATCAGAATCAAATCTTCCACCTGCTGAGGGAGAATTAATGGGCATTGTTAATCCAATATGCATCTGTGCTTTGGCCTACTAGCCAAAATAATTAGCCCTCTAGCAAAGAAAGGACCCCTTAAAAACTTAGACATGGGCAGGAAATAAGCAATAGAAGTAGACCATGAGGCTTATAAGGCTATATAAAGCCTCTGTAAGCTTTCTTTTCTTCCTTTTCATCCATGTATAATATAAAAAAGAAGGGCCCACTGCTCTAAGCTTTTGGGCGCTCACATCAGGACCCACATATTTTATGCAAAAATGTCAAAGAATTTTCAAAACTAACCTTGTTTGAAAGAAAAAACAATATGAAGACAGTGGTATTGGCTTGACCTAAAAAGTCAGGGTTTCTGTTACCAAGAGCACTTCCAGGCAAAGGGGACCTGTGCTTTCAAAAAAAATAAGGGTGGGGAAAAAAAGAGATGAGATTGCCTTATTTGTGGATTTGTACATGAATTCAGGGGTGAGTCTGGCTCTTGGGAACCAGACTGTTGCCAGATGCAAAGCTGCAGAGAACAGTTTGTCTCTGAAGCGTAGCACTGAAGAATCTTCATGCAACGGGCGAACCACTCCAGGTGTGATTTGATGAAAACGGGCTGTTGTTATAGACCAACTCCAGACTATCGCCAGAGCTCATATCAAAAACTGGCTTTAAAATGGTAGTAGAACTGAAGCAACAAAAGGAATGCCTTGAAGCGTTAAAATATTTCTCTTTTCAAAGAATGCAGCGAGCACTGCTCAAATCTATAAAACATGAAGAGAGTGCTTGTTCTGCAATATCTACATGATTTTCTTTCACTTTAAATCTAATTCAGGAATGGTCATAAAAAGTCAGCATTAGAAATTCTCATTTTCAGCAGTGTTGGACCATTGCCATCACAGGCTTTTTGAAGAGTCACTCGACATCCACATCTATTTTCACCCTTTCAATCCAATTCTACATTGTTACTGCTGAGTGGTGGAGCTGCCTTTGAAAACACACAAAGCAGGTGATTTTCAATTGTGTAAAGCCGTGTTTGACTTTAGGCATTTGAGTTCATGGGAACAGCCTTTCAAAGTGCCTGGTCCAAAGCATAGTGAAGTCAACGGAAAATCTCCAGGTGACTTCACTGGGCCTTGGATCTGGTCCAAACTGTGGAGCCTCGAAGTCTGGAAGTCTCAACTGGGCTTGAAGTTAGATTGTTCAAAAACAGAATAAGAATTTTGCAAGGTCAACCTCCACACATGCTGTGCCCTATTTTGCAGTGACGAGAGAGTCTCCTCCAGGGCTGCAGGTATTCAGCACCTTGCAAAATGACCTCCCATCTTAGGATAAACCTTCTCACAAAAGGCACTGCAGTAGATATCCAGTAGATTCATTACAATGTCTCAGTCTGTCTCTATCAAAGTTCGTCCAGCTGTGCGATCCAGTCATTGTTAGCCACAAGTTGTGGTTGCAGCTCATCTGCTGAACTTAGAAAGCCACATGGAAATTCACTTTTAGGAGACTATTCCTTCCAGGGATTGGCTAGGAAAGAAAAATAAATACCCCCCCCCAAAAAAAAATATGAAAATTTAAATTAGATGTGTGATCTGATCTCCAAAACAATTCTTTATCCATAAAGTTCCCACCCAAGGAACCAGTTACATGCATGTTTCAAGGAACTATATTGTTTAAAGAAACTGTAAATGTCACACAGTTAAAAGACAGAGATGCAGCTAGATTTAGTTAAACAATTGACTAATAACTCAGTCAACATTATTCTTACCCTAGGTAGTAGTTATCAGCTTAGACAGCTGTTACAGTCTTTCACTGCAATACTTAAAAGGCAAACCACCAAATTCAATACCATATTGTTTGTGTAGTAGTGTTTGTTTAAAGGTAAATCACTCATAAAAGTGTAATTTCCTGCTGATACATAACGGCGGATAGCGGCAGGAAGCCGGGCGGAGCAGACAGACCCTGAGATATGCAGCACTAAAGCACCAGCAGTAGCTACCCCAGCTCTAAAATGATTGTGTTTTTACACCCAGTAACACCTAAATTAGCACCAGCATATTAGGCCTTCTTGCAGACGCCTCTTGTCTCTTTGTGCAACAGCCCAAGATAAGAAAAAGTGCTACAATCGGCGCAATGAAGTCATGTTTCTCCAAAGAAAGATTGCTTTCCTGACGGGGAGAGCCTGCTGGGCAAAATTCCCTCCCCAGTCTGTTCCTCTTACTGATGTGTTACAGAATCATGCTTATATTTTGGGATTCCTTCTGCTTGCTTTCGGCTGACACACTACCTCATAGGATTTCATCATTTTTGGAACAGCTAATTGGAGCTCCCAAATTCACAGCGTTTTGTTCTCTGGTTTCTGAGTGTCAGTGGCACAGAGAGCAACTGCTGTTGGCTTTGAGAGAGCTGCTCTAGATTCATGTCAGTACAACCAAAACCCTAACTAACTTGCCAGCATGTACTAACCTTTCACCCAATGGTCCCTCAACCTGTATAAGGCCTGGCAGCAGCAAAGCAGTGGGGATGCTCCCAGAGATTAAGCCTGAGACACTGACAGGGATAAAACCTGCCCCAAGAGGAATCACCTACTGCTTCCATCTTGGTCCCTGGAGTTGAATGCTTTTTATCCAGCTTCACCTGCCTAAATGTCAGGTTGCTGAGTCCAAGCCAGATCACTACACAATTAAATTATAATCAATGAGAAGAGAGGCAGAAGGCAATTCATGCTGTGCACTCTGCGTACCTTTCCTGGGCAGAATGAATCAGCATCCATCTCTCAGATAGTCCCTGGTGCCCAGGGCGGGTGGATATGTATTTCACTCTCCTGCATTTCTCTAAAGAGATTTCCTGGGATGCCATCACTATGCCTTTGATGGCCTGATGCCAGAGCACTCCCCATGTGCCATAATAATGCACTGGATAAAATCTTACAGCCTGTAGCTCAAGCCCACGCAGAGTGGGGAGGAAAGGACTCTCACTGCATCTCTCACCCTTTCTCTGCCAAAGCCTAATTGCTCAGCCAGATTAGGAGAGGAAGAACAACTTGTGTCCTCCGCTCTCTCTTACCCGTCTGTACCTGAAAAGCTGGACCCAGACAGACCTGGATCTAAGCCACAGCATTCAGAGGAAGTTTTGACAGATTGAGGATGTTGAGCCTCATTTGGTAGGAAGGGCAGCTGCTGTGGAATTTGAACTGGGACTCTCTCATTCCTTTGGGCAGGGGAGACTTTTGATATGTGTATACACAGATATTTTTACAGAATTCCATTTAGCAGTCCATAGAAAGGAAATAGGAGTCCTGCACAGATTACAGAAAAGTGAATTACTATGCTAAATTTAAATTCATAAAACATTAATAGAAGGCTAAATTGGAAATCAGTTCCATCTTCCTCCATCTGCCAAGCTCTACTTTCTCAGCAGCAAAGCATGTAGCTCAGGGAAATTCTCCCATCTCCCTCCATTAGGGTTTGATGTTATCAGCTTTTTCCTGTCACATACAAAAAATTACCTTTAATTAGCTCAGTTTACATCTACACTACGCAGACTTGGAAACTTGTTTTGGGATATGAGGAACCAGTTGTCTTCTCAAGTGTCCTATGAATCATCATGAGCAATAAATACATCAAAGTCCTGTAGTTCAGGAGTGTTGTCTGGCTTAACCGAGGCCAGTGCTTAACCCTGGAGATGGAGCTCCATTGCACATGCCATTTCATGTGCACAGTCCCTCATCCAGTCCAGTTCAGCCATCCCTGCCCCTGGGGTATCTTAGCACTGAGAGGAACAAGAGCAAAAAGCTACCTTGCCTTCTTATGTCAGCAAGTGTATCCCAAATTACGACCTCGATGGTAGAATTGCTTGCCTAAAAATGCTTTTTTTTTGGCCTTGTTTTGGTTTGTTTGTTTGTTTTTGTTTTGGGTGGGGGGGTTGTTTGTTTTTTTTCCTTAAACAGAAATGCATTTAAGAACAGAAGTTTCCAGTTCAGTGTGAGCTGCTCACATTCCCTGAAGTTCAAGTTGTTAGAAATGAAGGAGGATTCATTTCCTGATAAACTGAATAAAATTCTTTTGCAGGTTGCATGGTTCACAACTAAATATAGTACTTGTCAATGCTTTCCTCACCCAGAGGAAGAGAAGACTGTCTATTGGTTTCCTTTTCATTAAACAGTTGCTAAAATAAAATGTCTTTGTTTAATTGAATGCCTCTGCAGACCTAGTCAGGTGCAACTCCCATTTCATCAAACAAAAAGATAACAAAGGAAACATGGAACTGCCATATAACCTTGTCATTTGCTTTGAGGGGAGGAAGAGATACATGCCAGTCATACACTTCCCTCAGTGCTTCAAGGACAGAAGGAGCAGCTGTCAGTCTGGGGGCAGCAGGATGAAGGAGGATCACACACTATATAAAAGCAGAATAGGATTTGGAGAGAAATTGTAATCAGCAGGGGAACGGTTTGGAAAAGGCTGTGAGGGGCACAGTTTTGTCATGGCAATTCTCTCTGCTGGACCACCAGGTTTCTGTTGTGGTAGGCGGTTCCTTACTCAAAAAAATATCTTGAAGCTAAGAGAGATTTTACAAAAACCCTGGTGTTTGTGAAGATGCAATAATTTGGCATCGCTTTTGCAAAAAGCACCTTTTTGGTATAAGGATTGAGCTACTGACCTGAGTCAAGGATTGTCCTTTTAAAAATAAATATCATTCCTTATTATTGCTTGCACTGCAACCATAAGTGAGAACAAGACCTCTTCGTGCTTACAGAGGCAGATGCTGTCCCTCCAAACTTGCATTGGAAATCAGTGAGACCTATGTGGTACAACAAGGATAACACAAAAGGAAAGGACTGGATTGTCAGGAATCACAGGTTAGTGGATGTGCCTGAATGCTGATTTTAGGATGCTAATGATAGAAGGTAGGAATATGGGGAAATAATAGGAAGGAAATCTCCCAGATGTGCGTCCCATAGCTGATGATGAAATTTAGGGTTTCTGAATAAGACTCTGTGTTATTCACAATAACAGAATTCAGAATAACACACTCTGTCAATGACATACACAGAGCTGTGGTTTTGCAGTCTGTACTCCAAAAAAAGCATAGGAATCTCAGACTTTTATTTTCTTAATTGATCATGAATTTGTTCTCCTTTCTGTTACAGCAGGGTCAACTTTGTGGGAAACCACTGAGTTATTCCAGAATGGAATTTGTCAGAGAGCAGACAAACAGCAGGTCACCTGCCATGCAGTTGCAGCAAAACTGCCTGCATTGCCACTGCTACTGTGAGATGTATTTGCCAGCCTGTGAATTACTTCCACATGAGCCTGAATGTGTCCCCTCATCCCTTTCTCCTCTTCTTAAATGGTACAGCACAGGCAAAGCCCCACAATGCTCTCAGGCTGTGGCAGCCCATGCACTCACAGCTCCCCAGGCCTGAATGCTTTCTCCAGCAATAGAAGCATCAATCTGGACAATGATTGTAATTCATGGGTTTGGCATCACACAGATTTTAAGGCCAGAGAGGCCGTCATGATCTGATCGTCTGACCTTTGGATTAACCCAAGGTGGAGAAATTCATGCAGAAACTCCCGCTCAACCCTGTGGTCTCAGTTTGAGGTTGCTGGTGGTTTAAAAACCATGCCTTGCTCCAGTCTCCTGATGAGAGAGAATCACAACATCGCTGGTCAGGTATTGACGTGGTTTGCTACACTCAATGAGTCACTTCAACTCAAATCCTCCTAAGCCTCACAGGCCTCCTATACGCATGCAAACCTAGAAACCAAGACATTTTGCAGATTCTGTTCCAGTACAATGCAAATAAAAATCTCCTCTTGGGCCTTTTACTCAGCCTAGAGCGTCCACCAGAAATCAGAATAGATGGATATTCTCTATAAAGTGCCACCTACTTTCTACCTCCATCACAAATGTACAAGTTGGTGTATTAGCCAACCCAGACGTTGAAGACACTTTGGTCTTAGAGAGAAGGTCTAACTTTGCCAAGAGGCTCCTAAGGACATGGAAACTGAATTTCTTTTCCTATTTGAAAACATCTCTCACTGAAACACAATTTGAGGGAAATCACAAATGCAGGAAACAGCAGCTACAATGCTGCATGTTTGCCTGTATAGAAGGAATGTGATGATATCATTTTGGAATGTGCTTTCTTTCTCAGGTTTTTGTTTTGGTGGTAGGAATGTCACTTTCTTAAAAAGTAAAGCACATTCTTGGCCGTTGTCTCTCTCCCCCTCCCTTCAAATTTTGCCTACAAATCAGTATTCCCATCTCCTGCCATGTGTTTTTCCCAACCTGTCAGATACCGTTCTCATGTTACTAGTACAACCATCTGATGTCAGGCATCCCAACAAGCAATTATAAATAGCCATTTACTATTAGCTTAGAAGGTTTATTTCTATAGATATAAGCTTCAAGATGTTCTTCACTATTTTCACTTGAAAGCGTTGTTTATTTGCATTTGGCATAGAGGATTTGACCATTTAAAATATGTCCATTTCCACCACGCTGTAGTAAAACCACAAGACAAACCCCAGTCCTCTGAAAGGAGCTGTAAACACCTAATTCTATCATTTTTCAGAGGAACCCAAGGGCGTACGATGTCCTGTTCTCCACAAATCTGACTGGGTACTTCTTTTTTACAGCTCTGCCTGAGAGTGCTCGTTTCCCAGTGGACATACCCTTAGAGCCAGAGTCAGTGCAGATGAAGCTGGCCAACCATGGAGATCTCCTTTGGTGCTCTTTTCTGTGGAACTGTCACTTTTTTCCCTGTTTATACCTAGTCCATGTGCTATGTACTGCTGCTACATCCCCTGTTACCTCCTGCTTTTACACTTCTACTTCCAGTTGTTGTTAAGAATAATGTAAGGATAAGTGAGATCCTAAACCAGTTCCTCCAAGCCCCCAAGGGACTGAGATGCTGGAGAAACACACCTGCACTTCCCAGAGGCCAACTCTGCCTTATCATGCCAGGTTGTTGTCTCTGGGAGCACCTTCCACCTCATGGAGGAATGAAAATTAAAATTATCCAGGCAACACACCTTCAGATGGAAGAATCTGAGAGCTTAACACTATTTTTCTCTTCTGAATTTGTCTCTCCATGGGGATCTCAGAGTGCTTTCCAGATGATCAGGAAAGGAATTTTCCTTCCTGAAAAGAACATGGGGGAAACTCTCCATGGTTGGAAGGTTCCCTTGTCCATATGGGCATGATGGGCGTAACTTTCCCAAAAGACAACCCTGGTGCCTCAGAAGTTTGTCCTGCAGCAGTTTGGGACCTCTTCAAATGGCAAGGGGATCCTTGCTGCTTGGAAGGACAAGATGAGCTTAAATTATTATATTGAAAAGGGCAATGCGGATTGAAACTGCGAGTTGCAAGAATCCTACTGATCCTTAAAAGCAACATGTTTTAAGCAATGAACATCTGGTACAGATACAGTAGAAGAACAGCGGGGCACGGCCAACATGGGAGGCAATTCAAATGCTAAAATGCTAAATCCTGTGTAAATGAAGCTGACTCCTGAAAGATGTCTTGGAATCTCCTTTTCCCAGTATATCTCATGTCCCAGAGATGACACGGTGTATTTTCTGGGTCTTTATTCTCAGAGAACAGCAATGTTAACATCAGTCAAACTGCAATTTCTGACCAGGATCATAACATCAGTAGTAATGAAGCAGCACTAGTGAAACCCAATTCACTGATCTAATGTTCTGTCTGATCTCCAGGGTCATTTGCAATGAATTCTACTGTGGTTTTTTATCATAGAAGTCCTCTTACTGAAGAATGTTTGACAAAATGCTAAGGGTCTGTAATTGGCCAGAGAATCAAAATTATCTATACAATCAAGGCCACTGCAAGATCAAATATTGATGTTGCATTAGCAAAGCTGTCACTACAAGAGAATTAAGAAGCCTGGCTGGGCAGATGTAATCATGCAAGCATCAGCCAGTACATTTTTTTAAGTCTCTATACTGGCTACAAAATGCTTATGCAAAACCAGAGGCTTCCTACTGACTTAAATCAGGATTGTGTGTGGGTGTAAGGGTGTGCCTTCGCTGGAGCAGTTTACATGTCAGGGGCCAGAAACCCAACTCAACAAGTCTCTGTATTCTTTAACAATTAGATAAAGCAGTAATAAGTTCATAATTGCAATTCCACAAGGTAATTTCATGCGCCTGGGAGATGACAATATGCATACAATTAAAAGAAGAAAGCTTTTCATCCCTGCAAACTGTATTATTGAATTCTACAGCCTTTTCTATTTGCAGCACTCAGGAGAAGGGAGGGCAGGGGCCACCTTGCTCAGCGTGAAGGTACCAGGAGGGGAAGAGGGAATCCTCAGTGCTGTAAATGCACTGAGTCAGTTCGACAGTATGGAAATGCAGATCTCTCCTATGCTACCTCTTAGCAATTTTCAGCTTTTAGGTTGTATGTAAGAGGAAATGTCCTGGGATAAGGCTCTTAGATCTAGTATAACAAACAGGGTATGAACTATCTCTTTTACTCCGGCCATATTCAAAATAACAAAGCAGCTCAATTTCTGAATTATTATATTTAAGCTGTCTTTCAACTTTCCTTTTTCCCCCGACAGCTTTAAATCTCTCTGTGGGTGGGGGTCTAATGTCAGCACATGCAATTCTATACTTAAATCATTTTTTAACTACAAGATCAAAGCAAGTAGGTTTTTATTACTCCAGCGTCCGATACTTCATAATTTAACTATTGAATGTCGGGCAACAGCTCTTCTCAGTGAATGGTATTTAAATGAATCTTTCCAGCTACACTCCCCTGTGTATCACAGGATATTAAAGGGAAAAAAAAGAATATTTTATTAATCATATGAAAATCAGTAGTAGTACAAATGAAACGTAACAAAGTCATTTCTACATTTACTCTGGGGCTGTGCAAGCAGCATGCTGTCTAAGAAGAAACCCTGTGGCGGACAACATTAACGTCTTCATCTTATTTTAATTTCTAACACTTTTCCTCACTTTCCCTGCTTCCACACAGGAACCCAGAGAAATTAATACCTGGCCTGTGGCCAGACCATCTGGGTGAGCAGACCCCTGGGGTATTATTCCTCTGGCCATGGCAGTGCAGAGCCATCACACCAGAAGAATGTGGGCCTTTTACCCCCTGGCTTCAATCTCTCCCTGACTGTGCCTAAATCCTATCTACAGTCTCTCTCCACTGCCTTGTTTATGGGAATTCCTCCCGTCCATTTGCCAGTGTCTCACTCTTAAGGCTGGGTATCATGGGAATAAAATTTTCCAAACTGGCTGCAGACTTGCTCATTCTTTCCTTGACATCACTGGCTTTGAGTTTGGGACAATAACTTCAGGATGGGGCAAAAATGTGATCACTCTTTCAAACGTTTGGAGAAAAGGTGTCACTTACAGTTATACATGACTTATTAAAGTGCTCCCTACTGCTCACAGGGAAGTGACATACTCTCGTTTAGTCCAGAGGAATCTTAACAGCGTCTTACTGTGATTCCAGCATAAGCCCTGCACATGAATCTTTCTGCACATGAATCACTTTGGGCACCTGGGCAGTTCCACTGACCCTCATCATTCAGCTGCTCTGTGTGGACACGGATTTACCAGGCAGCATTTCCAGCAGAGCCAAGCACGCACAATGCTTGCACTTTGCTTTCCTCCCAAATAGTTCTCTGTCACAAGCCATTCCAATTAAGAAGGCATGCAATAATATCCCTAATTACATTTCACTTTGATGAGAGATCTAGGCATTTTTTAAAAATGCATGTTGTATAGGGTTTGGAGGATCTTCATTTCAATTCTTTGCATATTTTGGCACGAGCTGTGTCTCCGCCCTTCGGCGGGCTCCAGGCCCTGCGGGGCACGTGCACCTCTTCTCCTACTGCAGCCCAGGCCCTGGGAGCCAGACATCACCAGAGCAACATGGGGCCAGTTTTTGCTGACTAACCCCAATGTTAAATCTGTGAGCCCTGACAGCTCCAACGCAAGAAGAAAAAAAGACCCTGAGCAGTCCAGGGGTCTGGATGGAGGGGTCCTGCTGTAAAATGCTCCCTTGGAGCCGTCAGGCACAAGCAAGTGCCTAGAAGGAGATTTATATTTTGTTGATTACAATGGTAATAAGCCACAAACACAAATTCAAAGAGTAAGAGTGAACCAAACCCATGTTCTCTTTGAGTGAGATAGAATCTCGACCTTTTACACGCCTATCTATTGATGTGTTCCTGGATAAAATGTGTAATTTTAATTAACTGAAAGTACCTGCCTTTTCTATTGGACTTGGTGCTAAAAACAAAGGAAAACAGACAGCAAAAATGCCATGTTGGCTGACTGCATATTTCTTTTGTGCTGAGAAGTTGGGATGTGCACTGCTTCCCTCTCAATCAATACACATTAGTGTGTAATTGGGGACTATAAAAATATCCGCATCACTTTGCTAATTCTCTTGCCAAATAGGCATAAGCATTTATATGTTAAGCTTCTCTGCTGCAGGTTCCACTGATAAATTTATTTCTATTAGTGCAGCAGCTAAGGGGAATGCAATTATCCCTAAAATAGGGAAGAAAAAAAAAGAAAATCTAAAAACAAATGTGTCAGTACAGAACCAAAGCACAAGGAAATTAGATTCTCCAGTGTAATTGTAAAATACTATACTAGTATGAAATATTTGTCTCTATTATTTAAACTAAGATGTCAAAAGCATCTCCATTTAACACACATATTTGTAATATTTGTACATATATTTATTTATGTATAACTCAGGAGTGCTGTGTTTCTGTTGGATCTCAGGATTACTTGGTCAGTTCAAATCCCTTGATCATACTGAAGAAGAATTTTAGATCAAGAATTTATATTTACAGTGAACCAAATATCTGAGCAAATGGGTATTTCATTAGAGCTAACTTTTAATCTCCATCTAGGCCCAAATCTCGAACACTCCTTCCTGGATATCCTCTCTCTGCCCAAGGGTTTTGCCATTGCACTCTCGACACCACCCTGTTGTTTGGCCAGCGAGACACGTTGTTTCTCTATCTCGACCAAGGATTTTGCCAAGTCCTGTTGCTTCCACTTCTGTAGCATATTTAGAATTCCTCCAGCCCTCTCTATCTTGAAATTCTTGGCCCTGCACAACTGTTTTATTTTGGCTGCTAGAAGCCCACATTAACCTAACCAGATACTGGCTGGCAACACAGATCTTTTTAACCATGTCTGTTTTTCCCTGGGCACATCCTTGTTTACTGAGTCTGGTGGTGGTGGAACCAATACAGCAAAACTCAGCACATAAAGGCACCAAGGAAAATCCATGCTGAGTCTTTAAAACAAATAGAAGTGCCACAAAACAGAGCTGAGGACATGGCTTAGCCTAAGACTCAGGGTTTCTTTGTTGTTTTTTTTTGTTGTTTTTTTTTTAAGGATATCTGTGTCTGTCAACTGAATACAGTTTCTTTTTACTGTTTCCAAAATGCAAGCATATGATGCACAGTTTTAATTTTTCCTGCCCAGTTTGCATGCAGGTGAATGCCCACAAGCAACTCTCTCTCTGGGTAATGGCAAATGTGATGTAGAGACTCTGTGATTCTCCCATCAAATCTGACTGAATTGGGCTATTACAGCTAATAATGTCTGTTAATATATTAGTGGACTGCTGGTTAATGTACATGGGTAGATAAATGTAGATGTTGGTATTGGTGATGGCAGTGATAAAAATGTAGCAGTACAAACACAGTCTTCTGCTGCAAATCACTTTTTCCTTTATTACCATTCCCAAGCAAAATTCAGCTTTGATTCTAGTAGCAAACCTTTAGGGAAGGCTCAGATAACATTTATCCCAAACCTTTTTTATCAGTATTATCTTCCTTCTCTGGTAGGTTAGATAGGGCACTAACTTCAAGAGTTCTCCTATACACAAGGTGCACAAGACTGTTTTCCTTGAAGAGTTGCTTCAGTGGTTTACTAAAAGGAAGAGTTCTTATTTTTTTATTTTATTTTTATATTTTAGGGCTTTTTATAAAACCCATTTTTACTGCACTTGGAAAATGTGACTATACAATGGGAAAGGGCAAGCCCTCCGTTTTTTTTCTTTCTTGTCTGAACACAATGGCAGGATAAGGGAGGCACCGCTCATTACAGGGAATACACTTTAATCAAGTTGCCCAGCTCCAAGTGTTTCTCTTTCACCACTCTAGATGCCAATGTTTGTTTTCTCTCTGGGAGAAGAAACAGAAAACATTTTTCATTTTAATAAAAATCTTTCAGAATCAAGCAAACAGATGACCTAATTTGGAGGACCCACTTTACTTGGTAAAGATGATTGGAGCTCTCCCACACAGTGTTGCTGGAGGAGATTTAACACTTTCCTGCTCAGTTTGCTAGCTGGGAACTGTGAGATTGATTGCAATGGTGCTTGATTTGACTCTCCTTGCTTCAACAACATTGCCATTACTGTCACATAAAGCTTGGCTTGAGTGGGAACTAAAAAATATGCTGCTGTGACTAAAGCTGCAGTTGGAAAGGTGGAAATCTGGCTTTATTAAACACATGTGGGCGCCTGTTAAAATTACTTCTGCAGCTAAACCCAAGACTCACAGCAGTCCCATTCTCTGCTACAACAGCATCCAGCTTATAAAAACAGCTATTTCTAGATTCAAGGATATTCAAGCAAGTCTTCTGATATGTTTCTTTATCCTACAGGAGTGGGTGTCTAAGTATACAAAGACAAGAAATTGTAATCATAAGAAAGGCTCATCTTTCATCTAAATAATTCATTTCAAGCCTCCAAGTTTGTACAGAAAAGCCCAAAATCCTTAAAGATTCATAGTACAGGGAAACTGAAATGCTTATCTATTGTGAATCCTCATTAAATCAAAGCCAATTTCCAGGACTTGGAGCTCAAGTGCTACATTTTTTATGTTGTTGGCTGACAGGACACACTAACAACACTTGAGGGCTTCAAACATCTTGTCCTGTCTGGGTGTAGCACCTGGTGACAGCAGAGACTTACTTTATTCCCCCTGACCAGGTAGAAATAACAGCCTGACAGCTGTTCTGTTCTAGGATTCATCTCCTTTGAAGCCAGATCTCCCATCCTTTTCTCCCAGCAGCACAAAATTCCCCAAATCAAGGGAGGTGAGGGTAAAAGGAGGCGTAAAGAGGCAGAAACATGAAACCTAAGTCCTCTTTCTCCTACATCTCCTCGAATACCAAGGGAGCAGCCCTGTTGTCACCAAGCTGCAGGCACAAAAGGTGCCAGCCCTGCAGTTTGCCTTCCTGAGGCTCCCTGCTGGGAACACAGGAGGGACACCAGGGAAGAGGAAACAGGAGGTAGCAGAGGACTGGAACCGATGTGTTTTCTGCCCACTTCTCCCCAGATAAACCCCTACTTGCCTTGCATCACACAGTCCATAAAAGCTGAGACTTGGTGGAACCTATCAACTTGTCTGTGGACTACCAAATAACACCATGTTAACTATCAGCCACCATGAGATGGTTTACCTTGGAAGTTGTGCTCCAGTGGTGAACGGATTTCTCTTTTAGAGCTGTCTTTCTGTAGCTTCCTACTGCTAATTCTGACTATTCCAATGTCATATGGCACCTCCTTGCAAGGGTGAATCAGGGAAAAGATGAGGGACAAAATGATTTTTTGTGAGCAATTCTGGGACCTGCTCTTCTGCCTGCCTGCACTAGAACATACAGCAGGTATTACTGACCCAGGGTACCTGTGCAATGCAGCTAATGTGCAAAACTAAATGTTTTGTTGTAAGGATCTCATTATAATATCTGGCAAAATATATACTGGACACTGAACACCTTGAGGAGGGCATTGACTGATGACAAGCATGGGATTCAATCTTTGTCTCAGATCCATCTGTGAATGGATCAATCCTTGTTTTCATAAAATCACTGTTTATTGTACTGGCCCACTAATTGCTACCATTAAAGCAAATAGTACCATGTATGGTCTTGCAGAGTATCAACAACCTAGAGCTGCAAGGCAGCTACCTTGGTATATTGCAAGGTGCTGCATGCAAATACCTACACCCATCAGGTGGGCATTTCTTTGATTATTACTGTTTTACCTTTGCCATCTCTGAGGGCAGTTCCCCTCCATGGCATACATGGATACCAGCTGCCTGCCTGTTTTAGCCAGCAGCTGCTATTAGCTCTGTGCAATTCATTTGGCAGAGTTCTCACTCCTGAGCAGGGTGTTATGGTTATGGGCATTTTCCTGTGTTGGAAGGACCAGGAATGAACATGCTTTCATGTGCTTTTGGCCCACATCACCTCTGTGGCACATGGAATATCCAGCTCCCTGAAACTACATCCCCTGTTCATTGCTGACACTGGGGAATCATCTGGATACAAGGGCACAAGATGTGACTTACTACGTGTTTCCTGCCAAACACTGTAAACCACCTTGGGATTTATTTTAACATTTATTTTACTATGACCAGGAGGATGTTGGGTTAATATTTCCTCTACCAAAAGCAAAAACACTGTCAGCAGAGAGTTTGTCCCATAAACTGAATTGGAGCTGGACATGCAGGACTCCTGGTGACATGAACAATGGATTGTTTTGGAGAATTATCTGCAGAAATCCTGCTATTTCTCATCTACAGAGAAGTGTCACAGATCCCAAGATGGGGCTAAGGAGTAACCACTGGCACCCAGGACAGATTCCTGAAGAATTCACTACATATAAAGCAACCACTAAAGCCATAAAGCCTTATCCACTCCAAAGTAAGGGTTTCGTACATGTCAAAACAGTTCAAATCAAATACCTCACCATTCATTAATCATGTTCTTTGCTCTCTCCCTCTTTTTTTTCTTTCTTGTAAAAATATGTGCAGAAAACAAGGGCAGAAGTATAAATTTATTGTCTATAGACTGGAAATCTTTTTTTTTCCGGTCAGCTCTGTTCCTGAGTCAGCTATCGTGTGCACTGCCAAAGGAAGTAATGGAAGTTGTCTACAAAAGAAAGGGAGCACAAATCAACAGGAGAGAAAATTGGGTTTATCTTGAGCCACTGGCAAAAACAAAGCTGTCAACGATGTGAAATGAGACAGAGCTCACCTCAGACTTGCATATTCCCTGTACTGTATTGATGATATCTAAGTTGCATGACTATTTGCAGCTCTTTTTCCTTCAATCCAAATAATATCAGCCTTCAGATTTCTTCTCAGCCTATCTGTCTGCTTGCAAGACCCTACTGCATTGATTTCCATCTGGTGCATGTTTTAAAGTTTTCCTCACAACCTTAAGGATTAACTGCCCTTTTTTTTTTTTTTGACAGAGCTTCGGATTCCAAAGTATACTGAAGAAAACAATCACAGCAAAGAAGCACCAAATCTCTTGCAAACTCTCCCCTGATCACTGGGCATTCAAAGACCCACCAGCAGCTGTTAATGTAACGTTATGGATGATTAGCAGGACTTCCTGTATCTAATGAACATAGCTCTTTCAGAGAGGAGACACAGTGCAATAGCTGTCCCAGGAAAATAAAAACGATGTAACATTCAGTCAGGAATGCATTTACTACATGGCCCAGAATGGTGAATTGATCTCATGCCTCTGTAACAAAGATCTCATCTGTAGTCCCCATGCACTGCCGGCACTGGCACGGCTTCAGAATGAGCCCGACGATCCTGATCCCAAAAGGAACTGATTAGGAGGGATGTTCCAGGAGCTATTTGATACAGGCAGCACAGTCCAGAATGCCATTTACAGAGTAAAAAAAAAAAAAAAAAAAAAAAAAACAGCATAGAGCAATCCTAAGTATTTTCATGTCTAGGAATGCCAACAGCATCCTCTGACAGCGAAAATAAAGGGTTTTAAAGCGCTCCTATAACCATGGTGTTCCTGGACTTGAAGGAAGCAGAGTTGATGGACAGACGTTTTGGTGCGAGCATGGCACATAAGTGAAAAAGGTTCTGTTTGTTTTCCATTGCTTTCCTCTTGATTTTAACCGGAATTATAAATGTAGATCCATTTAAAATCCCACTGCTCATATGTCTAAGTCTTGTTGCACACAACAAGGGTAACCAGGGATATGTGAAACAAAATGTAGCGTTGTCAGACGACCTAATGGTGATGGGAACAAGGATAATAAAAGTAACACAGGCAACTTGTATGAACGGCTTTCTGCATCTTTTGCCAAATACCCAACTGGTGGCAACAGTGCAAAAGCAAAGGAGTGAAAATGTACTTGAGAATTTAGCTTTGTCAATACTATAAAATAAACCGAAGTTAAAATGGGTGTTGCCCAACCCCGTTGTCAAACACCGCTGCTGCAATACAAAGACAAATGTTTATTGGCTTAACTTTGAAACTGCAGTAAATGCTCTTCTATTCAATTAGATAAACAAATACAGGACTGAGTATATAATAGGGTCCTTTCAAGTAAATTATGCTTCCTAACACGTGTAAAAGAAAAATTACTTTAATGTTTATATTTCTGTCAAATAAAAAGCCATCAGGGCTCTCCTTCTGCTATATTCCAAATATAAAAAATAAAGAATGTTTAAATGATGTCCATTTTATGGCAGTGTCAGCAAAGCAAAGAATTACAGTCAGGCTGACAATCCATCTTTTCTTCTCACTATTAGGAGAGAGAGGAAGAAAAAAATTTACCATTCTGTTCTCATTTACAGTAGCACAAATCCCCAGGAACTGCACTGACTTTGGTTAGTTATTTTGGATTTATGGCACACTGAAAGAGATTAAAATTTAGACACACATGAATGAAGAACAGAACATCCATGTCGACTCTAAACATATCTCCCTTTCCTATGTACACAGGACAGCAGTGCTGTCCTCAGCAGTCACAGATCACGTGCTGTTGGTTTACCTGCTTGCCTAGAGATATTCATACAGCTACCAAGTGGGAAGCCTCAGTGAAGGAAGTGCTTAGTTACCCTCTCCAGCAAATACATCCCAATCTGTGACCAGAGGGAACTGCCTTCTCTCCAGCATCAGGGCGTTAGGCAAGGGCTAACATGCATACACACAGCATTATGCACCCAGTGATGAGAACCACCTGTTTGTGAGTCTGTTCTATTGTCTCTGCCAAAAATTGGCTCTAAGTCCGGACAACCTCTCATGCTGATATGGTAGCATGCATGGATTTCATATCTTTAAAATACCAGTAGAAAACTGTAGTCGTTATTATAGAACACTATGGTTAAAACAATATATAATTCCTGATCTTGATGGAGGGGGGCATTTTGTTCGTACAGTCTGTCTAATTATGAGAATCTAGGATTTAGTCTAGGCAAAAAGGCAGTGCACTGAGTAGTTCCCTATCAATTTGAAAGCAATGATATGCCCTGCACAGCACGAACCAACTCCATACACCTTACACCCCATGCCTTGCCCTCCTTGCTCAGCTGGGGTACAACATCCTCACGCACGAGCAGGTGGCCAAACAAACAGTGTCTTTCCTTTGGTTTTGGTTCCTGTCAACATTAGACACATCCACCTCTTCCACTCTGCAGGCTTTCTAATGAAGTGGCTGCAGGCAAGGAAGAGGCATTCCGAGAGGGAGCGTTGCAAAACTCGAGTGAGAATAGGCTGCTCCAGGAGATCGACAGAGATTAAGGCTGGATATCCCTGGGCTCAGTTTTACTGTGAGCATACTAATGCCCACATCTGCAATTGAAATGCTCTGGAAACCTTCACTGCAGCCTCCAAGAACACAGTGCAAAATAATAAATCCAGCAAGACGGTTCACAAACAGGAAAGAGGAGGAAGGGTTGATTTTTGTGGTTATTCTTTTTTTCTGAACTCTAACCAAAGAATTGAAAATGCCTAAATATGCAGAACATTTATTAAAAAAAATAATTGTCAAGGTTTCAAAGTCAAGCAGTCATAAGTGTCAATGCCAACAGTTTTGAGAGTCCAATATAAAATGCTTAGGGTTTTGTTTTTCAGAACTTTGATTTTTATGGAGACCCAACCTCTTCGAGACCCAGTCTTTTACAGACCCAAACACTAACATTCCAGTGAGCTCTCAACAACAGATCAGCTCAACTTCTTGCAGGTTTTTGCTCAATCACCTCAACTCAATCAGTCCAACCCTTATATTGCTTCCTGACTTCAAGTGACTGATAATGAAATCCTGCTGCTCTGTATGCCCAGCCCATATTCCACAGTGCCGTAGCGCTCCCGGAATCATTGTCTGTGCTGCCCTTCATTCACATGCTTTTGGATAAAAAGTTACAACCCCTCGAAGTAACTCGTGGAGCACTTACCCTGCCCTTCCTCTGAGCTCTCCTCCAACTCACTTCTAACCAATCTCACTAAAGCATTTAGGCTGTTTTCTTCTGTGATTTGATACCGGTGATGTGCATAATAAAGTTCTGGATTCCAAAGTATTGGTGCAACAGAAATAAATACAAAAATGATATAGTATGCCTAATGAAGAGGAGGCAGGAAAATGGCCAGTCGTGTCTCCTTACCTTTCTATCACACAAATCACACATACATACATTTATATTTAAATATATCAAAATAGAAGCCAGATACCTGCTCCCTACATCTGGTGGAATAAAACCCCTCTGACTATACTTTTCCTTTGGAATGTCTCAATTTACCAAACAGAAAGATTTCATCCAGACAAGTATTCAATTAAATTCCTTTGGAAAACAGGCAAGCTTCCACTGGATCTATGCCAGCCTCAGCTTCTGAGCAGCCCAGCTGGTACTCTCCTGAGGACCAGGGCTTCCAGTTCCCACAGCTTCAACAAAACTGCCTGAAGATTAAGGACCCTGGGGCTTATAATGCCTACAGTCCAGGGCAGGCTAGGAGGCACAGCACAGTGTCGTGCTGACTGGGGAGCTCAGAGATACCAGGGTCACAGCTAGAGCCATGGCCAACATTCAAGTATCCAACAGCTCGGGCTCCAGTCCCTTATACAGGCAATTTCAAACTGTTGGAACATCAAGGTTCCCTGAGAAATCAAAATACTTTTCTCCTTCCAGCTCTATTGCATACATATGTGGCAAACAAAAGAGGATACTTCTTGATCTTTCCCTCTGCTTCAGCTGTTCTTTATTACCGTACGTTCATCTTGTTTGTTCTTTCATATGAATTAGTTTGCTGCTTTTTTTGGTGAAAGACACCATTTTTCTACCTGTATTTGAACGGTTTCCAGCATAATGAGATCCAGATATTAGTTGTACGTGGTTCTGTAATACAAACAACACGGTGTTATCATTTTCTTTTTCCCCTCATTAGAGAGCAGTTCATTGAAAAATCAAAGCCTTCCCTCTAAATCATTTTCACTCTGCTAGCTGTAGGCAACATTTGGTGGATAGTAATTAAAATAATATAAAAGCATCTAAATTTTGCATGCATATTGTTTCTTATTTTTTTCACAGGCTGTGTGTTTGTTCTTCCCCCAGCTGAAAAGCTAGAAATGAGAATTGACTTCCCAAGTTCTCACCCACCTCCCTCTATTTTATACCATATTGCAACTTGTCATATTACATTGTGAATATCTTAAGGACTATTTGACATATTAGTTGCATATTTATGTTGAAGAGCCTTTTCCCTCCACTATTTTTGGACAGATCAATTTTACATGTCATGATATACATATCTATATTTATACTGAATATGTTTAAAACTTTTTTTTCTTACCATATTTAGTTCAAGGCTTTTAATGATGATATGCACTAAGAAAAGAGCTTTTTATCAAAACTTCATTTCACAAGGCAGATGGATACATTTCAGTTCTTCTGGGAAATCATATACTCAACACAGGTGAGTTTCCTACCACAGTCAGGAGACAGTACTCAACTTCACAAATTAAAGACCAAGATAGTTGCTCTCATTAAGAGACACACTTTGGGTTTCTGAAAACAAGGAGGAGCTAATGAAAACATCTAAGGGAAACAAACTGAAATATTTCTCTAACTCAATGTGGTGCACATCAGTGATATAACACACCATGCCTGTCTTGCTCCTGCTGTCAGTCCTTACAAACCCAGTTCTGCAAATCCATACATGAGTAATTGCTCCAGCTTCTTCAGATCGAGGCTATTAGTGGGATTAAAGCAGCTCTGGACCAACTGATGGTGAACAAAATTGCTGCAACATAATGTTATGTGCTGCAGTGCAGACCTCTAACTTTATATTTGGTAATTGAAATGTAAATAATTTATTAAAAAAATAAAAGAGGCGTCTCTCAGAAAAGTTACTACTAAAATCAAAACAAATTTCTCTAGGGCTCTATTTACAATGCCAAAAGAATTGCATAAGCACGATTCCTGACTTTCATGAATGTAACCAGGGTGGTTATGCCCCAGAACTGAATAATAATTAAAAGTTAGATATTGGCAGCTTCAGGCTTGCTTTTCCACAGGAGCCTAAGGGGTAAACCTTAGAAGGCAAACTTCACAACAGCCACTTCATTATGGAAGAAACATGCATCTGATCCCAAGAAAGGCACTCAAAACTAACGTCTCTGTGGCAATGCAAGGATGACCCACATGAAGAGGATAAAATTTCATGCTGTCAACCGTAAGGATTTCCAACATGAGTTTACAAAATATGCTGAATTTTGGACACTTTCACCCACCCTTCTCTCTAAGCCTGTACTGCAAAGGTGTCCAAACTACCTGATACCTTATGTGACCTTATCAAAAACTACACATGGGGGCTGATGAAGAAGTTCTGGAAGCCGCTTCCAGGCAGAGGAAAATGGCTCTGCTGGCATCCCAAGCCATCTGCTGCTGGACAGGCTGAACGGAGAACACAGCTGGATCCTGGGTCAGCCAGTGTCCCTCGGCTTCAGCAGCCTCTGCTGCCCAGAGCCGGGGATTCAGGTTATCTGTCACCCCAACAGCAAAGCCCTTCTACAAAATATGTGGCATCACCTTGGCACAGGACCTGCACTTAACAGCTCAAAAACCACAGATTTGCCATTGTTTCACTTCCTGGTTTTTTTTTTTTTCTTTTCCCCTGCAGCCACGAGGGTTAGAAATTACTTTTTAAGAACAAAAGCTGAAAATTCCAAGTCAGTGTGCCTGTAGTTCCTGAGGCTTCCATACTTGTAGTATCTCAGTAACTACTGTTACAACTACTCACAACTGTCAAAATGTAATAAACTGTTTTACTTTTTTTTGTTCGTAAAGAATTTGTGCATAGCTAGTATGTTGTAAAGATAAGGATTCCT
>JAWMRA010000161.1:56124177-56183727 GCA_035584735.1 Pseudotriccus pelzelni | reverse complement strand
TTACTAATAAAATTATTATACTTATTATAAATTGGCCTCTTTAAGTTCTCCAGTATCGTGCTAACTTATAACAAAAAGACATAAGAAAGTAATGATACTCTGCAATATCTTGAGGAGTCCTCTGGAGATAAGAAATGCTGAGGACCGGATGATTTTTTGTTCTTGAGCCATGGCATGTCAAAGAGCAAAGTGACCAGGCAGGGATTGATGGAGATTAAAAGCACATGCAGACACTCGTGCACACAAAAGTCGCTGTGGAAAACGTGCTGCCCAACTGTGCATGAATGAACCCAACAGCTCAGGCACCTCGCTAAGCTCCAGTGGGAAGAGGGAAGTGCTGCAAGGGACATTCCTGAGTGTCCACCCACAGTAAACCTGCATGCAGGCGGAGGCGCGAGGGTGCACTTGGCTCCCGGAGCCACCGTGAGCAGAAGGGCAGTAGCACCGGGCTCTCTACAGGAACATTCCCGGTTGTGTCCCAAAGCAAACAGCAATAAACCAAACCGCTAATGAGGATGCAACCTGACCCTCTGCAGAGTGTATGCCCGAGGACTGTGTGACTGCAAGGGGAACAGGACTGTGTCGGCAGAAACTTCAAGCTCAAGGGGATTTTTTAAAAAGAGCAATGCAAAAGAAAATGTTTGGGTACTTTGCTGGTAATAAAAGTAACTCACGAAGTACCACAGCGCAAACACTGCTTTGAAGAGAAGTCTGTTAAATGAAGAACCTTACCCTGCAGAAAGAACTCCTTTTTAACGCTAATGTTAACATTTCATTTTTTGTAAGAAATCCCTGTGAATCTTCCCTTGAGACTCTTCAGCTCCAGACAGGGCACTTCTCCTTTCTCTCTCTCTGCCTGCTGACTTACTCTGCTGATCTTCCTTTCCAGGAACGAAACAAACTTCTATTCAGGTTTTTGCTTTCTTTATTAGGTTGTTTATCACACTGTTACACAAACCATTCTCAGAGCTTTTAGAGTCTGTGTGGGTGAGATTTTAGTATTTTACAACAGGAGACCAGCAGCACCAGGGAACTAAAGAACTCATGAAGAAACCACTCACAGCAGCATTCACATCCTTATGCATGTTATTTTAAAAGGCAAGAAAACAACATACAACACAGAAACCACTGCTAAGGGGGATAAAGGAATGTATTTTACGTAACGAAATTGAACCTGTCATTCTGACAAATTCCTGGTTTCTGGGAGTCAAATTAACAGTATCACTTAGCAAGGAAGATGTGATGGCATGAGGCAGTTGGTTTGTGGAAGGATATCAGCGGTACCTGTTTCAATCCGGAGTGCAATGGTAAACCTGGATAGCGCTCTGCAAAGAAACTGTGACAGCCAAGAGTAGTCCAGGACGTAAGAAGTTTGAGAACTGATGATTTAGGGCCAGTATCATAGAAATGTAAATGATACTTAATGGAGTGGTGCTAATCAAACGCAAGAGATTTTGCAAGCAGTTAAACGTGAGCTTAATTATCATAACTACCTCATTGAAGGTAATAGACATGAACAGAGTCCTTGGACACTCCAGAATTATGGATGTCTGTTTTCCCAAGTCTCCGGAGGAACACCACCACTAGGACTGCTGCTCTAAAAATGAGCAGACACACAGGGATGTCAAGTAACACCCAACAGAGTAGCTGGAACAGCGCTCTGACTGAGCAAACATGCCTGGTCTCTCCATTTCCTTTGGAATCAAGTTACTCCAGAAAAAGTGGTGTGTGCATGGTGGGCAGATCCCCTGGTGGGACTTTATGTGGGAACAGAGCTCTCCCAAGCCCTGAGTTGAGCTGCTGAGCAGCATCTTTGCATCGTATCATCTTATAATTATTGCTGTGAAGCCCGTGCACTTAGAGCTAGGCTGGAATCACTATTCCAGTCAGCACAGGCAAACCACAAAAGCAGTGAAAGGGAACAGGGAAGCAGGAGCGCATTTCACCCACCCAGAAGTTTTTCCCCTTCGTTACTATCCATCTGAATAAGTGAGAACTAAGCAGAATTTCCTTCTTGGGATTGTTCATGGACTAGCAAATGCAAAGTCACTTGCTGCACAGGTTAGCTAGGCCTTAATGAAGAACTGGAATGAAACTCAGGTCCAGGGGGTGAATGCTAGTCCCACTATGCAGGATATACTTTTCCTATTTATTTTCTCACTCAGATTTCACCTGTAAAATGGGAACACTAAGGCAGGCCCTTGGTCTCAGCCTGTTAAATCCTCAGTTCAGCTGGCATATTCACAAAGAAGATTTTCCAACCAAAAAATCGACAAGTTTGAATTGCAGAGCATCCAGAGCACTCCAAAATGTGTTTTGCCGCGACAACACACTTGACTGTTCCAGGTACATTAACAAGATCAGGGTCTGTGCCACATCACAACCCCAAAAGCTTCCCACCTAAGGCTAGGAATGGAATACGCAATCCATCACACAGTATGACACGTTCCCCAAAACACACACACACTCAAAATCTGAAAGCAGTGTCAGAATGTTTATTGAAGAGGGCAATCTGACTGGCTGAACCGACCTGGGTAGCCGGTAACTTTTAACATAAGCAAACAGAGATACTGTAAACCTGCTGTGCATGGAAACTGTGTTTATACTTGAATTGGAATTAGAAGACTGAAATAACTTACTAGAAAAATATAGCTTAAGTTCCCAGGAGCTCTGAATGACCTCGAGATTGTTCTGAAAAAAGCAGAAATATATGGACATATACAGTGATGCAGCGTTACGCAAATATTTTCAAAGTCAGCTAATAAAATACATTTCCTTGCCTACTTTTTATGATAGCTTTGCAAACATACTTTTAGAGCCACACTTTTCAGCCCCACCAAACATTTTTTTGCCACTTGCGTTATCAGAACTGATGGTAAGCATTCTGCAATGTAAGTGCTGCCTCATTTACTTCTTAGTGAGTTTTGTAATTGCTGGGTCTGCTCCTTTTAGCCAGACTGTTGGGATTCTTATTACCACGGGGCAAGATAATAAACTTTCTTAGTGATGAAGTGGAAGTACATTAGAAGACAAAAAAACAAACAGATGCAAGAAATTTCAGATTAGTTTTAGCAGAGTCGATACATTGAAGAAATAATTTGATTCATATAGCAAACAAAAATAGCTGTACACAGGAACATCTGCATGGTAAGTGACCACAAATCAGAGAGGTAATGACCACTACAAATAGTCAACTCTGTTGCTCACGAACCTAGAAAACCATTATTAGAAGCATTAAATCAAGGCTAATCTAACCTAATGTTGCATAACAGTGATTAAACTCCTGCAAAAATCAGAAAACTGCGTGATTTATTTAAGACAAAAATGAAGTAAAGAAAGAGAGGATAAATATTTTGTAACTTGGTTGAAAACAGACAAAACAGACAAAAAAATTTAATTGAGCTGCATTTATCCTTCTGCCACGGGTTGGGTGTGTGGCCACAATTGTAAGCTGACCCTGAAAGCTGGAGAAGCATCGAGTGATGTGCTGCAGGTTACCAGTGAATTGACACCTGCATTTTCCAAACCACTCGTACAACCCCCATTGTGACGTGGAAGGCCAGCATCAGTGACTGTTCTTTTAACAGCAAGGTGCTCATCCTGCAAAGCCTAACGTATAATCAGGATCGGGGTAACTTGTGGTAAAGAGGGAGCACATAGGTGGCATCCAGGCTTTGGAGGCTGGTTTCAGTTCAGTTCAGTGCAGTAGCACCCCATCAATTTTGGTGTAACGTGTGGAAATAACTGACCCCGAGAACATATGCCAAACTTCCGAGCAAACAGCATCGCAAATCGGTGTTTCTGCAGAATAATGCAACTACCTGAAGGCAGGTGGCCAGCGCGGTGGGGGCCGGTCTCTTCTGCCGCGCCTGCAGTGAAAGGACGAGAGGAAACGGGCTTGAGCTGACAGAGGCGACATTCAGATTAGACATTGGAAAAAAAATGTTTCACTGTTCGGGTGGTCAGGCACTGGAATAGGTTGCCCAAGGTGGTGGCGGACTCACCATCCCTGGGGGTGTTTAAGAGGCGTCTGGACGTGGCGCTGGGTGATGCGGTTCGGTGCTTTAGGGGTTACAGTGGCAGGGCTCGGCTGACGCTTGGACTCGATCTTAACGCTTTCTTCCAACCTTGACGATTCTGTGGCTCTGCGAATAAAGGCGACGGGGCCCCCGCGTCCCCGTTTTGGGGGCGAAACGCGGCACTCACCGACCCCGGCCCTGCCAGAGGGCCGGACGCCGCCGCCGCCCCGTCCCCTCAGCTCCCCCGGGCCGCTCCCGGCCCTGCCCGGCCGCCGGCGGCTGCGCGCGCCTCCCCCCTTCCTCCCCTCCCTCCTCCTCCTCCTCGCCCTCCTCCCCCGGCAGGGATGGAGGCCATCGAGGAGCTGTCGCTCCAGCCCTGCACCTCCTCTCTGTACCTGCGGCCTTTCCGCCTCTCTTACCGGCAGGTGAGTGGCGCCGCCGGACCCCCCGCCCCCGCCCGCCGGTGCCCGTCACCCCCCGGCCTGCGCCATTTTGGGGCGGCGGCGCTGCCGCCTCATGGCGCCGCCCGCCCCGCTCCGCCCGCAGCGCCCCGCGGGCGGCTGCGCTGCCCCCGGCACCCCTTCTCGGCCCGCCCGCAGGTGGGGCTGGGGGTGGGCAGCCCGGGAGACCGTGGGGTCGCTGCCGTGCGGGGCCCGCCTGTGACCGCTGCCCACCCGGCACGGGCGCTGTCGCTGTCGCCTGCACCCCGTGCTGGGTTTGCGGTTCATCTCACGCCTTGGGCCTTGTGTTGGTGCCGACAGTTCACATGCTGAGCCCGTTGGTGGCCAGCTCGTTGCTTACGTCCACAAAGTTTAAGGGTCTGCAGCATCTCTCACAAGGAGGGACTGGGGGAGCTGGGCCTGTTCGCTCTGCGAGAAGACCGAGAGGGGATCCCATTAATGCATATAAATATCTCAAAGGCAGGTGCCGAAATGATGGTGCCGGGACTCTTATTGGTGGTGCCCAGGACGAGGAGCAGTGGCCATAAACTAAAAAGAAGTTCCAACTCAACATGAGGAAGAACTTTACATTCAGGGTGGCAGAGCACTGGAACAGCGTGCCCAGGGAGGTCATGGAGTCTCCCTCTCTGGAGACGTTCCAAACCCACCTGGATGTGTTCCTGTGTTTCTGCCTTGGATTAGATGGTCTCCAGAGGTCCTGTCCAGTGCTGACAAATCTGTGATTCTGTGAATTACTCCACTACTCTGCCAGCCCAGCCTCAGCACCCGCAGCTGGGAAGCGGGAGAGGAAATCCTGTCCTTTTATCATGTTTATATCAACTTGAGTCACCTCACACAAGATCACAGAGAACTGGTATCTCCAACAGTGCCAGAAGTGCAGGGTGTGATAGGAAAGTCACTTCTCAGAGCGCAAAGTGCTGCACGTTCCTTGGACGCTTTCCTTGGACCTGCACAAAACCAGTTGTTTCTCTGGCTGACTGGTCCGGGATGAGCTTTTACCCAGGCAGAGGGGTGGAAGGGGAAACACATAAAAATATGGACAGCCCTAGAAGTACATGCTGCAGAACACTTCTCTTATTCTTTCTTTGCTTCGCTTCTGGATGCCTCAGTTGGAAAGGCAGAACAGGAACGTATATGGAGGAGCTGTGTTTAGGTCCAACAGTGAGATGAGGTGCAGAAAAGGAAAAGCAAAGGTTCGAAGAGGTTGCACCAAAGCAGATGAACGGATTTTTCACCTTTTTAATATACTTTTTGTATATTATTTTCATAAGGAAAGTTCTCTTTTGTTGGAATAACTAAAATAATTTGTGAACAGCTGAGAGCTTTACGCTGAATTAATTTTTTCCTTTTTATGTATCAGAAGTAAACCTGAAGAACATTCTTTCATGTTCTGAATTTTGCTGGCTTAATTTACAAGTGACAGGTCTTACTACTTAATTTCATTTTCGTTTCTGAGTCATCCTCTATTTACATAAAAAATGGTGTTTAATTAAAATGTACAAAACAGAATTACAAAATTACATTTAATTGAATAGATGTACCTTAAATGTGATGAGTATTGTAAAGAAGAAATAAGGATGTGTTTGGTCATGTGCTGTGATTTGACAGAGACCAGCATTGCCACCAAATGAAGTAGTCTTGCCCTTCTTGCTACTTCCTCTCCTTGCACAAGTGTTTGTGCAGCAACAGAGTGAGCTGGACCAGGATCAAACCTAATCTGGCCAAGAAAAAGGAAGTTAGTTTTAACCTAAACAAGATCAGTGATTCAGTTCATTATGCTGGCAGAGGGGAGGTGGTAATGTGGTGGTTAGGGATGAGTGTTTGGGGCCTGTTGAGGGCAGAGATTGTTTCTTTTGGCCGCAGCACTGTCTTAAAATGAAATTGAAAATGTAGTTTGTGTGGCATCTGTACAGAGTCTGGCTTGGGTCCAGCCTACTGAGAGCGTAAGCTCGATGTGAGCACGACTGTCTGCACCTGATCTGAGAGACAGGCCCTATGTTTATTAAAAACACATTTTGCATTTAAAAACTGACTTGCTAACCAGAGGAAATACTAAATATTTTCAATTATTTGACTAATTGTTTCAAAAGAATTTAGGTCTGCTGAAAACCCCATTAAACAGTCAAGTATGTAAAATCTAAGAGAGTTAGATGCCTGATCTGCTTTTTTGAAAATTCCACCACTCCTCTAAAACTATTTCCAAATTATTTCCAAAATCTAGCCCTTGATCTTAATGGTTTTATGCTGAGTAGGCCTTCTCCAGCATTTTTTAATTCACTAGCTGGAAAAAGAAAAGAAACTTTCCTTCTTCCTACTTCCTGATTGGTGCTATATCTTATAGTAACATTAGTTTCCACCTTCCATGAATTCCCTGAACTTGCTCACTTAACCCAAATCTAATAAAAAAAGTCTTTTTAAAATAAGAGAAGAATCTAAATGCAGAAAACATAAATACTTTGTTTATTTTTGCAAAACATTTGTTGTGCTGTGAAAACTGAAGCTAGTTTGGACACTTACATTATGCAATATGAGGCATCACTGCTGTAATTGGAAGGCTTGGGGTGGTCTTACAGGTTACTTTTTGTGAAGTTGTAACATGTCCCCAACGTCTCTACATGTACTGTACTCCAAAGAAGATTCCTTGATGCATTTTTTTTGGGTGTGTGTTCATGTAATATTAATGGAGGATAATCTGGGCCTTGAAGACTGAGAATTTGAAATCTCTTTTCAAACAGGTATGCTCCTAAAATAGATACTGATATTTTAACATAAATCCTCTGTCCAAGGGCAAATATACAGTGAGAGGCTTTTTATTCATTTGGTTTTTCACAGTTACTGCTTTTCTGTACGAATAAGAAATTGAAAGAATTTTTTTCATACAACATATTATTTTTAAGTATTCATGAATGCTTAAGTTACAGCATTAATTTAATTCATGTCAAAACTATGCTACTTATGTGGAGATAATTTGGATCCCATTGCTAGAGCTAAGACAGTTAAATCTTCAGCAGTTAGACATAAATTTAGATAGGTGATTTATACCACAGTTTATCCTGCTGGTGTGATTTTATCCATTCATCCTTCACCCCACTGAGTTGTAAACCACTGTTGTTCCAGCAGGTTTACAAACCACTTGAAATCTGCAAGACATCAGAAAGGGATTCATTTGGGGGCTGAAATCTAAACAAAATGCTCAGTAAATATTGTTGTAAATCAACACAAGTTACACATCTGAAGAAGATGATCACAGAAGAAGGGAGGAGCCACAGACTCAGATGGTCGTCTGCCTGTGCTCAGAGGCACTTTACACATTTACACATCTACATCAGCAGGCCCAAGGATTGGATTAGTGTTTGGTTACATATAGAAATACTCTTCAAATGAGAAAAAATACTGGTTTCTGGCTACATAGCACTAGTGAAGATTGTTCTAAGTCATGGCAGTTCCTGAAGTTACAGGAATTTGTGCCCGCAGTGGATCTGCCCTTCCTGTAGAGCGTCATGAGATCTTTTCATGTGAGGTTTTTCATCGTCCTTTTCCTCTGCCCACTGGCATTTTGAAAAAAAAGTGGTGAGCTCTGAATTTTTCCTGTGGAGCATAAAAGTGGGTGTACAGCCTTCTGAAGGAAGTCTAGGTTTTGAACCATGCAGATAGAGGCACTGTGCAGGTTGGTGTTGGGCATCCAAGCTATCAGGAGTAGCCCTGTTGGACAAATAAGGGTACCAGTCACTTACTGAAATTATTTGTTCTGCTTTTGTATAGTGTAAAGCTAGAAATGGAAGTGCAGCCAAGGAGCTGTGGAATTCAGCAAACTGTTGTTAGATTTGGTTATGGCCAATGTAGGGGGGCAAGGTACAGATTAAAACTGTGTTCCTCAAAATAGGCATCTGACAGTACCTCAAAAGGGAATTCACTTTGTAGTTAGGATTTTCAGCTGTCAGCCCTGCTCCAGGTGGGGCCCTCGGTCAAATAAGCCATGTTCTTTAAGGTGAGGTAGCCTGGGGTTGAGACATGGATGAGGTACCTCAACCTGAGGAATATCCTCTTCGTTTTGTCAGGAGGAACCCTGTGTATGTATTTCTGTTCTGCTTGGTATTAAGAGAAGAGAATTCATTTCTCCTCCGTACAGGGTAGCATCTGGCTAGCTTTATTGTGTACTTGCCCCCGAAGTGCAAATTGATTTGTTATCTAAATTGGCCTTTTTTTTTTTTTTTTTTTAAACTTATATCACCTTCTGAAGAATTGGCTTTTTTTACCAGCAACTCCATGGTAAATCTCTTTTCACTTTTTCCTATTGAAGTTTTTCTGCTTTTCATAAATAATTTATTCAAGAGACCAGAGGGATGGCTAATGAGAGATTAACTCAATGCCCAAGGGCTAGGGCATTTCCCTGGGATGTGGTAGAGTCAGGCTGCAAGATCTCACTTCAATTAATATTGCTTCCCACATCACAGGAGAGTGTGCTCACTGCTGGGAAACACATTTGCGTGTAGATCTTCAGCTCTCTTTTGTGTGTGCTAGCCAGGCACTGGCCTATATATTGGACAAAAAAATACCAAGTTTAAGAATTCTGCAGAGACTCCAAGTCACAAAGTAACACACAGTTAAGGAGAGCTGTTAGGATTTTGGGCAGCATTAAGTATCCAAATGGGAAATTGCATTCAGTGTAGTCTTCTTAATCAGCACCTGAGTGGGGATTTCAGTGGTACTGCGTGTCGTATTTGGACCCTTACAGGGGGTTTTGGAGGAGCTATGATGGATCTTCTTGTAGCAATTTAAGAAGTTACTGCATGCAGTTTTTCCCCGTGCTAGTGGTTCTTACCCCTTGAGAATCAGCAGGGAATATATTTGCTCCAGCTCTTACTCTGCTGTTCCAGTTCAAACCCACCTCCATCAGCCCTCTAAGCCAAACCACTCAGTTTTACACAGAACGAAGTGAATTGCCTTTGCATGTTCTCTTTTGGTGACCTCTGTGCTAGGGACAGTGCCCTTCAAAGGGGAGGCAGAGCATGAGCAGGGGGGAAGCATCTCTCTGGGGGAATAGGACCTTGAGCTGTTACAGAAACTTTTGTCCAGAGCTCAAAGGCTTTGTGGATCTCACCCGGACTCCTGTACCTTTGTTTTTGAGGGTGGTTCTGGCAAGGGAGCTCTTGCCACTCTTTCCTTGCATTGTATAAACATATATGTGCATTCTGCCCAGGAACTTTTAGAAGTTTGCCACCAGAGTAGAATGAGTTGTCAGTGATTCTTCCAGTGTGTATGTATGTGAGTGAGTTTGTGTTTTGAACCTGTGGAATGGTGGCTGGGCATGTGTTTCAGTGATGTGGGATAAACCTCAAGAACTCCGTGCATATCGACTGAAGCACGCAGTCAGTAGTGGTAAATTGGAAATATTTGTTCTTTTCTGAGCTTCACATTCCTTCCACACTTCAGAGTAGGCCAATGCCTGAGCATCACATTACCTCTATTGATTTAATGTTTAGAATAATTAATTTTGAAGTTAAACATGAAAAACGCTCCCTTCAAGTTTATACTAATGCATGATGTTTTCATTCGCTGTTAAGGGAATTAAATTATTATATCTTTGAGTTTTCTCAGTCAGTCTAAAGTAATATTCAAGGCTGCTTTTATTTAACATGTTTTAACGTATCATGAACTTTGTAGTGAGTGAAAAATGTACTTCATGATCAGGGTTCAAAAAATCAGTGAAGATGGAATTTCCTATTTCAAATCAGAGATTTGCTACTGCTTTCTTTTGTGACCATGAGCAACCAATTTCTGTGCCTTATAATTCAACTGTCTTGGAGATGTCATGAAGATTAAAATATGTGTAGAAAGACGTGAGGCCAATATCATTGATGTCATGAAAACTTTGAAGATGAAAAAAGCAAAGCAGGGCAGTGCTACAATGATATTAACATCTTGTTTTGCATTCAGATTTTTTTATATAAGGTAATAGCAACATGAATGTACCCAGCTGCCTGAAATATTCTCTGGAACTTCCGTCTGCTTTTTTATAAACATAAAACATTCTTTTCTATTTTGACAGTTAAAAATTATGCTGTTTAGGGAGTAAACAGATTTTTGAGTTACCTGTTCAAACAAGTAAGTCTTCTGTTGAATCTTCAAAAGGTTCCAGTAGTGGAAAATATGTTACCAAGTAATACATTTATTTGCAGTTCATTTTTTTCAAAGCAATAGTGCAGTGAAAGGAGATGCCATTTTTTGCTGCAAAGTTTGTCTCATTTCCTTCAGCTTGTCAAGTCTGATATGTCAGTATATACTATTAATCTTAAATGCAAACATACTGCTGCTACCTCAGGGACTCCCTGAGCTGCAAATTGCAGGAATCTGAGAGTGTTTTAACAATATATTCTTCCTTGGGCATCTTGTCAGAGGTAGGATCCTGGATAAGACTAATTTTTGATCTGACTGATCTGATTGCTGCTGTGTTAACTGGGAATTGCGGTTGAAGTGCAGTGTAATTCTTTTATATGGGTGAAAGAAAAGGAACATGAAGTTTTTGAAAAGACAGCATTAGGGAGTTAAATACAGAGGGAACATAATTTCCTTTGAGAGAAATGGTGTTCTCTGCAATTAGAGCACAGATTTAAGAAAAGGAATTAAGGAATCTAGGCGTATCTGCTTCTGGCTCTGCCATATGCTTTGAATCCAACTCTGGAAAATTGCACAAGTTATTTTTGTATGAGACATCTATGAATTACTAAAGGGGGAAATGAGAAACATTAGTTAATGAGAGTAGTAGTTGAAAAGAACACTAGTACTTGTTTTTGTTTCAGCGAATATTATGTCGTGTTAATCTTAATTTCTTTATCCAGCATGCTTTGACAAGTGAATGTAGGCTTCTTTGAAGTAAGTGCATGAAAAGTAGTTGGCAGTGACAAAACTTCATATTTTTAGGTCAGTCATATTATGATTTAACACACGTGTGACAGCAAATGTCACTGACTGGAAAGAATAAGGCTTTGTTGAGCATCTTTTGTAGCATCCTTGCAGAGGGGTGAAATGTGTCTGCACTTGCATAAACGAACAGTAAGATCTCCTTTAATGCCATCAGTAGCCAGACTGCTTGGGTTACTGCACAACAAATATGAAATTAAGACTGAGTGTCAGGGGGAGGTACATAAGCTGTAGTTAGTTCAAACCAGTACTTCTCAAGTTCTGATGTGCAACTCATTGGATGAACCGTTGGAATACTTGTAGGTCATCCATGTGAGCCAACTAAGGAACGCAAGATCAATTATCGGCAGATTTTAACGTGCTACCAAGGTCTGCAGCTTCACTGTAAGATGTTTCCAGGTCTGCAGATGAAGAGGTTGAAAAGCATCAGCTCTGACAATACCTCTCCAGTAGCCTCAACTGCCAGGGCTTGCCTACACAGGACTTTTCTGATTAACTCCGTGTCTCATTCTACAACAAAGAGTCTGGTTCTGTTTACGTTAAACCATTTTCAAAGTACGATTGCACTTTGAATTCGTACCTTACCTTAATCCACGTTAACTTTCCAGTGTGTGCCCTAAGGGAGCAGTAAACTAAACTGGATGACTGTGTCCACAGTGGGGTTTAATGGAGTTTAAGTAGCAGAATTCAAGTTCATCAAGGTACTTATTTCAGATTCATTTTCTTGATGTCCTCGTATAGACAAGCCCTAAGAATAAAAGTGGTTTAGTTCTAAGCGAATGAACCATGTTATAAAATCCATCACTGAGGTTTTAGTATAGTTTTGTGAGTGAAATGGAACTAATGTAGGTTATAAAGTAGGATTTTTTTTATTCTGTTTGGTGCCATATTTTTTGTAGTAACTGCAGTTAGATGTAAGAAATAAAGTAGTGTTCAGGTTCTTCAACAAGTAAGTGCTTTATTTATTTTTCAGTTTGGATCAAAATGCTTGTGTTTGCTTAAATAGCAGAAGCTTCTTTTTTCTTACAAAAAATCTGTCATCTGAATCACAGTCTCAGCTATGACATTATGTGTATTTGATGTGTTTTAAAGCAGATGAACACTGTAAAATTTTAAGTGTTTATAGCAAATCTGAATATTATGGAAATTAGACATTTTCTGTAAATGGCAGTATTCTTCAAAAATGCCTGAGTTCCATGGTCTATATGGGATGAAACTATCCTATTGTATTCCTGAAGGTAGAAGTGTGTTCTAAATAAGAGTTTTGCCTCAACTGCTGCCATATTTAAAATACATTTGTATTTTCATCTGTAACTCATAAAGGGTCAGCTCCTGTGCTTTGAAAACTCTGCACAAGTTGATACTGCATAAATAAGCATGTTTTACACAGCAGGCATATAATGTTATCTTCCTGTCTGACTTGCATTCAGATTAATTATTCTTCATGATTTTTAACTAAAGCAAGTTAAAGGACTTAGTTTTTTGGTCCTGTTCTTCAGACATTGATCAAAATCTTCTTAATAGAGTAACACTAAAGTTTGCCCAAGTTTAAACAAAGTAAACCTCAGTTTTTCTTAGTGGTCAGCTCATGTCACACTAAAGCCCTGATCACTGATCAAAACAGCATTAATTATTTGTTTCATGTTGCGGTTGCTGTGTCAAAATCCTTTAAATACCTCTTGGAGCAGAGAGGGAATCTTACGGCCTGTGACAGAGCAGCTGGTCTGGACATGGGCTGATGCCCCAGTTGACAGGTTGTTGGATTAGAAAGAATATCAAAGGCAGCGAGTAAGATTAGGGATAAGTGAACATCTGACAGCAGTTTGCAGCAGGGGAGAACAGATGATAAACAATGGGAGCGGGGTGCGTGGGGGGGCGAGAGGTGAGAAGGCCATGGGAAAAGTGTGGCGGCAATCACTAAAGCTCCAGGTTGCTGAGCCTCATGAATAGAACAGGAAATGGGATTTGCTGGGACAGATGTGCTGAGCGGTGATGAATACATTATAGGGAAATGAGGCTAAACTCCTGAAGGTGAAAGATGTTCTTTCTCTGAAAGTAGAAAATATGGGAAAAGAAAAGTTTACCCCCCCTGGAGAAGTAAGCATTGATAATTGAAAAATAATATAGAAAGAAGATGGTGATTTTAATAAATTATTATTCCACAGTAGCATTCACGATGGACTCTAGGTCATGTGCAGTCTTGTAGTGCTATTGCACAGACAGGATTGAAACTATTTATTTTAGTCATAAGATTGCACAAGTGGTGGAATAGTTTGAATGGTGGAACAGCCTGGGATGGAGGCTCTGACTGAATAATGCTCAGACACGTATTCTGTATGTGGCATGTATTATATAGCACTCACATAACATATGTTTGATCCTGCCACCGTTAAGAGACTTTGTACTTACAGAGTGATCTTGTGAGGTCCTTCCAGCCTTAACATTTTTTTTCAATTCTGTAAAGTGATTGAATGCTTGTAGAAAATCATACATAACTCTTCCTGTTCCTTAGGGTATTGTTTCTGTACTTCTTTGACTTCCTTAGTTTATATTCTTGAGGGATCCTTTTCCAGTATTTATGATACATTTAACTCAGAAAGCCAACAGAAACGTTTTGTATGTTTACTCATAGGACCGCATGTCAGTTCTCTGACTTAGAATTTCTTATATGGTTTTTTTTATCTTTTTTTTTTTTTACACATTTTTTAAAGAAAATCTTCTTAAAAACCATTTTGTACTAACATTGTAATAGCGTAGTACTTTAACTGAAGGGAGGAGGTGTAGGAAGGATGATTGTTGGTGTTGTCCTGAGAAGGCATCGATAAGATTTGTTCACAAGACATAATAGAAATTTATTCCACAATGTATTCTCCCAGTTTGAGTTACAAACACGAGCTTGCTAAAATAATGGAGAAACACAAACCGAGAGTCACCAACTGGAAAACATAAAGCTGAATGGTGTAAGGACAAGAGGTGACCATCTGTCCTCCCTGACCTCAAATCCCTCCTATGTGCTGCCTCTGTCCTCCAGATGAGAGGACACGTAGCTGGCCTCCTTTAGTCCCTGTATGCTCCTAGCCATGTGCATTGTAACTGTAGCTCTAGTTTTTAAAAGAACAAGGGATCGTAACCAGAATTTGAGATTAATATGTCCTATAGCCCTGCTTCATGGAATTAGCTGTTCCTGTTCCAGAAATCCTCTGTGCAGTGTTTTGACCACAGTGTCATCACTTAAATACAGCAGCTGTAGAGCTCTGGAGTTTCCAGAAGTTCCCCAAAATTACTGATCAACAAATTTTGTCCTTCAGCTGGCTGTAATCAAAGAAACACAGTGATGGTGAGCACAGCAAACCTAGATTAAAAAATATGCTTTACTGATTCTGATCAGCATAGGTACTGCCCTAATAGTTCTGTTTTCCATAAAACTTTGATTTCTGCATTTGCATTAAACTATGACCAAAGAACTTACCATTTGTTACAGCAGTTCCCATTTTAAAAAAGTGGTTGAAGATTATTTGCAGTTGGTTTGAATAGTTCTTTATATCTCAATATTGAAACTGCTGCAGGGTCATTGTCATAATAAAGTTTCAGAAATACTCTGCTGTATGGAACTGTATATAAATCACTAATCAGTTAATTCAGTTTGCTGAATGCCAGTTGTACATGACTTTTAAGAAACAGGTACATTTCTTTGTAGTGGTGCTCTCTTTAGAATGAATGGGTGACAGGTTAGAAGATGTTCATAAGTTCCTACAAATTACTTGAATCTTTCTGTGTATTATTCTTTTCCCAATGGGAAGATGAGATGGCCACCTCTGTGGGATCAGATGTCGGTTGAGTCTATCAAAATTGTGAGGTAAAAGTGAAATTAAGAAAATAACAGAACCTGGAGCTAGTTGCATCTGTCACTTTGAACTGATTTTTGGGGGGATGGGGAGAAAGGAGAGGATGAAAAGCTCTGAGGATCTTTGTGCGGAGGGTCTGTGAGAAAGTCTTAGGAGAAAAATCTAAAGATTGTTCCTAAGCTTTGGCTTCTGTTAGCCCCCTGCTGCTGTTCTTCATCAAGTTGTTTTAATGGCTTTCAAAGCAAGTGAGTGGAAAATGGTTTCTCTGGAACTTTAAGGAGCATGAACTGAAAACTGTCATTGCTTTATAAGTGAAACACATCAAAGATTGATGGAAGAATTGCTTGTTAAACACATGGTAGCTTTAATTAAAAAAATGGGAGATATCATAAAAGAGATATCATCATAACTACCTAAAGATGAAAGTTTGATGGCTTGTCATCTGCTCAGGAACCTATGTTAAGTGTCTCTTTCATAGCTTTTGTGACCTTCTGTATGTCTGAAAGATTTTTTTTTTCTGAGAGTGTTGTTTTTTTCCCCCAAAGTACAGAGGGAAATGTACCCAAATGTAAAAATGTACCTGGTGGTTACTGTGCTTTTAAATTTTCTTTCTGTGTTTAGGGATGCCTTCTTCTGGTAGTTTTAATTACCTAGTGCTTCAAATATTTATCTATTTCTGAAATTGTTGTTTTTCTTTGTGTTGCAGTGCATAATATTTGTTCTGTGTGTTGAGTGTGTGCAAAGAGCATTTGTGTGTCATCTAGTAATTGTGTGTTTCTTCTGGAACCTGGTCCTCTTTCCTGTCCTCTCCCCACCGTCTTTTCCCTCCACAGTCCTCCCAGGCAGTAAATAGTACGTTTTTTAGAGCTGTGTAGTAATTATGTAAAAAAAAAAAAAAAAGTGTGCCCAGAAAACAAGGTTTCCACTGAGACTCTGAGCTTCATTCTTTTAATCTAAATGCTTGTTCTGATGTCGTGCTGCACGTGACCAAGGTTACAGGCACATATAAGAATGGTGCACATTTAGGAAGCAAATGGAAACAAATGTTTTAAAAGGCTAGAAGAATTCCTCAGCAAGATGATAAAGCACACTGTGCCCAATTCACTGTCCATCTTCAGATTCAAAAATGTTCAATGTTGCAGTTCTAGTTTTAATTCACAAGTTTCTTCTGGAGTTAAACAGCTACATCTATGCATGATTCTGACTCTAGGTCTGATTCTTAATGTAAAAAACTGTTTTCCCAAGAGCATAATATGTGATGACTGCAGTTACCGGGTTTTGTGCACATGACAGGCTTAAAAATCCTATTTATCATCAAAAATCAGGACATTATTTAGAATTTAGAATTTAGAATGGAGGTCGCATTTTGGTTTGCTGCATGAAAAGATTCAAGACTGTAAATGGGCCTGGCCAATCATTAAGATCCTTAGCACGTATTTTTATAACCTTCTGAAACTCCAGCCTTGCTGAATAAAATTATAGTTTTGCTTCTCTCGATGAGGCCAGGTCTTCCCTTGCATTGTTTCTACTCAGTCCTAGTTAAGGCAAATTCTAAAGTAATCTAATTTTTTTTTTTTTTAAACTTAGTAAGAAAGGTGATTGGAGTAGCAGCAGTGCTGTTTGACAAGAAATTATATATTCTGACAAACTGAGCTGGAAGTCAAGATGTAGAAAAAATAGGGGAAACCAGTAAATTTGTATATTGACTCTAACATGGTAAATAATTAAAGGAAGTATTTAGGATATGAGCCTACATAGCTCTTGTATATATTCTTACCCAGAACTGCTGAAATAAACTATTACTGTTGACTTTGTTCAGTTTCATTTTGGCTTTAAGACCTGCCTTTGTTATCATTTGGCTACTTAAACTTTTTGAGCTTGTGAAGCAACAAGATTAGAAGAAAAATTTGCCATCAAATCTTTTGGCAAATCTGTCAGAATTTCATGGGTATGTCTGCATTTAGCAGTCTGCTTTCAGCATTGTGGTGTTTCTGACACTTGAAAATATTGGACTTAGGCAATTTCTGGCTTACTTTGTCTGCAAGGCTTGTGTTGCTCTTCAGAGTGACATTTCCATAGCACTGCAGTTTGCATAGTGTAAAATTTGATCTGTAACTCATTTGTCTTGCACTGCTCAGATAAGTTAAAAAATAACGTGAGATTATTTCATGTAGTGATAAGTCAAGGGAGAATGGCCTTAAACTGGAAGAAGATAAATTTAGATTAGATATTAGGAGGAAACTCTTTACTGTGAGGGTGGTGAGGCACTGGCACAGAGTGCCCAGAGAAGTTGTGGGTGGCTGCCCCATCCCTGGAAGTGTTCAAGACCAGGTTGGATGGTGCTTTGAGCAACCTGGTCTAGTGTAAGGTGACCCATGGCAGAGGGTTTGGAACTTGAGGATCTTGAAGGCCTTCCAGCCCAAATCATTCTGTGATTACTGGCCTCCTATTCAGTGGAACCAGTCACTAATCGTTAGTACAGAAATTACCACTGTAATACTTTATGCGATAATTCCGCCAAATTTGAGACCTCAGTGTCTCCCTGATTGTTTCCGTAAACCATCCTTTTTTCGTGTCAAGGAGAGATGGTTGACCTGTCAGTCTGGAGAACCCGGTTTCTTTTCATCTCATTACTTTTTCTTTGATCTGTCTAGGAGTTAAAACGTCTTGGCAGAACTCTCACAAGGCTCATGGGAACGTACAAGCCTCCCTAGAGCATTATGGTACACTCCACAGAGAAAGCTTAATTTGTAAAAGTAATAATATAAATGTCAAAATTTAAGTGTAAGAATTATGTTGGGGGGTGGGAGAGCAGAGATTTAATCACACCCAGGGGCTGAAAAAAAGTTAGTCAGGGAAACTATTTCACTAAACGGAAAAACTGTTCAAATATTTTCTTTTGAAGTGTTTCTCAAAAAAACTAGATGAATGCCAGTTGGCATTGTGTCTTCCCTCCCCTCTGTCTGTACATTCCCCTAGGATAGAGCAGTGTCATGCCTTCCAGTCCTGCATTAAGTGAGATGACAAACCACACCTAACAGTTGTGCCTTGGGGAGATGATGAAAGGGAAAAGAAACAACTTTCTGCAGTGCTATGTTTTGTATACTTTTCAGTCAGAAAAGTGTGTCTTGCTCTTGCGAGGGGAGGTGTGTAATTGTCTGTAACACTTGTGCACGTTAAATCTTCCTTCTCAGACCAGCCCTGCTGACCCTGTGGAGTGAACCTGTGACCTTCATTCTTTGTCTAAGATTTTGGTCTCTTCTGTACATGCTGGGTTCGTGCCATTGCATGCTCGGGATAAAGTCTTAAAGTGTCTTGGTGTTCTGTTGAAGGAGCCAACAGCAGTGGCCAATAAATAGTTTTAACTTGCTCACGATATTCAACAGTGCTGAGGAGACATGCTCAAAATCCTGGGACTTTGTCTATGAACATCCTTGCAGGAAGCAGTAACCTGGAGTTCCTGTGAGCCATGGTGTGTAGGACATGTCCTTCCCTGCTCTTCCTTTACCATGGAGACACAGCAGTGCTGCGCCTGGCTTTGTTCCCAACTTGGATGAAACTCGGGGTCTCCTGAGTGCTGCCTACTGACCTGGGTCAGTCTTGTTAATGCTGGGTCTTTGTTGGCATGTACCAGCCTGGAGTGCGAAGAAGGCGTCCAGTTACTGAGCTCTGTCGTTCCTGCATTGGTTTTAATTCTGCATCAGAAATATTTTGTCCTTTGTAAGTTATATATAAATGAATAGATTTGTTAACTGTTTTAAAATCATGTTTACGTGACCCACGCTACTGCTTTTAGGGTACATTTGGAAAACCGAGTAACTTTGCAGTTATGCCTGATGGATTGCTTTCTGGTTTTGTTTTGTTGTTTTGTTTTTTTGGTGTGTGTTTTTTTCTAATTATTAATCCAGTTTTAATGATACAACAGTCTGTGCACAGGCTTTTCCTTATCAGTATTCTGCTTTAGGTGATGTGGTCCATAGTTTCTGTTTCTGAAATTAGAACAATGTTCATCAACTGCATAGTTTTCGAGAGCAGATTTATTATCTGTCTAAAAATGGAGTGGTCCAGTACTGCGGTAGAAGAGGGATAATTTTTTTCCCGGCTGGCTCTTTGTCAGCCAGAGAAGATTTTAATCAGATCCCATATAAGTTGCAGTGGATTGTTAGAATGACTAAAGAGCTAATGAGAAATATTAGACAATTGATGGTGGTGATTAGCTTTTGGCTGAAATACCAGTGGCAACTTAAACTGTGGTTTTATGGTGTTGTCAGTGTTGTTTTCCTGAATGGCATAGCAAAATTAGCGATGAAAGGACAGTTTTTTTCCTTCCTCTTTGGGATGAGGGTCATGACCTAGGGTAGCAAAGAAGAAGAAATTATGCTTGTAGGCGTAGTGGTTGCCTTGGGACTGGATGATTTTAAGATTCATTTACTCCTTCTACTTACTATAGCTGTGTTTGCTTCTCTCCCTGCTGTGCCTGCAGAGATGAGGTGAGAGCCCTAAATCCCAGCGGTGTCAGTGGGGTGAAAGTCTCCTTGAGTCAGAGATCGTACATGAGACAGCAGTTCCAGATGCCTTGGGGTGTTATACCAGACAGAGGAATCACAGGTTGTGGGAATATGTGGACCAAAGCACTGTTTGCCCAGTGTGTAGCATTTGGAGAGTCCTCTTCCTACGGGGTTGAAAGGTTATTTTGACTAATGAGTGCACAGGATTTGTACAGGAAGGAGCTCAAGAATACTGAGTGAGAATTCTCATCAACTGTGGGATCTCGGACTTGCAGTGGGTATTTCGTATTGAATTTCACTCTGTCTTGAAACAGCTACTACCGACAGACGTGATTGATTTAGGTATGTTATGATGAGTGCAGAATTATCTCCCTTGTCTGTCATTAAATATCACTAGTCGAAATTTCAGTCAGGCCCTATACCTTGGTAACTGTGATCAGAAAAATCAGCAGTTATCTAGGTCTCAGCAAAATTTAGCAGTTGGCAAAATGTTGTCTTTACCAACTTAGGAGTTTAAGTGCCATTTTCCAAAGGAATTTTCAGGAATCAGTCTCACTGAATTTCACTGAAGCCCCATCAGGTAGAAATAGTTCTGTAATCTTAGTCAAATATTTCAGTTTAAATCCTACCGCAGAACATGACATTATTCAGTGAAAGTGTTTATATGCGGTTTGGGGGTTCTGGGGTTTGGTTGAAATTACAGTGATTCAGAGTAAAGTCTAAATTAAATTGTTCCATCTTTCCAGTGAGTGCCTTGAATGCTAAAAAGTGCTTTCTTAAATCTCGTCTTTCGTGAGTTGTTCATGAGTTATTAAAAATTGAAGTAGGGATATGAACCCGTGTCTGTGTTTTCCAGATTGATCTATTACTGAACTACAAAGGCCATGCTGTTTGTTTGTTTGTTTCTAACATTTCATAAGTGAACATGCAACAATTTATACAAATAGGGAAAACTCCAGAAAAAGAAACGAAGTAGGGAACACCCAGGAGCTCTCGGCAGCCTCTGGTTGAGGTAGTTACCGGGCTTTTATTCTCTGAGCTGGAGCCTCCTGGATCTGTGTTTCTCAGCCTCTTATTATAGTTACTGCATATTATGGGAGGTTTTTTCTTTAGCAATCATAGAAAAATATTGGTAAAAGATTACAGAAATGGCCTTTGCTGTGGAGGTTTTCAGCAAGTATGGATAGAAGTGGCTGTATGAGATGTGCAGTACTTCTGTTTGAAAGTACAACACTTATTTAGAGTATTTTGCTGTCTCATCAGCTGAATGCACAGTTTTTGCAAATTATATTATCTCTGTTAAAACATTGTTTGTTATTAGGAATATATTCCTTAACTATGTCCAGTCAAAGTTTCAGGTTTTATGTTTTACTATAATGTTGTGGAAAAAGTAGTGTTAGTAATTTTGTAACTATGGAAAGTGCATGTTCTTTTTATCCCAGGAAAATAAGCAAGTATGTCCCAGACTTCAAAGGCGAAACAGTTTAGTGAAAATGGCAAAATACACGCAGTAAAATTCAACAACATGATAAGAATTTAAATAAAAGAGTACTTGAATACTCGCTTTAGATTTTGTCATTTGTATACAATCACACTGGAGTCTGAAAACTCCACCCATTAGCAATCGGTTCCTTTGTATAGAATTGAATTTAACTCAGTACTAGGAAGTCCCCATCTGTATCTCAACTTATAACCTTAAATTATATGCTGGCTTGGCAGTAAAATGATGTGAGAAAAGTCATAAATTTGACCTTTGTGCATATCGTGTTTCTTAACGCACGCACTGTGTCCTTATTCTTTGCAGTATAGATTTCAGTTTGCTACTATGGATTTGCCTTGGAATACAGTGTGTTTGATCTCTATATGCAATTATTGTTGATAATGATGGATATCAAAAACAGAAAACAAGGTGAGAAAAGAGGTTTGACTTAGTTTGGTGTACTTTACGTGTGCCTAATTCTCGTGTTTTATAAATTTCATTCAAAGGTAAGCGATCTCACTGATAGCTGAATGCCAAGCTAAACTGCAACAACTCCATTGTTGAAAAGTACACACAAAAAACAAACTGTGACCTGAAAAGTAAACTTCCAGAGGATTATAGGAGAAAGTTTACTTACACATCAACTATCTCAGTTGTAATTGTTCTGGCAGTTGATGTACATAAAATGAACAAAGTGGCTTGGCCCAGTACTGCATTAACAGTTGAATAAATTAATGCATTCTCCATTGTTTATCTTACCTCCCAAAGTGTGAAAAAATTGCACCTTTGAACAGTAAACTCCATTGCTGTAACCATCTGTTTGCAGTTTCATTACAAACTCCTACCAGAATAACCCTCACTTTGAAGAGAAAATTGATATGGGTTGTAAAAATTACAGTCTATGACCTTAGGTTTTATGTCTCCTGAGGTATCCCTGGTGTGGTCTCCACTGGAATACGTTATGGTTTCTTCAAGAAGTACCTTTATGTCTTCCAGCTAATTTCAGATAAGAAGCCCATGCTTCAAAGAGTTGGCTGTCACACAGAGCTGAGCGCTCCTGCCTCTTGTTCGAGGCTTAAAATGAGTGTTGTGAGACTGCAGCAACTTTGTCCTGCCCTGTCCAGAACTGCTGTGTCAGCTGGGGCTGGCATGTCCTTCTTTAGTGTGCAGGATGATTTGTCCCCCTGAGCTTTGCTAGCTCAGTCTTACCTCTGGAATTGTTAATATTGCCAGTAAAAGCCAATTAGCAGAAGTAGTATTTGTGCTTCAGGTAGAATGTTCCCTTTTAATGTTGTTAAAAAGTCATCAGTTTGTGTATTTTTGGGTGCATTAAACCCAGTCCTTTCTCACAGAAATATTTGAATAGGGAAGTTAAAAACTGCAAAATGCCATTATTTGTAATCATGATGCTTTTAAAATAAACACTGGATAGTTTAGTAATGAAATCTTACAAGCTTTGTTTAAATAGCAAACACTCCCCCCCTTCCTCTTGAGCTTAAACAGTGGCTTGTTTAAAAAAACAGTAAAATTCCATAACACTTAAACTCTTTTGAAGTAGTTTTTCAACATCAGCAAGTAATTCTGCAAATTGCTTTTGAAGATGAGGCTTCATTTACTCCAGCGTGTGCAGTCTGATGGAGTGGATTAGTGGGTGTGGAATGAAATTGTAATTTAGGCTTTTTTTTGTGTGCATGTGTCTCTCTGTAGAACACTCCCTATCAGATACATCTCTGTCCTCTTGGAGTAGTTGTGGATAGACCAAGGCTGCTCTGTTTAATAGTCACTGGTAAAACCTTGCAGTGTATATTATGGCATTACTTTCACGTTGACAACTAAATGCAGTTTTTTCTTTAGTGGTTTTTTTTTTTAGAGCACTGTTTTTTGGATTTGTTTGTTTGTTTTTTGTTTAGTTTTGTTTTAATTAGGTCAGTTCCCAGAACCAGCTTCCTGTGTAGTTAACACAAATGTCAGTGATGGGGTAGAGCAAAGATGTGCAGCTGGGATAGCAAAAGGAGCAGCTTGGTTTGGGACTGCACCCCAGGACTGAGTGGGTTAAACGCCAACACTTTGCATTTGAATTAGTAGTTATGTCATGTGATAGCCCAGCATAAGACAGTTCCCCAGTACTGATGTATACATTCAAAAGGAAAAAAAAACCAACAGCCACTCAGCTAATGCAAATTAAAATGATTTTATTGATTTTTTTTTTGTATTTTTGACTCTGTTGCATGGTTTCATGCCAGCTGAAAGTGCTGCCTTTCATTTTGAAAGATATGTAGTACTTTCTATGAAGTCTGTAATTATATAAAAAGAAGACAGCTTTCTTCCTGCTTGCCACAAATCAAACCTTTAAAGTAGACAAAAAAATTATGATATTTCAAACAGATTTCAGATGAAAAATAGTCTGTTCAGGACAGAGTTTTTCCTTGAGATGAAAAAGTTGAATATTAATTGTTTTTTCGACTGTTCATTTGCACTGGGGTTTTTTGTGGATGAAGATTTTTAGGTACAGCATGTCAGTTCTCTGGCTTCTATAAACAAAAAACCACCCAACTAACTCATTAATAAAAAAATTCAACAGGAAGCAATGGAACTTTAAAAGTGTATGGAACAGGTATTTTATTTTATTCTTATCTGGAAGACTTTAGAAGTCCAAACTTGCTTTAGCTGTCTTTGTGTTTGATTTCTGTTCTTCATACAGGTTTCACAGCATCATGATGACTATTAATGCTTTATTTCTTTAAAAAAATCCCAAGCTCTGGATTTGTTTGGCGTCAAAGCCGATGGTTTATTTATTTATTTATTCACATAGTTTTTGTCTATGGCATGTACTGAAAATAACATGAAAAATGTTCAGGCAGCGCAAGGTAATTTGGTGAGTAATTGTCTGCTAGGGAAGCGAAAAGCATAAAGCCCTGATTTTGTCTTGGAAGTGCAGCTTCTGTGGGCACTGGAAACATTATGTATTGATTCTGTATAACAGAGAGTTACGGCATTAATAATTCAGCTGGCAAGAAATGCTTTATACTGGGTTATAAATCCTCATATGTTTCTGCTGAAAACCGCTACAGATGTGACATCAGGTTCCATTAAGCTGAAAAAAGAAATGTAACAAGGAAATCTCAACTGATAGCAGCTTTTCTGTAGTGAGTGAAGAAGGGAAAGGGATGGTTCATTTACAGAGGGGTGAGGACTTGACTTTTTTGGGTTTATCATAGGGGAAGTCCACTCTGTTTAGCCCATGAACTGTGACTTGAAAAGCAGCAGCTAATACATATCTTCCCCATTGTAGAACCATATGTTTTATAAACCAAAAAGTACTGAATTACTGAGTTGCTTTTATTGCAAATTTATCTCTTGGCAGCTTTTTCTGATCATAAAAAGGGGAATATGGGTGAAAAGCATTAAGCTAAGACCACTTAAGGAAATAAAGGTGGTAGGACGCGGCAGGAGCTGACTGTGTTGGTGCAGATTTTCGTCTGTCTTCAAGAGTCAGTTACTTGATTCCCAGGCACACTAATCATCTGGATTAACCTGATGAAAACCCATCTAATAAAGTGACAAGTTTGGTGTTGTCTCACCGCGCAGTTCTGGGCAGCAGCTAAACACCTCAGCAGGAGTTTCCAGATAGAGGCATTGCTGTGCACGTTGATATTAAACTGGGCAGATGATACACTTGTAGAAGATTGACTGAATGTGAAAATAAGTGCAATAGAAAATCAAGTCTTACACAAGTTTTTCAAGAACAACACAACCCTCCTACCTTTAAAATTTTTTCTGAGAACAGAAAAAAAGCAAAACCTCATTATTCCTCTAGGGAATTTTACTGCCTTATTCCGTGTAAATCATTAAACAGGCACTGCACACTTGCTTGGCTCTGCTGACTCTGGTTTAAGACCGTTATTTACCAATTAATTCTCTTATCTGTTTTTCTGTACCTATAGTCTAATTATTTTATTAAATGAAGAATGCTTATTATCCTTTTGCATTAAAGACATTAAGTGCTTTTGTGTCTTAGGACTGTGGAAACAGAGTAAATGGAGCAATAAGGACGGAGTTATTTTTATGTTATAATTGCTTCAACTTCTCAAATTGGATTTTTTCACAAATATGGAACATTTACTTCTTGAGAAACTGCTTCAAACCCAGTCCAACTGGTAGAGACCGGGGGATCATGACTGTTGTTTGCCATTTGAACCCTCAGAACTTGTGCACGTAGCTTATCTATACCATAATGTATTTGTCATTTTTCTTAACTGCCTCTGTTTGTTTACACCAACTTTTGTCTGGGCTCTAACTGAATTGTAAGATCATTGAACAGGAACTGTTCCCACTACATATGTTTAGTGCCTTTCACAATGGGTCGCCAAACGTCATGTTGTCTGTCCTGTAATGTAAACAGTCAGGAGTTAATCATTGTCACGGACAGATTTTTTTCTTTCTCTTTTAGTGGCATATGTGAAGTTAGTTTGCTTCTTTTGGACATATGTCTCCTGCATTTTAAGTGATCTGCCTGCACAGCCTGTTACCATTCTCCTAAAAAATATGTAATACAAGGTGTGAAACCTTTTTGCTGAGGTGGTTTTGGTGTAACTTTACAGTTCCTGGTCACTGAGACTTTGTCTGTTCAAGCAGAAGTTTTCTGTGGATAAACATGGGAGATGACATAAGGCAGTGCCCTTTATTTGGTCAGTTTTAAAATTATTAAATACTTCAATAAGGCAAATAAGACAGGAGAAGCTTTAGGTAGATTTTGAGTAAAGATTGTTTCTGCTTCAGTCATGCATTGTCTATCCAGGGTTCATTGCAAGAAGTCATTAAATCAGTGCCAATCCAACGTAAATTTTGGGTTTTTTGAGTGGTCTGAACTCCCAACAGAGTAATGACAGGAAATCTGTGACTGTAAATCTGCATGTGGAGGATTTATTTTATGCACCCTTCTGTAATGTTGTCAAACTACCATTACGTAAGGGAAACATTTAAAGAGGTTTTTATTTACAAAAAATAGAGAATAATTGTGTCACATTCTCCTTCTCAGTGTCATTCATGATTTTACAGACTTCTGCTATGTCAGCTTTTAGTGTGGCACCGTACCAAGGTTACCATAAGCTGCACGGCATGGCAATCTGCTGCACCACTGTCCCTTTCTCTTCCTTATCTCAAACTGGGGCACCAGAACTCTAATTCACTTGTATTATTTATAAGAAAGATCCCATTCTTTGGGAAGGTCCTTGCGCGTGGTTCTTAAAGAAAAGCCTACATCGGTGTCTTTAAAATTGCGTTTAAGTAGTTATTCCCTCAATTTGAAAAAGCTGCACCTACAGAGAAATCGTGAGTCCCAGGAGAGCTGTACACCTCAGCCAGACTGAGGGCGGTTGGTTTGTTTGGGCTGGGGTTTTTTTGAAGGCTCAGGATAGAATCAGCGTAACGCTGAGTACTGGTACCCGTGGAGGCACATCACCCCTGTGTATGAGCTGGTTCAAGAGCTTCTCAGGTGGCAAGCTGTGCATGGGCTCTGCCCTCAGGGAAAAGGAGGAGGAAGGCATTCAAGCTGCCCCAAATGAAGAGCAAAAACTCCCAGTAACTTGTGTCAGACCATGTGCAGGGTCTGTCACATGTGGAGCCCACCCAGTATCACCGTACAGTCAGTGCCAGGGGATGTTTCTTCCTACATCATTAGCACAGCATGTCCTTTTTCTCTTCCTTCTGGGCCAGCCTGGACTGAATCTTAGGCGAGTTTCTCTAGCAAGCAAAAGTTATCCTTTGCACAGGCATCCTGACAGCAATTTGACCTTGCTGTTCAGACATTATATTGCCTCAGGTGGTGGAGGAAAGCAAAGGACAGTGATATCCCTGGCACAGTGATTCTTAAGGCATTTGAGCCAGAGACAGACAGAGTGTAGGTGGGAATAAGAATGGTGTTTTGATAGGCTGCAGACAAGTCTGACTTACCCATAACAGACGGTGTGAAGAGACTTCTGCTTGTAATTATGGCATTGAGCAGATGCAGGAAGAGTTTTAGGAAAACGATTTAAAGGATGGAAGCAGGACAGAGAATGTGAAGATCAAGTGTGAGTGACATAAACGGCTCTGTGCAGGTAGGAGTCACATCTGCTGAACTTGCATCCGCTGTCAACACTTGTCTAGCAGAGAGCTCTTTGCAGTGCCTGGTTGTCCTGGAATCACTTGATCCAAACGAGATTGTTGCTCCTTGTGCAGGTTGTCAAGCTTGGGAGGGTGCTGCTCTAATTCTGACTAAGTTATCGATGCCATTGTCATGCCACTGTCATGTCAGTCTTATAGAAAACATGAGCAGGACTTGTGACACACATTCAAATAGTACAGAAATGGCTATTTCCGCTTCCTTTTTGGGGCCAGTCGAGGACTGTTTAATTTGGATGCATTTTGAGGGACTGCCTTTTGTCAGAGTCTTGGAAGAGTGTTCTGGGGAAGCATTGCTGTATGCTTTCTCTGTTCTTAAATTTTAGAGCCAGGATGCCAGGCAGGATGGACATCTCATCTGACCTGATATGGCTTTCTTATGCAATTAGTACTTATGTAAGTGATCTGTCTTCTGTGTAACCCGAAACTAAGTTGTCTCACATGCTGCCTCTCCTGGAATACAGCTTTATTCATTTACACATACTATATGCTCTAGTTCAGCATTGCAACATCACAGAACCTGATCGCTGAGCACAGAACTGGAGTGTGATTGCCCTGTGATTAAAGATTTACCAAATCGATTATGTGTTGCACAAAGTTGTTGCAGTATCAGAACTGCTATTCTGAACAGATAAAAACAAGTACAAAATAATTTTGACATGTTTGTCTTTATAAAACATCACAGGGCAGGTTTCCTGTTTGAAGAATAATTTTTAAGATCTTTCTCAAATGTAATTATATAGTCCTTTCTCCTTTCTGTCATCAGTATTTAGATCTCCCAGCAATCAGTTATACTTATTTTTCTTACTGCATTGAAGGACACTGTGATTGTTCCTTTCAGACATCAGAGAATTGACTACTTTGTAATAATGCAATTATATATGTTTATTAAGGTGAAGAGCATTACGAGTTTGAGACAGCTTTTGTCTTTCACAAGGATACTTCTCTTTTTCAGAAGTGATGTTGACCGTTGATACTTTTAATGTTCCAGCTAACTGCAGTAATAGCAGAGCCTTGTCAAAGGCCAGGATATATGGAATGGAACAGTTTAACAAGTAATCATAGTTACTTGGCTTTTAAAAGCATGAATCTTGATCAGTCCAGCAATTAGTGCTTTTGTCTTAAAGATAAGATAGAGATACTACATAGAGCTTGATATAGTTGGTTAGAAACTGGCTGGAATTAATGTTCTGTGAAGTATGTAAAGCACCATAAGAACCATTGGTAACTGTTTACATGCTATTAATAATTAGCAACCTTCCTACTAGTCTGTTAGGAAAGAACCATGCTTTGGGTACAATAGAAACTCAACTCCGTACGGTTGGGTTCAAATTACATTTGACTTGGACAATAGGGCATGAATGGGGCTCATTTGAGTTTCTGCCACTGTAAACAAAGAGATATTGGAATGTTTCATTTGTTTATTGATTTATTTATTTGGACAGGTGCAGGTCAATCATATGAAGTATTATTTTTTATTCAGATATAGGCAGAAAATAGCTTTGTCCAGTATGATGCTAACCAACGTCTTGACTGGACAGACTCAAATTAATTTAGCCTGTTGCTGGTTTGGTTTTGAATTTGGGTCTTAAACTAATCAAATAATTTTCTAGGAAAAGCGCGTTACGTGGGCTTAGAAAACAGAAAATTACAGATTTTATTTTCTTATAAATTTCCTTTTAGGTACTAAGTTCTTTCTTTTACTTTCTACCAAAAATTATGGGCGCATCTGTGAGGTAGATTCTGTTAATGGTAATGGAGCTCATCCTTGAGAAGAGGTCATTCAAATCTGATGAATCCCATCTAGATGAGGATGAATCTCTAGGGTGTAATTTTCCTCAGCTATTTGACTCTCATAAGTGCTCCAAAGCAATCAGGGTCTATAATTTGCAAAATGATGGCAGGAGGAAACAGCTAGGAAGATTGTTGCTGGGATCGTACGTTTGAAAGTAGCACCACAGGACTAACAGCCTAAATTAATGCAAGGAAAGACTTGATTCAAGCTTTTTTTTGTCTTCTCCATCAGCTGGACACCCACATTTCTCCCAGGTGGACACTACAAAGGTAGAATGGATGATGGTAGCACATCTTGGGCAGGGGAAGGTTGAAACTGGAGAAGCAATATGAAGTTAATATGCAGAAGACATTATTCTTAGTCCACAGCTCTCCAAATCAAATTAAATGGAAAATTGCCCAGCAATCTGCAAACAAGAGAAAATCCTGCCATACAGTTAGAAATAAACCTACAGAAGGATTGAGCTGACCTTACACATCCAATACCTTAAATTATCTTACCATACAACACAGCCTATGCTATTACGTTCAAGTGTTGCGACTGTGTGTTGCATCATAATCCCATCACAGTTGTTCCTCCATCTCTCCCTGGGTGGAATGGATTGGATAAGCACTCAGCTTTAATATTTCAGTTCACACTGACAGTTTGCTGTCTTTACTTCTCTTTCAACATTAAATTGCATTTAAACCATGAGAGGGCTTCTCCCGCAGTGCAGACGTTTGGTTGCTGTCAGTGCTCACAGAAGGTACGTGCAGGCACCAATGGAAGTGCAGACTAGAGTTTCTCTTGAGGTGAACAACTGTTTATAATTAGAGTTGTGGGAATGAAGAAAAACCCAGCTAGCAAGCAAACAGTCACTCCTCCAAAAAGCTTGGTAAACTCATAAAGCTCGGGAGCTTAATCTCTGAACCGGAGTGCTTGTTATCTAATCCCCACCAGCTGTTGTGTACTTGGTAGCCATGACATCTGTAATGGAGCTGAAGGGCCTGTCTATATTGGTTGGCACCTTTACCACCAACTGAACTTGATTCTTCTTTCACTGCTGGCATTTACCTGCTTTAAATCATTAACCAGTTGCTCAGGGTTTGACCATCCATTTAACCATACTTTATAACAGAAACCTAGTGCTGCTTTTCACATTAACCATATTTCGGGTATGTAGGTTTTCAGCAGGTCTAGTTTTCCCGTTGCTAATAAGAAAAAGGTATCAACCACAAGAATTTCCTCTGGTTGCATTCTGATTCCTCTTATAGACTTAAAACTGACCTGGGAGTGAAGTCTCTTGACTCATATTTCAGCTGAAATACATCACACTTCTAATAAGCAGGATAAGGAATTATATACATGGCTCCAACTGGTGTGTATGAATTGCTGTAGGTGACTGTAGAAGATATAAGTGTAAGCAAGTGTATACCTGTTCATTATAACTGTGGAATAATACCTGTTTTCAGGGATCAGTTTCAGCTGTGCCGTAGTGGATATTCCTATTAAGCTCATCTTGGGAAAATAATCCATTTTATGTCTCCCAGTTCTTGGGTGAGTGCTGTGACTTCAAACCTGCTGTTATACAGTGCTCTCAGCAACACCAGCAGTGCAACGAGGAACAGCTGCTGTGTAGAATGGAGTATGTTAGGTGTGGACAAAACTGCTATTTTGGGCCTTGTCAGGGGTGAGAGCGAAGGATGTCTTGTTCCTGGATCCTGAAAGAGTTTAATTAGGAGGTAAATGCCGAGCTGTCCACCCCAGACCATTTCCGGACATGGAAAAACACAGATCTGTGGGTTATTTTACTGTTTAAGATGTGTCTGTTTATAGCTTTCTGACACCTTGAATGATTAGCTGGGGTGTCTGAAGTTGATGCTGTGCCCAAAATTGGGCCTGAAGACTACAGTAATCTTGCATTAGCTGTCATGGTGATATTTTGGATCTCAGATTTTGAACTGTCCTAAGACAGTTCTCAGCATCTGTAATACTTACTTGTCAAAACACAGAAGGATGGTCTCATAAATAAAACCTACTAAGTTTTCAAAGAAATGCCTGTTAAATTTTGTTAAATTTCATTACAGTATTTTCTTCTCTTGGAATTAACTTCTCTGATGGATGTTTAAATTTTTTTTCTCCCCAGAATGGTATGAAGAAGTCCTGGGATTTTATGAGAACACATGACAGGTAACGATGGAATCACGTTATTTCCCGTTGTCTTTACGTTGTATTCTGTGTTCTCTTCCATTGATCAAGTGTTGATGTTTTTTCCCCTCCAATTTCCTCTTCAGTTCTCACTTCTTTTCTTATACTTGCTGGTAGTTCTTCACTGTGTTAGATGGAATTAGCAGGTGTGTTAAAATCTAATAGTTTATTATGTTTTTAGTAAGTTTTGTCTGTGCTTGATTATTCAAATATTTGAGTTTTAGCACATGATGTATTGTACATTTTAGTGATTACGTAGAAGATGGAAATGAAAGTTTGGATTGTATGGAATTTTCTTTTTTGGATGGGAATCTATCACCTGAAGGAAGGACTTTCTTCTGTCTTTCTAATTGTATTTCTTCTGTTGGGAAAGAAAAGCAACTAACTCTTAAAGATCAGTCCATACAAGATTGTAACAAATAAGGTATAAATGAAACAGGCCTAGTCTCAGAGTTATTAAAAACTAAAATATTTATGTGTCTTTTAGAAAAAGACACATAAATATTTTAGTTAATCTGCTTAGGATAAAAATAAAAAACATAGGTAACAACTTCTTCCTAGAAAAAGCTTTTCTAAATCTGTAGAAGTAAAAAATGGAGCAAAAAACTAATGGCAAAAAAACATTTGTGACATAACCAGAACCATGTCAAGACATCTGTTTTTCTTGTGCTTGAAATAGGTAAAATCAGTTGCATTTTTGGACATTGTGCTCTGTTGGAACACTCTAAATCCTTACATGGGTCTTGTTGTGTGTAGGTACCTGTGAAGGACATAAAAGGATAACAACACTTTCAATCAGTATAAAGATTATGAAGGCAAAATTTCCAGGAAGACTGGGAAAGTATTAGCTACATTAAAAATGCCTGTACTGCTTGAGAATGAGGACAGAGTAGGGAGTGATATTTCATTACTGAACTTCACACTTGCTTTTGGAATTTTTCTGGAAGACAGTTCTGTCTTTGCACTTTTTCTGTCCATATGGGCATGTGCCTGAATTTATGATCGCAGATACAAAGGCTGAAATGATAACTGATTGCTGGAAATTTAATATATGCCCATTGTAGCAAATGAATCCAGCCTCAAGTCACAGTGCTGAGAACATGACTTAGGGATGAATTTGTATTACTATTTTTGTTTAAACTTGAGTTTATCACTGTGTGATAATGTGTGAATATATGCAACTAACAGAGTGGGGTAAGTATTAAAGGATCAGTTTTCCATGAACTTCTTGGGAACAGTATTTCTGAAGGACTTTTGTGGGCATTTTTAAAATAGTTGAGAACATAACTTTATAAAAAGGCTACGGCCACATGTCATGCCAGTCATCTCTGGTCACATAACATTTGTTAGCTTCAGATGTACAACAGCTGCCACCCGAACCTATTAGAGACTACCGTTGAACTGCAGAATGTCCAACGCTCTTTCATGAGGAAATTCATTGCAGCTTCTGACACCAGAGGTAATAATGTGAACTTTCTGTGCAGGAAATCCCTGGTTTCACATAAATTATGCTTGTGACTAGGAAGCCAGTTATTATCAGATACATTAGTCAGGTTTGAAATCCCTTATTAAAGCCCTACGTGTTGCTGTATCTTAACAGGGCAGCTGTGGTGCTGGTTGTATGCAAAAGTCACGTTAACTAGTTGCTGAGGATTATAGAGGACTTCATACTTAGAGAGCTCTTAAGGGTTCTTTACTCTTAATGAAGGATAAATCTTGAAGGAGGGGAGAGCTTTCCAGGACACATGTCCTGTTGGTCAGGATTTCCTAGTGCTTATGTCTGCTTGAGGAAGACTGTAGATGTTTTCCATAGATAAAATCCCTTTTCCATAATATTTTTGAGAAGTTGTTCTGCTTCTGAAAGTGCTGTAAGACTGTGAAATGCTCAAAGAAAAACAATCTTTCTAAATAAAGCTGTTTACCTAAATTTAACATATGCATTGGAGTGTCAGATCTGTAAAGTACACGTATGTATGTATTATACATTTGCATATAATTGATATATATAATGGATTTATTGATGCTAAAGGAAAAAACCTACAACTGTGCTAATAATATAAAACCAGATATTGTGTCTAACTCATGTCTTTGTCTGTCATCCTCTTTCAGCAGCACAAGTAAATGTGCTTAAGACCGACTTCCTTGCTGTGTGACAGTGAACCCAGTGTGTGCTGGGTTCCTTTGGGACCCCAGTGTTCTTTCTCATTTCAAATTAGGTCAAGATAGGCCAATATTCAATAGATTTGTATCAGAAGATAGACTCGATACAGGAAAATATTTACCAGGAGAGATTAAGTTATTGGTATACAAATGTATCCTTTCCAACTGTTCAGATGAACAGCTGATTAAATTATATAAAGACAAAAACATGAGGACTGCAGTAGTCCCTTCATTTGCTTAAAGTGTGAGTCACCTTTTAAAATGTCACTCTATATTGCAGTAGAGCAAGATTATTTAACCCTATGCAGGCTGGAGTATCACAAGCACAAGCTAAAATAGCAGAATTGTTATTAGGTATTACTGGGGGGCTCTTTTCTTTTTTTTTTTTTTCTTTTTATTTATTGCAGATCTGGACATGAGTCTACAGTGTGTGATTCCTGAGCTTTTGTAAGACCAACACCATTCAGAAGTAGAGTATCAGTCCTGGAATCACCGCTGTAATTTGTGCTGAACAAATAATTGCTTGTTCTTAATTCCTCCATGCCACTTAAAAAAAAGTTTTCTGCAGTTGATTGCTGATCACACAATAAATTGTTGCCAAGGCAAACCTGCAAAACCTCTGCTGTCAGAAGTCAACTGAGTCCATAGACAAAAGAAGCAGCATGTCTTACCATATTTAGGTTTAAATTGTAACAGAAGGAAGACCCACAAGGACATACCCATGGACAGTAGTTTAGTCCTGGAATGTTTTGCCTGGAGAGATTGAGCAACCCCCATCCTTAGAGAAATTCAAGCCTTGACTGGACAAGGCTCTGAGAAATCAGACCTAACTTAGAATTAAGCCTGATTTTGAGCAGGAGATTGGATCAGATGATCTCCAAAAGTCTCTTCCCATCAGAAGGTTTCTACAATTTAAGTAGATTAATTACTTAATGAATGTTACAGTTCCCATCTGACAACTGTCAAAAATTTGCAAGCTTGTCAAGAAATCTGTCAACTTCTAAGCCATTTTTCTTTTGGAAAATAAGGAGTTTACTGCTGTCCTGTGGAGTTACATTTTAGTTAATCTTCTTTGAAACACACAGATGAACATTACCAGAGCTCATTAGAGGATTTTATTACATCGTTAGAAGCAACAGTGAAGTTTACTAAAAATGAATGAAGAAAAATAAAAATCCTTGATTACCTCTTTTCTAGTGTAATTACTGGAAAAGTTTATTAAGGTGGTGCTTGTAAGCATTACATAATTCTGGCCTGTTGTGCTGGGCAGTGACACACAGCAAAAGATGCTTTCTGCAGTTATTTAATGCACTGCTTACTTTTCCAATTAAGTGTAATTTTCCTTTTAATATTCAGCTGATGTGTTTGCTGATTATTAAACATATCCTTATGAAAATCAAGGAGAATGCAAGCAGTGAAAATTTAGATGCAAGGTGTATTTCAAGCTTCTTTTTAGACCTGGGTCTGTCAGAACTGGTTAGCAATTTGTGGGGGTGTGATTTGCGGGGTGAGGAGTTGGTAATTTTTTTTAAGGACTCTGCTTTTAAAAATAAAAAATCTTGGTCAGGAGAACGTTTGTGGTGATTTTCTGTTAGAAATAGAAACATACCAAATATTACAGAGTAACCATCGATACCTGCAACAAAAAATTGTTCTCTAAAACCAGACTCAGGTTACAGTTATATTCTCCCTCATCCTAATTTTGCTATATTTAGTACAGTAAGAGCCTGAAATGTAATACTTAAGTTTTACATTCATCTACTTTATAAAGCAATAGACCAAGTTCGTTTCAGGTTTCAGCAGCTCCCCTTAAACAGATTCAAGGCTTTTAAAAGACATAATTTGGGAACAGATGAAGGTCAGTGTACAGTCATGTGCTCCCTTCTGTGCTTTGAGTAATAACTCTTGAAAACAGGGACACAAGTGTACCTTTTGCTAGTTGACAAGTACAAGGACAGCTTTCCAATTGCATTTGAAATGGATATGAAGTAAAATTATTGCTACTTCTCCATTTAAAAGTATGAAAATTTCACTATAAAGTTCATTACATTTATAAGAAACAAATTCTATGAGACTGGATTGTGTGCAAGATTGTTATGTGAGTTCCTCTCAACTCTGAATATATCATATGACAAATATAATTTGGACTAGAATCTTAAAACTTTGCACATGCATTGTACTTTATTTATGCTGTGGTTTTACCTTCAAAAACGTGTCACAAAAGCTCAGCTCCTGACTTAAAAATTCTTAATGGAAAAAACGGAAAGTCCTTTCTTATCTCTCTAAAAAGAGAATTGAAATAACATTCCTGCCTTACAAGATTGGCTCCTTTTAAGTAAAGAAATTAATTAATTTCACATTTAAAACAAACTAATTCCTAATTTAATTTGTTTGCTCAGAAAAAAAGGCTTGATACTATATCAGTTGCAAAGACAACTGAAAAGTGTAGTTTTCCATCGGGGGGAGTTTGCAGGGCAAAGGAAACCGAGGCAATCAGCACCCCTGCATGTTGTGTCCTGCAGGTACCAGCCCTGGGGGACAAACAGAAAGTGGTTTTTGAGGCAAGTTAAAAATGAACATAACTCAGAATGAGAGGAAGAGTTTATTCATCTATCCCCTCTGTGCTCTGGAGCTACCTGGATGAGGTCTGGCTGCTGAGGTCGAGGAGTGTGGCTGTGCCGGGGGAGAGTGGAATGTGGCCGCCCAACAGCTGCGCCAGGAGCCTCCTGCATCCCAGCCCTGGCCAGGGGAGCCGGGCAGGGCAGGGGGCACTGGAGCTGGGAGAGTGGCCTGGGGGAGCCAGGGTTGCTATTCTGGCTCGGTGGCTGTAGCAGGCAGCTATGGAGACAGGGTGGAAGTCATGTGCCCTGACCACATTATAGGAGTGGATTAAATTCCTTCTCCTATTTCATATGCCAGATCGGTTGGGCTTTATGGAAACTTAATCCCCTATGTATTTTTCTGGTTTATGTCCTAGTGTATTATAAGACACCATGAAATTTAACTCAGATACTTCCTTTGTGCAAGAATTATCACAGCAGCTTTTAAATGGGTAAAATACATCTTTTTAACATCTTTATAGGTTAAAACAAAGTCTTTCTTGGGTGGCATGTGCCTTTTACATGCAATGATGTGCTGTTGTGCTGTGAACCTTGTCTGTCTTTGTAATGTCTCCTCCAGGGTGTCAAATATGTGGAATTTTCTTGATTATCTTCAAAGATAGTGCGGAAGATAATGCACTGTTTAAAATCAACTGGATGTAGTTCAACAAACAAAAAAAAAATCATGAAAAGTTTAGGGAAATAATAACTGAGAGAAGGTAATGAGGGCCGGGCATGTTCATGCAAAGGATAACGCAACTGAGGAGAAAAATTACTGCTTATCACAAAAATGTACAGGAATGTTATAGAGCAGGCTGGAATCATTTAATTTCATCAGTGATCAATCACAGAACAAGAAATGTGATCATGTGGAAAGTATTTTTTAAATTAAACACTAAGAAGTTGTTTTTACCAATAAACAATAAGACAATCTGGGAAGGCATGTTTTGTAATGGCTGTCATTGAAAACGCTCAGGTCTAGGCTTGATATCAGTCTATCAAGGATGCTATCAGGATAATGATAATTTTCCTGGTATCAGAAGGAAAAAATGTAGTGGCCTATTAATTTCCTTCAACCGAAGTAATTACACTATTTGTTTGCATATGATATTTGCAAATAAAATGCACTTAATGCTGTGTTTTTTGTTGTTCATTTTGGGTTTTTTTTAAAGTGAAGACTTGGCAGATCCTCTGCTTGTGTGCCAGGAATTCTACAGGCATATTTACTGTCTTTTGAAATGTCTTATTATGTTGTTACCTTAGGATCCAATCTAAATAGAAGCATAGCAATGAGGCAAACAGAAATGTTTTTGATGCTGTAAAGTTATCAGAGAGGAAAACAAAATTGAAAGCCAAATTTTCAGAATCTTATTTTCCCTTTTAAAGTATTTGATATGAAAGCACCATATAGCATATAAACTCTTCTCTGCTGTGCCACTGAAACAGGGTAAAAGGGCAGTAACATCTCTATTGAGGGAACTGCTTCACTGCGAAATTAAATGTTTGCCTAATTTTAAGGCTGGAATCCTTGAAAAGTCTTATAACTAAGCAGGTACACAAGAGTTGTGGCTGATTAGTCATACATTTCTAAATACATGTTTCTCGTGACCAAATTACAAGCATCTTGGGGTTTTACCATTTCAGGGATTTAATCTATTAGTGTTTGCAGTAATATGCAAAAGAAATGGATGTGTTTATTCTCTTAGAGTCATTGGAATCAAGGAGAGTCTTCCCTCTTCTTCGAGGTGATTCTGAAATAAACCAGATCTTTCTGAAGAGTGCCAAAAGTTTTTACATGGCCTAGAGACAGTAGCATGGTCATGACCTGCATCTGGGATTGGTAAAAATAATCTTAGGAAAGCTAGGAAATGTTCTGTAATTGGAATGCCTGTAGGTTTAGAATTTCAGCTGAAAATATCTCTTGGGAAAGGGGAAACTATTGAAACCATTATTCTAGAAACTGGAAAATGGGGGAAAATGTGAACAACTGCCATTTCTCAGTCTGTGTTTCTCACTGATGGTACTGAAACTGTGCAGTTATACCTGGCCAAAGGTGTTAGTCACATCACATTTGGGGTTTGGTAGGTGAGAAATGAAGTTGCTGGTTTCCCTTACCTTAGTTAGGGCAGAACACTTGAACTTTTAATTTTGCAAATTGTCCTTGAAACCTGGTATTGTTTTAAAACTTTCATTTTTGCCATTTCAGAATGGAATCATACTCAGGCCTTTTAGGTGGATTATTTATTGGTCTTACTAGTTGATAGCATTTATAAATGGTGGTTTCGCAAATAATTAGGAATTGCAACAAAAGCCCATCAGGCTCTGACATCTGTTGCACATAAAGCCCACAAAGCTTTATTTAATCAAATAAGTTAGCATAAAACCTGAATTTATTTATTAAAATATTTTGTTGAAAGAAACCCATTGAGATGCAATGTGTCATTTCCAAGGGTATCCTGGGATACTGGCCAAGATATGACACTTAAGGAATGTTATTGAGAGCAACGTGCTTTGATGTCTCATTTATTTTGCAGTTGAATTTGCTTTCTCCTTTTTTCTTTGTTATATGAAAACAGGGTGCTGGGAGGATTGTTTATTCCAGAAAGGTTGTCCTGATCATATTCTCTGGTTGGGTACAAGTTGCTGCTTTACAACTAGATCTAAATTATGTTTTAAAAGTGCACGTATATGGGTCTATTACCACTTCTTAATTCATTCTTGCACTGGTCTGATGATTAACCAAACATATGCTTCCTGCTTTATGGTGTCATGAACAACTTCCTGCTGCAGTTCAGTTTACTGAAACCAATCTTCCTTTTGATTTTTTCCAAAGTAACATTTATTTTCTTCAGCATACCTGGCTCACCACTTTTTTCCAGTTTTACTTAGTATTAAATATTTACCTCGTATTGGAGAAAGCATTCAAACTTCATCAGAATGCAGAAGTCTTCTAGATGTCTCTAATTATCTTTTGCCAAATCCACTTTATGTGTGATTAGTATGAAAGGGTGAATGTTTTTGTCAGGAGCTTATAGCTTTGCTTTTGTAACGGGCTGCCTTTCAAGCAGCCAATTGGATTGGTGTTGGCCTTTGAAAAATGTAAAACGCTTTGAAGGAAGACTTAAATGAACCGGTAAAGATTGTGCAAGCACACACATTTAATCTCAGGACTACCTACATTATAGTTAAAGCTCTGGGATACTAAGGGAATTGCGCTTGAGAGTAACCAAAGGGTAAAGCTTTATTACATGTCCGTTCTGAAAATGAAGGGACTGTTTTCTCTGGCTTAAGGTATTGAGTGCTGTGCTGATAAAAGGAAGAAGACAGCGCTTTAGAGACCACATAGGAGTTTCCAGGGACGTGTCCAGCTGTGAAATGGATGGTTAATTTGAATGTAGAAGTGACACGGGGGATACAAGCGTTTCTTTCTTGTGGACATCAAAAATAATTTTGAAATAAGATGAAGTAGGCCCTGCTGAAGGATGACTCCTCCCAAAGAATTACTTTGGAATGTTGGCTCTCAAACAAGTTTTGGGGGTTTTTTGATTATCACTTTAAAATTGAAAGCACAGTCAGTTTAGATTTGAACAAGAACAGGATGCGTGTTCACTAACATACTTTAATCCTGATCTGGGGTGTTTTTAAAAAGACTAGATGGAATTGTAGTCTTGACGTGGAAAACAGTATGAAAAATCAATTTGTCAGCACTCTGTGAACAAAGAAAACAAAATTCATAGAAATTGAAGAAGAAAAATTTATACTTTAAAGCTAAAAACAATTACAGGAGTTCTAAATTATTTACTCTCTTACTGACTTTTACTCTAGTAAGATTTTTAAGTCTTGACAATTTCTCCTTTATGAGCCATATAGGCAAAAAGATTGTATATATTCGCTCCAGCTGAAATGACTACATCTCTGAATATTTCTGTGGTTGCACAGTACATTTGATTATTTTCTTCTGATTGTATCAAAGGGATTTTTAAACCCAAATATCTGTTGAGAGTCAAGGGGACTGATTAAGTCACTTACTTGCCTGTATTCCTTCATGCCATTTTTGTGTCTCCTTTTTTTTTTCTGAATCTTCCATTCATTTGTCATTGTCTTCTTTGAGAATGGTAACTGAGCTACTGCAGGCTCTGATAGCGCTGCATGGATTTGGGTAGTTTGGTTTGGTTTGTTTGTTGTGTTTTTTTAAAAATCATATGTCATTAGTTCTTAAAGTCACCCCTATAAAGCTGAGATTATTGTTTGTAAGCAGCACTTAACAGTATTACAGGCTTTAAACTACTTTTGAGATACTTTTTAACCTTTCAAAGTAGGTTAAAGTAGCTGAAGTTAATAGCTGAGAAGTCTTTGCTTTCTTGTTAATGTCAGATCAAAATTTGTGTGTGACACACACATGCCCATGATTTAAGAAAGATTGGTTTATTTACCTGTGTTACCTCATCAATTATTTAAGCATATGAGTATTTTAGTTATTAGTAGAAGTTTTTCGTTAAAAATCATCACCTCCAGCCTTGAGAGTCTTACTTCACTGACAGAAACACAGGAGAGTCTTGTTTTTGTCTTTGCTATTACTATACTGTGGGGTTTTCTTAAGTTATTTTTTAGTTTTACGAATTCACATTTTTAAAGTCTGCACTAGGGCCACATTCACGAATAACGAAAGGCTGAATGAATCTTCATTTATTAAAGGATTTTAAAAGTTTGTCTTATGGAAAGCAATTAGTAAGCAGTTGCTTGTGGATTAACTGTAGGTCAGGTACAAATCATGCAGACAGATTACCAAACTGATGATTACAAGGTGAAATTACATGACTACCTGAAAAAGAAACCCCAGTAACAAAAAGCAAAAAAAAATCCTCAGGCAAAAAAAAAAAAGAAAAAAACCAAAACACAAAAAAGACCCCAAACCAACCCCCTTATTCCCCACCCCCAAAAACTTCCTTCAAGTATTGGAGCTCTACAAGTACATGTTCATGAAGCTGTGGCAAAGTTCACTTGCTGATCTTAATTGCTAGGATGCATTTCCAAATAATTAACTTTGAATGTGTCCATATGTGTGTGTGTGTGCACATTTTAACAGGATGTCAGTTTTCATCTGTCCCCTACCCAGTAGCTGCCGTGGTCAAATGTTTTACGTTGCTCCAGGAAACACCACCTTCCTTTCTCAGGTTTGAGAGTGTGAAGTTGTAGTAGTTGTAATTTCATACAGCATCAGTTACCAGAGTTCAATAAATACAGAGCTGTGCTATGTGGGGGAAAGGAACAAATGTATGAACAGCGTTCTGTGGCACACAGTGGAGTCATTTTCTAAACTCTTCCAAGAGGTGTTTTCAGCTGTAAAGGTTGTATTCAGGTGGATATCTTGTCTTTCAATGAGAGTCTTTAGAAGAGAAGGAGGAGGAGGAATTAAACTTCCGGACTCCTGGGTTGCAGATGTCCATGGGTCAGTTGTATGTAATTTCTGCACATCAATTTAGACATTTTAGGGAAGACAAATATCCAGTAGAGAATGATAATACTTCCCTATTTCAGCAAGATTTTTTTTCTTTGGAGTTTAAATGGTTAAATGCTACATGAGAGCCTTGGCTGAATTATTGGAATCCCTCTCAGAAAACATTAGCTAACAAGACCAGACGCCCTTTAACTGAAAACTTGAGTACAATAAAAGCTCAAATACAGGTTGGCTCTTCTTAGTAGGGATGTCTTGCTGACATTTTGGGTACATCTCTTTCTTAAAATATTTTAAGGCGACCCTAATTGTTCCTATATTTATAGAAAGAACAGCATCCTACATTATTGCACAGTATGCTGTTTACCTGCATGCCTCCTTTGGGAAAAACTGTACTGTAACCGGAGTAGTGATTTATTGTATGTATAAAGTGAGCAGGAGTTACTGCAGGGGAAGCTGAGGAGGGGTTTGGCTGAAGGCTGAGCAGGCTTGTGGTCTTCACCAGGCCTGGAATACCCTGCACAAACCCGTGTCATGTCTTACTATGTTGTTTCTCTGTTCACAGTCCCTAAGGCAGCCGCTGACAGGTGTGGTGTGGGGGAGCCAACTCTCCTTCACTGGCCAGGGTGCTCCATGTCTTACAGAAGCAAATTACAGCTCCAGAATGAAACCTGGAGCACATTTCTGAGGGGTTCCTTCTCAGCCACCTCTTGCCTGCAGAGGTGCCAAGGCCCTGGCAGTGGCAGGTACCCAGTCCAGCAGTTGTGCTGGGTGTGCTCCCTGAGCGAAGCTGCAGGTCTGTGGCTCGCGGCATTCCCTTTGCATTGACGGCCTCCCCTTTCACACCAGCGATTTCCCGGAATGTCAGCTGCTGGGGGAGTAGCCAGCAAAGATGCACACCTGTGGAATATGGTAAAAATTAGTAATCTGCCCCATAAAATGAAATCTTAGCAGCTCTAGGATGATGTAGCGTTTCCTTAGGGCAGAGGTGTTATAGCTTATTTTAAGGAATGATGGGAAGTTTTAGGCTTCATCATGATCCTTTTATATCTGGGTATTCTTTTCCTTTGTAAAATCTAACAAAAAAGTGGTCTTGTGCTCCTATTTGAGACAGAGGCACATGAAACCTGTTGCTACATTAGGACCTTTGGTATCCATTTTAGATTAAATCCTTGTCTAAGATTCCTGCCTTTATTTAGGAAATGTGGCTGGGCTTTTTTTTTTCTTTCTTTTCTAGTGCTTCTGTGTGTTTTTTCTCTAACATACAGCTTGGGCTTTGTTTCTCTTCTGTATCTTTTGTACGTGGAGATGCTAACAAAAGTCCTTGTGAATGTTTTAATTTTTTAATTTTATATGTTTACTTTTCACTTTAAAGCTTATAGATGCATATCTAATACCCTAAAATAGGTTTGGTTGTAATAGTTTAAAGAGAATTGCCTTGAAACATCAAATGCTTTTGTAATGCCCTGTGGTATGATACAACTGAAAGATGTATTTGGACCTACTAATGGTTTGTAGTAGTTCTTTTCTGTACCTGTATCATCTGTAAAAATAGTAATCTCAAACTAATTTTATAGTAAATTCTTGGTATGATGGTTTAGAACTCTAGAAGATAAATCCTTTCCTTATTTTACAGACCAGACCAAACAGCTGAACACACATATTTGGGTCATTGCAGCAATAAGGAAGCCCACTGAAAGCAGTGGCTCAGGGAATCCTCCACTTCTATTGAAATGTCTTGCTCTAATTTTGTGTAATACTCAAATAACTGTCCTAAGGGCAGCCTTAAATGGGTTTTCAGAAGTTACAGACCTGGTGACCTGTGGAAGTATTTCATGTTATGTTGTTTTTTGTGGACTAAGAAACACCAAACGGCACTCCCAATGTCACATTCCTCCTAAGAAAGTGGAATTCTTAACTTTTTTCCTCCATGATTCTCCAACTCTGACAGGAAATACTAGAACTTGAGTGTTGTGGTTTGTTAAAAAATGTAAATTTCTGTTCAAAATTGGTTGTCAGTCTCTCGGAAAATTAGAAGTAATTAAATAGAAAGTTGTACAGATTTGTGCCATTTCTGTACCCTCTCATCTCAAGATGGTGTGAGAAGCAGACAATTGAAATAACTTGCTGCTATTCCTTTCCAGCTAATTTGATCTTGTTCCTTAATTCTGACAGATTGTTTTTAATTTTCCCATCTGTTCCATAAAAATCTGAAGTGATTGACTCCTAGGAAAAAATAATGTCTAATAGCTGAGCCATTTTTAATGAGTTGGTATGAGTTATTTAATGAGACACGCCGAAGAAGGCAAGCCAAGGGGAAGATTGGGCCTGAGGTGGTGGATGTAAAGAAAGGTAAAGGGCAGCCATATGTTTCAGGAAGCTTTCAGTCTGCATCCCCAGCTGTAGGCTGCTGCTGTCTGCAGTTTCAGGCAGGGCACATCCTTAGGCTCGTGGACAAAGCAACAGAGGTTCTGTAGCAGTAATTCCTTTCCCCCTTTTGTTCAGTGCAGCGTCTGCCTGCGCTAAACAAAAGTACCTATTTGGGGAAAGGAACAGTCAAGCAAAGGAAAAGAAAATACCAAAGAATAAAAGAATAATATTTAAGTAAGCTTAAAAATATTATGGTCCATGGTTTAACTTCATTTCTTCTGGCAACCTACACTGTAATTCCCAGATACTCTAGTCTAGGCCAGGAAGAACCCCTGTGCCAGTAAACAGAGCAAATGTTCTCCTCCAGCCTCTCTGAAGGCTAAAACATTTGCTTTGAAATTCCCTGCAAATAGTATCTCCTGGGGCGGGAAGGCATCAATATGCAGTACAGGTCTTTGAGAATAGCAACCATGAATATAAATGTTAACATCTGGGCTTCTCCCTTCTGTTTTGGTTTGTATATATTATTATAATAAACATTAACATTATTTTTAATAATCATCAAATAGCAGTTTCTCTGGCAGCTGGAGACTTCATTATTAAATCAAATAGTGAAAATAAATATAAAGCTCTTTTACAAGGAAAGTTGAAAGTTTGAGTCAACCCTGAAAATATGTCATTGTTAGACTAAGCCATTGTACAATTAATAGAATAATGAATTAACTTTCCAGTTGCATACAGTGAGGCATAACAAATGAGAGAATGCTGCCATGGTAATGAGCAAAATATACAGTGGTTTTTGCAGGTGACAGTGGGCTACCAACTAAGGAGAGAGACTTTTGTCTGCATTTTCTTGAACTAGTAAAATCTGAGAGTGTGCAGAGAATATCAGTAGTCCACATTTTTAGAACATCTTCAAATACTCAACCGGTCAGGTTTCCCTCTGACAGGTATTTCAAGCAACCAGAGAACCATTAGTATGACAGCAGTTGAAACTACTTCTGGTTTAAATCTGTTCAGAATTGGACATGGATGGTGTCTGGTTTAAGGCCTTAGCTCAGCAAGCAGCTACAGAGAAATGCTCTGTACTTGTACAGAAGTCTCTGGTCTGAATGACACTGGACTGTGCCTGACTATCCTAATTGGGATTGATGTAAGAGTGGAAAATGCCTTTAATTTTGAAGATTTTTCCTATGTAGCACCAATGTTCTCAGACTGGAAGTGTTGGGGTTTTTTCCTGTTGGGAAGAAGGAATTGTTTGGTGCTTATTTTGCATAGCAGGAGACAAAAGAGACTTAATTTTTAGTAAATTGTTATGGGCTTTGGGGACATGACCTATCCCTGTAGACAGATTTTGGACAAGAATCTCGTTGCATTGCACCTTTAGTAATAAATCTATGTATTTGTGTAGTTAAAATTAAATTCACAAGATGTAAGTTTAATGGTTCTGCATTAATCCTTCATAAAGCATTGATCTTTTGGGTTTTTTTTTATCTTCCTCCTCAGTGTGTCAATCCTGATCTTTAATACTTCTCGGCAGTGCTTTGTTGTGGTGAAGCAGTTCCGCCCAGGTAATCCTCTTTTTTAGATTTACTTTGGCTCTGTAGTGAAGCAAGCTTTTAAGGGTTTAGCAGTTTAAAGTTGGTGCATCTGTGGTGATAAAGTCTTTGTTCAGTATTCTGTTTCTTTGTATGATGGCCCATCCTTTTCAGTTGGTCAGAATTTCTAACCAGGGAAATTTCCATTACAGATGAAACAAGTGATCAGGGTAGCCTTACATTCTGCTTTTGGGGTGGTTATTTTCCTCATTTGGATGAAATTACAAACAGCTCTACAATGATGATGCAAGAAATTGCTTTAATTTGAAGTTCCTTCTTGACCTACCTAGTATTTAGTAGGCAGCTTCTATGCAGCCTACTTTTAATTTTGCCTTAAATATTCCTTTTTTTTACTGCGTTACTGTGCCGTGTATACTTGGGAATTTTAAATGAGAGAAAGTCAGGACTGTATGATTTTTCATCAGTATGTGTATAGCTTTCATTTTAGCAGTTGTTATTATGAATTTAGGTTAATACACTTTTTTTTTTTTTGAGTCTAGTTATATCAGTTATTTTTATTCAAAGTAATATTTACTTTATGGAATTTAAAAGAAATGCATATTCTCTGCATGCTAATTAAAAGAAATCACAAGATATTTCACTGACTGTTGCTAAGAGACTGTTTCAAGACTGTTCATGGTAGACTTCACAGGAAACTTTCTAGTGTAGTGTCACGCTGCCCTTTCTTAGTGTCAGCGATGGACAGCCTCTCCAGTTCTGTGCAGCATCATGGAACTGGCAGTGCATGCTTCTCAGGAAGTGCCAATTGACTGTTAGAAAGTGTTTGTTTATTTGTTTATCAATAATCCAATATCTTTTATTTGCCAGGTGAATAAAATGGCTCCTGTAGCTGTTGCTCTCTTTGAGGCAATCTTAGGCAGAAAAGCCTTCGTGCATGGGCATATATATATATATACATATATACACACCTGTATATGTGTACTAAGCAGCAAAACACCGATTACATTATCTGTATGGAAGTGTAAAATCAGCCTCAAAAAACTGGATTGTTCCTGGAGGATCCATTCCAGAGGCTGGAGCTGCTCAGAAACCTGTCTTTAGGGACAGTGGCCAGTCAAACTCCCTATAGCAGTTCAGTGATCACAGCCATGCCCTGACATTACTCACATCCCTGTAATTATAATTATATTTCCATTCCATGGTTATTGTCTGCCCTGGTGCCTGTTCCACAAGGCAAAAACAAAGGCTGGGGCTTTTCTCATCGCTGGATCCCGTCAGGGTCCCACCAGGAAGGCAAGAGCTCCCTGCTTGTGAGCCAACAGCTGCCTCTCGCTGACCAGGCTCGTCCCCTGCACGTGTGCTGGGTGACATGTGTGCTGGCCTTTCCTTGGGCTGTGGTGTCGTGGTCAGGTTTTCCCACTGATGTCTGTGCTGCTTGTAAAGGCAGTCACCCCTCCCTGCCCGTACATTCCCACCCCATTCCCTTATGCAGCGACACCACAGGTCCTGTGTGGCTGCAGACAGAGAATTTTGAGGACTAGGCAGCTCACCTGACTGGCCTGAAGGAGTTCGTTTGTGCTGACCTGAGGGGTGGCAGGAGCACAGTGAGGCAGTACCATATTTTTCAGTGTGCTCTGGGTTTAGAGCATCTTGAATGATGATGAAATCACACATTTGGGTGGAGCAGAGAGAAGAAAGTTACAGTGTCAGTTCCTTACATGTGGCTGGTTAGCAAAGGCCTTGGGCAATACTTATTTAGGTAGTCAATTGACCATACATTTTCCAATATAATAAAATTATATGTTCCAGGGAAGGGCAGGGGTAGCACCTATGAACATGTGCCCTGGGCTTTTTTTCACTGTAAGTATAATGCCTGTTCAGTGGTTTGTGATGTTTGTTTTTCCATTGACTTAAAATAAACGGTGTCAAAGATTTGAATAATAAGCCAAGTTCGATTTCAGGAGGTGCAAACCACCCGTGCTGTCAAAGAGAAATCAGAAGTTTGGAGAGGAGCTAGCACACTTCCCCCAGTCAGCCAAACTCCACTAACTCCTCAGTCTGTACTGTTCTTCTTCTTGGATAGCAAACAAGTCCCTGTATGAGTCACCTAACAAGGCTGCTTTGAATAACAGTTGTGATCTTATTTGCTGAGTTCGGCTGAGCCACCTATCCTTTGTCCCAGCTTGCAGAAAGAAAGGCAAGTGCATCAGTTCTGCTGGAGTTCCCACTCTGAAACTTTTTACAGCTGAGTAGCTCCAGGGTAATTAGTCAATGTGTTTAACAAGCACCAGAGAATTGTCTGAGTTATAAAATCATGGAGTCAGTAAGGTTGGAAAAGACCTCCAAGATCATGGAGTCTAACCTTTGACTGAACACCACCTTATCAACTAAACCATAGCACTAAGTGCCTTGTCAAGTAATTTCTTAATAATTCAGGGATGGTGATTCCACCACTTCCTTGGTCAGTCTGTTCCAATGCTTGACAACCCTTTCCGTGAAGTAATTCTCCCTGATGTCGAGCCTGAACCTCTCCTGGCACAGCTTGGGAGGTTCATGCTGCTGCTGCTCATGGCATGTGTCCGTCTGACGATGGAGGAGAGTGCCTGGTGATGACAAAGTGGCAGTTTCTACCAAAGAGGCACAAGCTATTGGAAGACAAGAGAGCAATCTGGCACAGGACTGGTGGACGTGTGACTGTGCTGGGAGCACTTGTGATTTCTGCTCACCCAGGGCATCACTTGTGCAGTCCATTTTACACCTTCAGGAGAGGTATGGGAGACTCTCTGTTCCCAAGCAGGCAGCTTGGTTTTCTGGGCTTTGTTTATCTGTGAGAGAGAAACTGAGTTTGAACGTTTGTGAGCCAGGTGATATTAAATTCATAATCAGACTCCTTGGTGAATGCTCTAGTATTTGGACTGTCACAGAAGTGGCTGGTACTGCTTCTTTTCTTCCTTATCTACAGAGAAAAGCTGTTCCTGGGCTTTAAGTGTCAGCATATCTCAGGACTTTGCTCTGAAGAGGACTGCTGGATTAGGTCCTTCTGGGAATGTAGGTTTTGATCTACATGGAGCCCAGTTGTGCTGAGGGAGAAGGGGAACGGCAGGTGCCTGATGGAATGACAGGATGGATTTCAGGGATACAACAGACTTTATAATAGAGAGTTAGTTCAGTCACAGTTTCATATTTCTGTACCCTACACTCTTACCTGCATCCTGTTTTGATGCCCAGGGCTTTTAATGGGATGCTTGTGTTGTTCCTTTTTTTATTTTCTTGTGTGGATACTTCAATACTAAAAAAGAAATAAAACTTTGAGAGGATTTGGCTCATCTCAGAGAAATCTTGGATGTGGTTGTCATTTATGGTAATTGTCATAGCTTTTAGAAGTTTTTGGAATAATGACAATAGACACCCTTCAGGGATCTGTCCGCTAGAGCTGGCAGGGAATATTTTTTCTTTTCTGTCTTCATGCTGCATTTTAAAAAGAAAACTGAGCTCTAGTCATGTCTTTCAAGTGGAAATGGAGGCTCCTGTCCTTACCTGTGTGATTGAAAGGCCTGGATGTCTCTAAAACAAGCAGCTTTCAAACTTCTGACTTCTGGGGAAATATTAGCTTTTGGACAGTGGACTGATCTGGACATCTCCCTTTCAAGTGCTGATCTTGGTATTCTGCATTTCTGAGGTGTCAAAATGAGCATTGCAGAAGGAGCCCAGGCCCAAATTTCTGGAGTCTGGGCTCTGCCTCAGAGACCAGGGGCTTAAGAAGTTACTGTGGTACTTTACGGTTAAGCAACTGCATTTCTCTGTAGACCTTGTTTTAAGAAATAACAAGCTAAATCCAGTACCTGGAAGGACAAAAAGTTGTAAATTAAACTTGAGTTCTTATATACCAGTTATGTGAGATTTAGAATGGGAAATAAAAGGTAAACTCATTTGAAAACCATGTTGTGCGTATGTGAAATATGCATGTAAAATATTTTAATGGAATAAAAATAGTCTCAAACCTTAAAATAGTTTTATTCAGGGTGGTTTATAACACCCTCGTGGTAACTTTTCATGAAAAGCAAGGGGATAGGCATAAGGAAATTTCAAAGAAGAAACAGGTGGGTTTATACCTGTAAGTTAAAGTTACAATGATCTGGAATTGTCAGTGTTAACATCCAGCCCTGCAGTTCTCACTCAGGCAAAATTTCTGTTGACATCAGTGAGAGTTTTGCTTAAATAAGGACTAAAATCTGGCATTTGCACTTTCTTTAGGAGTGCATTACAGTGGCAGCTGTTTGTAGATAAATTCAAGAAGTCTTTTTCAGACAGGAATCTGTGCAAGGAACTATATGTTCAAAAGAGGATTTTTTTTTTTTTCAAACAAACATAAATGCTTTTCATACCCTTCCTAAATAACAGCTGAGTTGACAGGCTGAAAGACTCATCATTGTGCACATGGTACTTAATGTGCAACCCAACTTTCCTGTGAAATAACTGCATAGTTTAAATTAAATCCCGATATCCACATTGCCCAACAAATGGAAGCTGTATGGCACTTCTGGCACTTAGATTTCTTGGATGAACTAGCTTCCTTTTTCAATTTTTATTTATTGTAAGGTGTGCATGAATCTGTTCCAGATGATGTAAGCACAGATAGAGTTTAAAGGCGAATTTTACAAACATGGCAAGAGAACCTTTGTTCTTTAAAATACCAGTTTCAGTGTGTCATTATTTTAATAGATAACATAGCTGAATTCCTTGTTACTCTCAAGTGCTCTCATAGTTATAGATTTCCAGGCAAAATTTGTGTACCACCTTTTTTTCTATTTAATATGAACAAACTAACATTTTATTTATTCTTTTGTGTTTTGGGGTTATTTTTAAAGCTGTTTATATGTGCGAAGTAGAAAGGCATCGTCCTCAAGTCTTTCAGAATCAGGACAAGGAGAAGTTCCCTTGCCTGGAGGATCCCTTACCTGCTGTGGTTGGAGTGACCTATGAACTCTGTGCTGGCATTGTGGACAAACCAGACCACTCTTTAGAAGAAATTGCATGTGAGGAAGTCCTGGAAGAGTGTGGCTATCGTGTTTCTGTTGCAGACCTGAGGAGGATCACTTCTTACAGGTAAACAGCAGTAAGAAGTTAGAACACTCTGCATTTTGTTGTTTCACAGATTGCTGCAGTGTCCTGAATGTTCCCTCTTCCCTTATTTAAGCAGTGTGCTGGAGGAACGTGGACGTCTGAAAGTACATGAAAGGTGTAATTTTCAGCAAGTGAGAGGAGTATTCACAGAGACTTAAGGAATTATAAACTCATAATTATGGGATTGAATTCACAGGACGAATCATACTATTGTGACTTATTCCAAAGACTGTTAGAACTGGGAAAAGTTGAATTTGGCTCTTCAAATCGGTTTGTTACAGCACTAGAAAAAAATCCTTCTTTACTGTATCTGCTGTTTTCCATCCCTGATTCTTATTATTCTGATTAACAGTAGAAAGTGCCCAAGATGTTCTCTGATTAACCTTTAACATGACTTTGCAGAAGCATGAGAACTGTGCTCTTAGATCTCTTCATCATATTTGGTTTGTAATTAAACTTACTTTTAATTGGGCAGAAGTTACTGTTATATATGAAGGTTTTGCTAATTTGACTGTGAAAATTTTTTGCAGGGTTTCAAATTGTTATTGAAATAGGGTTTTTAAGATGTTCTAAAACATTTACTAGGAGTAAGAGAAAATTTTAATATGTAAGTGGAAAAATACAAAATGTGAGTTAGTGGTAGGGGGAAAAAAAAACCCTCCAGAGAAACTTTGCACACAGCTTTAATCCTATTATATCTCATTCCCAGCTTTTAGTATTGTTATCCGAAATGTATGTATGTTTGTATTTTACAGAGAAAGCAGCAGGATTTTACTTTCTTTATTTTGCTTGACATCTCCATTGAACTAGGCCCTGTCATTGGTTTTTAATTTGGGAATTGAATACAAATCCACAGCTGTCAATCCTGGCAAATGTTATTTCCTGCTGGATTAACAAGCAGTGCTTCTGTTGAGGGGAGGGGGTGAATCACAGGAGCTGTCTTTTACAACTCATTGAAACCAGATTAAGGGTTTGTTCTACTGAAAGAAAAAGTGTCTTCTAGATTTATGAGCAAAAGCTGTCTATAGAATTTCATAGCTTGGGTGACACTGACAGGCTGTAGCATGCAGATATATACATATGTATATGTATGTATATATGTGTATACAAATGCAAAGCAGGAAAAGTAGAATACAGATTCTGCAGCGGGAGGAGGCTGTCTCTTCAGTGTATAAGTTTGACTCAATATTAATGATTTATACGTATCTAAAACTCTGTATGTTTTGGTGTTGATAAATGTCTTTGTATGTTACAGGTGGTTGTTCTTTCAGTCGCCTTTTTTTTTTTTTTTAATTGCACTGACTTGTGAAGAGTGTAGACAATTGGAGCTTTCTTTGTTGAGACCCATGCAAGGAGCTCTTAATCCTCCATTGTCTATGTGGACACAGCTTTCTGCCCATGGAGATCCATGCTGAAGTCAGAAGGGCCTGTATAGTATTTACTTTTTTAGATTAATGTGAAAGGTTGAAGTCTCAAAGATGGTATTTTACTATTTCTTTTGTTTGGCTTCCCATGCTTTGTGTCAGAATTTTATTCTAAATGTCTTCCTATTAGGAGTGTCCTGTACTTCTCCCTTCAGTCAAGAATTGGTGAATCTTTCTGATCCTTGAGGATCTGATGCAAAGACAGGAAGTTATTGGTTCACTTGTGCTCTGCTAAGGACATTTTTTCTGTAATGGCTGTATTATATACAAGAATTCCTGGGCCATTTCCAAGTGTAGCAGGTTTTTCCAAATGGTTTATGCTGCTGTTTCATGCTGTGACTGTCAATACAAAGCACTGGCATAAAGCATTGCAGTAATGCATATGCATGCCATTGCAATTACAATGCATCATGTCCTTCTACTCTTATCTGCCATTCCAGCAATCTGTGCAATAGTTGCTCTGTCTTATTTATTGATCCAGTGCCTTGGGTCAGAGAGAAGCCTTAGGAAACAGAACTGGAGAAAATTTGGGGGGGATTCTCATCTAGACTTGCTCCTCTTCCAAAACTCAGGCTCAGCTGGATTGACATCCATCGTGACAAATGTGCATCTGTGCTTCCTCTAAAAATCTAATCATTCCATGGCCTCTCTTGGAGACTTTCAGCATTCTGTCTGAAGTGTCTTATCTGTCTGTACTATGAGAAATTTTTTCTTCATGTCTTGCCTAGATTTTCCTTTCTTTACTTAAAGTGCAAGACTTCCTACGCTGTTCCCAGTGGACATTAAGTACTTCTGCCCCTTTCATCTATTTGTTAGAACATATCTCCCCTTTAGTTTGTTTTTGCCTGTGCAAAGCTGTCTTAGTTGATTTAAGCTTTCTGTCTAGATCATGTTTTCTAGATATCTGATCATCCCTTCTGTTGCCCTCTGCCGTCTCTCTGTCTGGTCTGCATATTTCTTAAGAACTTAGTGCCCAAAGTGGAGCACAGTACTTTAGCGGGGGCTTTCCGGGATAGAGGGAAAGCATCATCTGCCTGGTCTTACGGATAATTTTCTTTATACTTTATACACTGTGGTATGTTGTCTGACTTCTTTGCAGAGGCATTGCATTGTTGCAATTGCATTGCATTGTGCATTATCATCCACAATGCCTCCCCTATCTCAAAACTAAGAGTTGGACTCAATGATCATTATGTGTCCCTTCCAACTCAGAATATTCTGTGATTCTGTGGTACTGTATTGTCATTCATCTCCTGTCCATAGTTGTGCTATTCCTTATTGCTGCCTGAACACACAGCCCTGAACTTGCCTTTACTGAATTGCTTACAGTTTTTTTCAGACAATTTTCCAAGTTATTGTTACAATTTTGAATTCTAATATTCATCTCTAGCTTCTTCTACGTAATCTGTCTCTTCTTTGCTACCTGCAGTCTGTATTTCAAAGATAAAGTATTGAATTAAAATGAATAAAGGATGGTCCTCAGTGGAATTCTGTTTAGTTTTATTTCCAATCTGACAGAGATATCCATTTTATGAGTACCATTTTCCTACTAGCTTTGCACATATTTCACAGTTTCTTCAATTTCTGAGTATATCATGATCTCCTAACTTCTTAATGAACCTGTCACACTAGACAGGGTTCAAAGCCCCGTTTTTTTGTGTTGCTGCCCCATCAACAAGACCTGTTATCCAGTTATAGCTGATGTTTGACTGCCGCTGATCTCTTCCCAATAAATCTCCTAGCTGTTGGTCCTTTCCTAATACAAATAAAACCGCATTAAAATATTTAGAGAACTGTGATTAATAATTACTGAGTGAAGTCTGTTAAATTTTTGTGGATAAAAACTCCTAATTGTGTGCACAGTGAGAAGGCTTCATACAAGCAAGGGTTTCTGTGTCATCACAGCATTTGCCCTGAAAGCAAGGAGCTGTCTTCTGTTCCTAGTGACACCCCTTCCTGCAGTCATGGTTATGAGAAGGAAGTTGCCTGCCTGGAATAAAAGCAGGAGTTGATCTAGACCTGACAGAAGGACGTGGAAAGCAGAAGACACATCAAATGTAAAGGGAGAAATGGTTTTGGTTGGGGAAGCCAGTACAGTTCTGTGGCTGATGAACTAAGAAGGGGAGGACACGGACAATGCATAGGGAGAACTTAGAATATGGGGGGAAATAGAATAGAAAATTCTAGAGTGGAAAAAGAGGAAGAAAATATGAAAGAACAATGTAGAGAAAAACCATGGGCTGAGAACTAAATGGACCTGGGGAAAGCACTTTCATTGTGTTGGAGAAGAATTCTCTGTAAGGAAATGAGGAAAGTACTTGGACTGTGTTCAACAGAACTTTGCTCCGTTCTCAGGCAGTGGGAGCAGTACAGGTTGGAGTCATCTGAAGATAGTGGGGGTTTTCCTCATGTATTATCAGGGCCTGTAGCAGTGGTTTGGGGGATTTTTTTTTTAATGTTTCTCAGCTAACAGGAAAAGTGGGGCCGTAATACTGGCACAGGTAATTCATACATGCAAGTGACCCACTGGACCTCATTATTAAGCTCTGTCAAAGCCCCTATGACATAATGCTCATCAGATGGAAGTCAGGCACTGAATTAAGCAGATGTCAGACTTAAGTACCTTGAATGATCCACAGAGTAGCTGTGGAGTCAATGAGGAATCAGGAAAGAAGCCAGGAGTTGGGGAATTGATGCCAGTTGAGTAAGAGTCTTTGGAACAAGTTGTTCCAGCAGCAGGAGGACAGTATGGCGTGGGTGACTGAAGGAGGCTGGATTGGGGGGGGTGGATAACAAGAAAGACAAACATATTAAGAGGGACTTGACTGGAGGAAGACAGAGGAATCACACTTTGAAAATCAGAAATATCTGCTCCTATTATAGAAAAATGCCAGACAGAAGATGAATTTAAATGCAGGGGGTTCATGTTGCTGTGTAGACAGAGGCAGGAATGATTCTGAAAAAAACACCTGTATTGTTTGCAGCCTGTTTGGTGAGTGTCCTCTTTCATCACCACGACACAAATTGCTACTTTTGTGCTTGGTATTCACTAAGTAATAATAAAACCTTATTTTGATATTGCACAAAGTTTGTTTTCTATGCTGGCAGCAGCTAATCCATTTTTGGAGACTTCCTGAAAGTTCTGGTAAAAACCTCTGGTTTTATAGCATTTGAGTTGTTTTCTTCATTTTCTTCACAAGTCCATTTCTGACAGGACTTTTTCCATCCTAAATATGGTATGTCCACTGCCACACTGGTGTCCTGAGTTCTTGTCAACTGCATGTGTGGCATCAGTCAAAAATAGCATAGATGGCAGTGGTGAGTGTTGTAAAGAAACCACTTAGCCCAATAATAAAATGATGCTAATTCTGTGGTAGTGTAATTGTAAACTGAGGCTTCATGAAAGTTGAAGGTTGCCAGTTAAACTGTCCATTTTTAAAAGCTCTAAAAGAAATCTGTGAACTTCCCTCAAGGTTTTGGTTTTTTTTTCCCAAGTGCAAAATTTTGTGAGTGGGTGACTTACTTTGGACTTACTCATATATCGTATATAACAAATTTTCTATGTGTCATGGAATCCCAGCAGCTTTCAGATTGAATCCCATATGAAATTCAACTGTGGGTTAGTATCTTAGGTTGAAGTACCTCCAGGTATCATCCTTGAGACTTGTTTCCTTACAAGACAGGATCAGAGAAATATGTTGGGTTTTTTGTTGTTATTAAAGATGTCATTATTGCCACTGCAAAGTATTTTCTTTTAGTTGTTGAAAATGTTGGTTTTCTTGAAGAATAGTTATAAAATTAATTGGGCTTAAATAGCACATCAGATCATCGGGATAAAGTTGCACCAGAGCTTCTGGTTCAACTTCCTTTTCCCTTCATTCTTTATTTTCCCTTAATTTTTTATTTTCTCCCAGTGGTTGTTAAAAACTCTTGGCTATGAACCAAGATACCAAGATACCAAGCATACAACAGGAACTGTAGGTTATCAGCCCTGCTGCAAAGAAATCAGATGCATTAATTTAAAGGCCTAACTATATTAACATAGGTACTTACTTTAATCTTCCTACATTTGATTTTTTTCCAAAAGTGTGCAACAAAGAAGAGCATTCAGAGAATTAATATTGTATGTTCCAATTACTGTGCCATGGCTATTACCCTCTGTGCAATGAGATAAAAATGGTTTGTATTCACAGGTTTTTATGTGGAAGGAATAATAGCCCTGAAAATGTTGGAGTGCATTATAATTAGAAAGATCACCTGCTAGTACACCTGTTGGGTGATGGCATAATGTAATATAATTTTATGTTAATTACCTCTATGCTTTTTTGCCAGCACCTGCTGCTTATAATGTCAGAACTGTACAGAGGTCCTAAGAAGTGACAAAAGGAGCTGCATGTCACTGATCTTCAGTTTACATATTGCATGCCTAAATGGATCTTGATTTCAGCATGAATAACGGAGATTTGTGTCATATTTATTTGTAAACATGAATTATGTATTCACTACATACCCAAATTTTGCATTCAGGTGGCTTAAATCTTATAAAAGTATACAATGCTTTCAGGAATTTGGACTTCAAGTATGTCAGATTTTAAAAAAAAAGTATTTCTGGGCTGATAGGAATGTTGATTGTTTATAGATTTTGTATTTGTTAAATATAAAGAAATTATGAGAAATTTAGCTTTTAATTGCCGTCTGTCTGAAATCTGAGTTAAGCTAATAAGCCTTCACAAGGTTAAGTCAATCATTTGTTCCCCATGCTGCAGCAGAGGAGTAAAGTATAAAATATTATCTCTTTTCTCGTACATGCTTCTTCTTTCAAAATAAAAATGTAATATTTATGAATGTGTTACTTACAAATGCAGTAAGCGGTTGGCGTAGGTGTGAGCATCCAGACATGAAGAAAAGGCAGAGCTAATCTGAAATACATGCTTTGAATTTTGGCCCTGCTCACAAATGTACACGTGTGTGCACACACTCGATTTGAAGAAGGACTCGCTGAGTGTTGACAAACAAATGACATGGACTCAGCCTCACTCGTGGCTTTCAGGCGCTGCTGAGCCTTTATTTTATAAGCAGTAAGAAACTGTTACCCACTTGGGATAAAAAATGTGTGTACTGTATCTTTATGCTCATGAACTTAGATATGACAAGTGAAAAGTCCCATTTTGTGAGCTCCATTTAATGTGCTGTGTATTTCCTCATGCATTTGATAAAAGGGAAGAGCTAAACAAAGGCTTTGTGGTAGCTGCTATTGCCGTGTTTCAAAAACAGATTGGAGTGACAATCTGTCTCTTGTGTTTTCCCTGGTCTAAGAAGGAAGTAGATAGAAATACTCCAATTCCAGCCTCGTGCTGCCAGCCAGTCCCACCCCTGGGCAGGAGGTGAGGAGAAGCACTTCACAGCCATCCTGCAGAAACTCCTTCTCTGGTGTGGTGTTCCCTTCTAGTGTGTTGCCCAGGGTTTCAAAAGCCATCGCATGATTTAATCTCAGTGTTTCAGTGTTTTATTTAAAATGAAATATGGGAAGGCAGTATACAGTCTTGTTTTGATGTCTTAAACTTATATTTAAGTTACTGTTGTGATGAAAACCATACCACTTTGGTATCCTTACTCTGACATGCTTACATTCCTAGACTTGCTGTTGTCAAAGGTAACGAAGGATTCAAACTGTCTCTGAAGCAATGCTGAAAGTTCAGTGCTAATAGACTTTTGGTTTTAAAAAATATCTCTGTTGAAGTTACAGGGCTTGTGAGCTTAAGCCCTAATGATTTGACAAAGATATTTGTCAGCCCTGTAGCTGTTAATTGGAACTGTAAACTTCTCGGAGGAAACTGATCCTCAGGATAAAGAGAGGAGGAAAACAGAGCTGTGTTTTGTATAGGCCATTTGCATTTGTCCCACGGTGGTAAATTGGAGCCAAGCACTGTACAGACACATCTAAATACATCTGGAACAATCAGCTAGGTCAAGCCAGGCTTAGTAGGTCTGGGTCAGTGTGAGCCACGATGCACTGGGTTTGGGCAGCGCGGTGCTAAACCCCTGCACTGACACTGAAGCCCAAACTCTCACCACGGGCTGGTGCTCACCCTCCCCCAAACCAAGCCTCTCTTGTCCCGGGAAGGCACCTTTATCAGGAGGGTGGTTTTCCCAGGGTGAAACTCATCACTTGCAGTTCGGGTGTGCTGACCCCTGTGATTTCCACAGATGCAGAGCTAATGAATGCAGCTGTAATCTGTTAATAGGTGACTCATTTCAGACCACGGCAAAAGCATTTTATTTGTAGTGTGAAATACTGCGGTAAGGAAAAGCATATGCTACGGACTTGGGATAGGGAAGATGGTAGCAGAAAGAGGAATATAACCATGATTAAAGGCACAACAGAATTCCTTAAACATCATATTCAAAAAGTGCAAGTAGTTGTGCAAAAGCATAGGAAGTTCATAGTGGCAGATAGACCTGAAAGCACAGCGCAAACATCATAGTGCCTGTAGCCTATTTATCAGTCACCCTCATCTTCTTCCTCTCTGCTCTCCTCCACCTCTGCCCCAGTATCCAAAATCACCTGAAATGTATGATGTTTCCCAAGGGTGTGTGTTAAAGCACTTTACTGCTCCGACCAGAACAGCTTCAAAACAACAAACCTAACTTCTAATTTCGGTAAAAACCAAAGCTACAAATACAGATGAAATGTGAATAGCATTGATTTTTGGGCAATTTTCTAAGGACAAGCAGGATACATTAGGAGTCTGGAAATGTCGTTAAAGCAGTAAGGAATATTGGAGAATATTTAATTTAGTAAAGGGCATTCCATGTGGATCTATGCAAAAATGATCAGCTGGCAGTGTAAGACAGAGCATCCAGAGAAAAGAAATACCAAGTAAACAAAAGTAAGAAATATGCTTCCTTTATGAATTCAAGTATACTTCTGTATCTTCCAACTTCTTTCTGAAACCATTGAAATGGACTTTTAGAATTATAGAATCATGGAATACGCTGGATTGGAAGGGACCCACAAGAATCATCGAGTCCAGCTCCTGGCCCTGCACCGGACACCCCAGGAGTCACACCATGTGCCTGAGAGTGTTGCCCAGACACTTGAACTTTGTCAGGCTTGGTGCTGTGACCACTGCTCTGGGGAGCCTGTTCCAGTGCCCAACCACCCTTGGGCTGAATAATCTTTTTCTGATATCCAACCTAAATCTCCCGATTCAGTTTCATTCTGGGTCCTGTCACTGGTCACCAAAGAGAAAAAAGTCAGTGCCTGCCCCTCCACTTCCCCTCATGAGGATGTGGAAGACCCCAGTGAGATCTGTCCTCAGTCTTCTCCAGGCTGAACAAACCAAGTGACCTCAGCTGCTCCTCGTACAGCTTCCCCTCCAGACCCTACACCATCTTTGTTACCCTCATTTGGACACTCTCTAACAGCTTTATATCTTTCATATATCGTGGTGCCCAGAACTACAGACAATATTCAAAG
>JAWMRA010000161.1:56071230-56124077 GCA_035584735.1 Pseudotriccus pelzelni | reverse complement strand
CCCCAGGTCCCTTTCCTCAGGATTTCTCTCCAGCCTCTCGTTCCCCAGTCTATACACACACACAGGATCCCAGGTGCAAAATCCAGCACGTGCCCTTGTCATACTTCATACGGTTGGTGATAGCCCATCTCTCTGATTTGTTGAGGTCTCTCTGCCCTCAAGGGCATCGACAGCTCCTCCCTATTTAGTCTCATCAAATTAGGAGGAACTGTCGACTCCCTTGAGGGAGTTTAGTTAGAGGATAAATAAAAGCAGTGAATGTGTTTATAAATAATGTCATGCAACAGTCTGCAGAGTCACGGACTAAATAGTGAAGGGATTCTAAGTAGTCTCAGAAATGTTAGATTTGCTGGTTTGGGGAGGAAAGAGTAGGATAAAATGACATGAGTATAAATACCAGAGTTCTTTGATTTTATTTATAGCTCATTTGGAAGGTTTTATTAGTTTTTAATTAATACCTTATGGCATAGTTGCACCAGAGAAAGATAAATTAGATAATCAAGTAAGAAAAAATGGTCATGCGGGTATGTTGTCCTTTGAATGTGTATTGTTGCAATTTTCCTGTTGATTTCTGTTGCAGATTATATGCAACATATATACATAAAGAAATGCCATAACTTTGGACATCATAACAAAGGAAAGACATCGATGTCCAGGGCTTTCATCTGTTAAATATATTCAGGGTAGTAGCCACTCTTGATGTATTTAGTTCATAAGAAGAGAAACACTGATTTAACAAGTATCATGTGAATAAATACAATGAAATAACAGCATATGGAAATCACTCCCTGCTGTTTGAGCTATGGTGGCAAGAACCTGAATCTTACAGTGTAGCACCTTGGGAAGCAGTTTCAGTTTACTTTAAAGAAAAAATGTATGGAAGGTGAACTCCTGTGATTTCCACAGCTGCAGCTATTTCATAAGTAAATGGTCACAGGTGGGATAGAAGGAGATTATGCTGTAAATAATCAAGCCAGAACATTCTCATAGAAGGGCTTCTTAAAAAAAGTCTCTGTGTTTTTGTATATAACCTTTATTTAATATCAAGTGGGCATGGAAGTACTCAATTTAGGATCATTTCCATTCTCCAGATGGGGCACCCTAGATAAAGCTCAGACTTGACACTTTTCAGAAATAACAGAACATTAAATATGTTATGCTCAGCCCTGTGTGTTTTATGGTACCTGTGGAGACCACCAAGCTGCATTCTTTGTCTTGAAAATGTTACAGTATATATTAACATGTGGTTTTTATTCTTACTATCAAGTACCAAAAAACAATCTCTGAACTCCAGGCTTCCTGTATTTATTTAATTACTAAAAATGCAATTCTAGCAGGGGAAAAAAAAAAAAAAGAGTAATCACTGTATATAGAGAAAAACAGATCTGGATCTCTAGTTGATTACAAAAATAAAAAGCCTCTCTGCTGTCTCACACAAGAAGGAAAAGAGGCGACAAACAATGATCACAAATTCCGTCACAAATACGTTCTCTCAGGGAGGCTCCTTCCAGTGGTCGTAGCTATGACAGTGAGGAAGAGGCAGCACATGGGTCAGTGGTCAGCCCTGGGCAGATCTTCTGTTGGCAAACCATCTCTGATGGTTGTCAGAATAGAGCACAAATACCAAGGACAGTGGTCCTTGGGGAAAGTAAATGTGGAATCAGATTGAGGAAGGAGAGAGATCATGTGGTTTGGTGAAGGGGCAGAGACAGGCAACACTGTTCATTTCACCTCCTGTTGTATCCTAGGAGGCTGTTGTTTAAAACATGTGTCAAAAATCCCACCACTGGCATTGGAATAAAGTGATGAGCCCAGAATGAAAGAAGTGCTGTTGCAGCCTTCAGAGTTCCTAGAAGTGCTGAAGATGGTTAAGTTTCTCTTCTCAGATGTCTAGGAATGGTCCTGGAGGGCTAAAACCTCTCGTCCAGTGTTATGGAATGTATCAGAAGTAATTTTAGGAAAAAAGTCACTGGTTTGCTCCCTACTCAGTATTAAAAAAAAACCAAAAAAAACCCCAGAATGTATATTGATGCAATAAACCAACTTCAGTAGTCACTGTTAATCCTCCAAACAAAATAATTGCCAGTGTTCTTAGAAAATTGAGAGATAAATGATTAATTCCTGCTGTGGGGTGTGATGTGTGCAGGATTAACTGAAAGATTTAGTTGACTAATGGTTGGGTAACTCTGGATATATGCTCTTAAGAGCATAACACTGCTACAGATCTTAGAATCCTCTGTATGTGTAATAATATGGAAGCTAATTTTTCAGCTTGCCCTAATGCCTCATTCATAGTTTCTGTGAACTTTGGATCCAGATTTAATGTGAAAAGTCACTTGTAATCATGTGAAATGAAGAAGTTGCGATTATAATGTGAATATTTTCTTGGAAGAACTAAATGAGTGGATTATGTTCTTATCCCTTATTTAATAATGCCTAAATTAAATAGTCCTAAGGAAATGGAGGATTAACAAATAAGAAGTATAATACACAGCAAGCAGTCTAGCTGAAGAAAGACTACATAATCTAAAATATCCTCAACTAAATCCACTGAAGCAAATTTAGCAGGGAGACTGAATTACTTGGATATGTGCGTGCTTACAGTGATCCATTTGGGTCAAGGCTAAAGTTCAGAAAGGATAGAGTCTCAGACTGCCTTTCTGCCCTTGTACCTATCCAGTCCATGAGTGGAGGGCTCCAGCTGTGAATGGACATAATCTTCTTAAGAGTAAAAAATCTAAATATTTGTGTAAAAACTAGCAAACAAATGTAGCACGATAGCACACAGATACTCTGGGGGAGCTTCATCCTGTTGTTTGTGCGTCTCTCTCAGTCACCCTGCAGTTCTGCTCTCCCTGAGGTCAGCTGGAAAAACTTCTGTTGACTTCAGTACATGTAGAACAACAGTTCACTAATACAAAATTGGTGGTTTTTTTAATTTTCTCCCAAACTCGCATTTTTCCAAAGCTGTAGAATGCATTTGAAGACGGATCCATTTCATATGCAACTGTATTCAGAAGTGTTGGTATTTCTGCCTGAAAGCTGCAATCAATTTCTGTCTTAACAAAATGGCCAATAAAGGTTCTAACTTACCTTAACAGAGAGTAAGGACATGCCTTTTGATGTTGCTTAGTGACACATTTTAAGGACCCAGGTTTCCATTCCTTGCTGCCTTCTTTCTATCTAAAACAAAGTTTCTTCTCTGCTTTTTTCCAGGGCTGGAGTTGGTGTGACGGGTTCTAGGCAGACACTGTTTTATGCGGAAGTAACAGACCAGATGAGAACCAGTGGAGGAGGTGGCCAACCCGAGGAAGGAGAGCTAATTGAAGTTGTGGAAATACCTTTAGCAGAATCCATGAAGTTTGCTTATGATGAGACTTTCCCGAAGACCATGGGTGTTATCTTCAGCTTCACGTGGTTCCAAAACAACATAGCACCCAAACTACCAAAAAAGTAAAGCACCGTGATCTTAAGAAAAGCTTTCGTGCTGGTTCTGTGGGTACAGAAAGCTGCAATTCTTCCTGCCTCGATTGACTCAACTTCTCCCAGAGCAAATCTTTCTTGAAATAAATTGGGAAGTAAAATCTGAATTAAAATCCCGACCCAATCTCCATTATTAGCAGAACACTTCCTGGCATGGCTGGGGCCAGAATTTGCCTTTGAGAGGCAAATGTTGATTTTTGTGCAAAGGTTAATTAAATGTGTCCAGTCCTCCTTTTTCACAGCACTGTTCAGAAGAGCTGCTCAGGCTCTCGGTGTGGCTGCCACACGAGCCTGTCACCATGTTCTGTACGTGGCAGCTGTGTATTCACTGCAGTTTTTGATACTTTTTGGAGGGAAGCAGCAAACCTTAATAGTTACAGGTACCTTAACTGTGTTCCTGAGTCCAGCACAGCTTTCAGGGAGCAGCTTTCTCTGTGGAGTGTAGCTCCAGTGCAGAGGAGGCGTTAGCATTTCTGAACATGCAGCCCTTTATCATAAGCAAACATGTCTGTAAATCCTTCTGCTATCGTGTCATTTTGACAATAGAGCAGCTGTAAGATTATGTGCTTCTGTTTGTTCCCACTACAATGCCGAGCAGCAGTGATGGTGATAGAGGGGTGAAGGATGGGGGCTTCTGCTGGAACACATGCTCCTTTGTTTGCTTTATGGGTAATACTTGATTAATTAGATCAAACTTTGTCCTCTAGACCAGGACTAGAGAGGCCAAATTCTTTTAATTTGCCTCAGAGGTGAGTGCACTACAAGTGATTTCTCTGAGGTCTTAGTTTTCCTTATCGCCCAAACGGGAAGAATGGGACTTATCCCCCAGATAACACTTCTTGGAATCTAACGATCGGAAGTGCTTTATTGTAATTTTATCATGATTTGTGCAGTTTACCTGGAAGCCTGTGCAACCTGCACAGTTGTACTGAGCAACACGATTTGATTTAATAAAGTGGCCTAATTAGAATGTATATTAGGTCTTCTATCGGTGTAGTTTAGATGTGAACTATTTGTCATGTGAAACTGTTACGAGCATGAATGAAAGAGAATCGACTCTGTCAATTTAATTATGCACTGGTTTATGTTATTCACTGATTTAATCAACATGCCTCCATTGCATGTGCCTCCAGGAGTACTGAGGTGCTAAGTGTGTTCAGAAGATGAGGACTGCAAATATGCAAACTTGAACTTAGCCACTGGAATAAATGCAGCACATCAGGTGCCTCATGGTGTCACTGCATGTCTAAATAGGTGTATAAATAAATATTTAAAAAGAAAAAAAAAGAAGCTTTCAGAACTGCTACTTGCTGCTGCTTCTGCTGACTGGGAGGGAAGGTCCTTGGAAAGCCACTGAAGAAGGAGCAGCCTTTGTCTGTGGAGTCAGACACTTTTTGTGGAAGTTCAGACACAGCTGTGTTGAGCTGGGCCAGGTCTGTGGTCAGTCAAGGTTGGGTTATTGTGAGAGGCAAATAAATTCTGTCTGTCTGATGTATTTACATTGGAAGGTGTTTTAAGGTGGGGTCTCTACTGCTCTGTCTAGTACAGTATGTCCTGATTGCTGCTGAGCCCTTTATGATCTACGACAGTCTGTAGAATAATAATGCCTTTTATTCCAGGCTGTAGTTACCAAAGTATCTATTTGATTCCATTAGAAATTATTAATTACACGGCAGGTTGTTGTCTGGTTAGTATCAATCTAATAAGTGTGAGTGTATACATGTCAAAAGCCTTTTTTTTCTGTATCATGCAGTAATTTTGGAAAATAAATTGGTGTACTGGAGAGTGGTCAGAGTTTGAAAATTTTCAAAGCATCATTTGTTTATTCATACTATTTGCACCAGAATTACAAATGGACACAACTCCACTTCTAATGAGGCTCTTCATGTGTTGCTGAGAGCTTTCCTTCAGTCAGACATTCCCTTCCCTGCCGCATCCAGGACCTGGAGTCGGTGCCTCACAAGGTGCGCTCCCGTTGCCTTGATGACCTTGGTGAGAGCCCGTGGCTTTCACCCTCCTGTGTGCGTGACGGGCCTTCAGGGTGTGATTCAGCAGACTAAATACACCATTCATGGATTACCCTCTCTGGAAGGGCCTTCAAATCCCAGTATGTGCGTTCGGTTTGGGGTCATCAGAGCACCCTGGGGAGGCCCTGGTGAGGGCACAGGGATGGCACTCTGCTTGCTCGGAGGCAACCTCACCAATACAAGCCACAGCCTCGCGACTGTCTTTTGTGCAATGCATACTTGTGGATAACGGTGATGGAGGGCAGCTGCATGAGCTGGGTAGTCCCTCAGCACTTCTCCAGAAGGCCAGACAAGAAGTATTGGCCTCACTTCCCAGTCCGCTCCTCCCCCAGGGTCTGCAGTGCACACACGTATAAAATCCTGGGGCGCTGCGGTGTCTCTGAAGCCTTTACACCCCAAGGGCTGCTGCACCCCACCCCTGTGCTCTGCCTGGCTGTCCACACAATATGCAATTCTCAAACAGAAACAAAACAGTCACAGGATTACTTTAATTTTCTTCCCCAGTTTGGGAATTTTCCACAGAAACAGCAGTGATGCAATATAGTGAAAGCTGTACACAAAGCAATGGAGTATCTGGTTTTTGAATTTGTAATATTAAATATAAACATATCTTCAACCTTTACTATTTCCATGTTAATTTTGGTGGGGATTTTTGTCAGTAATTAGGGAGGTTTCAGAAGGTGGGAGGAAGGGCTTGAACTTTTTTTTTCCCCCAAAAACAATAGATGATTCATATTTATAAAAATAAACCCAGAACAATTCAGATGTCACTTCTGTCATCAGGGCTCATTTCAGAGATCATCATTAGAGCAAATCCAATATACAGCGGCCAAGCCCGGGCAGGAAAAAAGTCCTTCTAATGGAATCTCGAAATCGTGTCTGCATTTTAGATTCACCCTTCAGGACGTGCCACCACACATACATCCACTGAGAGTGAACAGTTCAGCGTCAAGCAGGGTCCCCATTTGCTGCTAATGAATACTGGCTCCAGCCTGCAGAACTCTGATCTGATCTCATCCCACCGTCCCCATGAGATCAGTGTCTTTCACTGAGTACAGTCGAGTGGTCTGCATTCATAATCCAGATCTGAGCATCTCTGTCACCTCCATGATGTGACTTGGAGAGATAAAAATAATCTAATGAACCCGAATTTATGACTAAGACTTCTAATGAAGCGTGAAATGATAAAATCTTGAATGCAGTGTCACTGTCGGGCTCACTATTAGGTGGCAAAGGAGACGTCACCAGCACCTTGAAAGCACAGGTGGCTCGTTTGTTCCTGCTCTTTATGACCCTGTTTGTAAAGCGGCTGCAAGGCCTGAGCTACTCCCGGCTCTCATGGTGTTAAGCACCGAAGAGTGGCGTGATTAAAACGTCTTCTCTAAAAAGCTGACACTGTAAATAAATTCACGAGCTGAATTACGCCGTGAGGTTGGTGGGGGCAGACACAGGGAGGGGGCGCGGGGTCCCGGCTGCCTTCCTGCCCTGGAGACGCAGGGATGCTCCCTGTGCTGCTGGAAGCGCTGCCCTCGCAGGCGGCCGCTTGCCTTTTCCCACTCGCTCATTACCATCCCTCCCCGCCAACCATAAAAGCCACGTTCCCAGCTCCCCACAGGGCTGCGGCCGGGGCCAGGCCAAGGGCAACCGAGATAATTGCTCCTGAAATACACGTGCCGGCCGAGCAGGGCGACCCGCTGGACAAATAGGATTTTTGCTAAATTAGGACAATCGCCGAGCGCGCTCCATCCATCCCCTCTCCGGGGCTCTATACATAGATGAAAGGCACGCCCAGTTGTGCAATCTGTTGCAGCGGCACACCTGGCGCTGTCTGCAAGTCTATTCACAACCGTCAGCAGGTGCGAGGTGGCCTTTGTGGCCATAAAAGTCCGGCTGGGCGGCCCCTGCTGTGCGCCCTGCGCAGGGGAGGCTCTCGCAGATTAATGCGGTTGTTTGAAGCCGCTGGGAGCCACCGCCCGGAGCCTGTAGAGGCTTCAGGGGGGTCACGGTAAAGCCGGTGCGCACAGAGATGGATTTGCAGCTCCTGTCTCGGTGTCAGCGCCGAGGTGGAGGTAACAGGCAGGGCTGTGCTGCCGCCTGAGCAGGGACGTGGTGCAAGAGCAACCCGAGCAGATGGAACGTGTCCCTTTCCACGCCAGGGGGGTTGTAACTAGATGATCTTTAAGGTCCCTTCCAACACACACCGTTCTGTGAGTCAGTGATACAGCAGGTCCCCGTTTCTGCAGCCCCAGGGGTACCCTGCCAGCAGGTACCAGTGATTTGCAATCGAGCCCCTGTTTTGGGGCTCAGCCTCTCCAAAAAAAAAAAGGATTTTGCTCGCTCTGCTTTGGGATTCTACATCTCACACAGCACAGCATTAAGGTGGAGCTCCAAACCCCCCATCCCCAGTCCATGCTTGAATTTTATTTAAGGAAGGACATGATGGATTTTGGAGCAGATTTTCACCAGGAGTTTTCACTCCCGCTGGTTCACACAGGATTTTGCTTGATATGGATGAAAAAAAAGGGATGCTCATACAAATCCTGCACTGCTGCAAAAGGTACTGCTCAATTAGTCTAGTCCTTCAGAGCCAGTCTCACTCTTTAATTGGGAAGGCATTTTTACAAGGACTTTAAATGCTCTCGAGATGAATCATGAGGGAAGAGAGGAAGAATTCGTAACAGCTAGATGGCCCAGATTTGTGGTGCTCGGGGCTCTCTGGCCTCAGGACTGGCTTCAGTGCATTTCTCATAATTGGAAATACGATCAGATACGTATTAAACCCTGACAACCGTGCACTATACTGCTCTGCTGCTGAAGTGCTCAATATCCTGTGCTGGCTTTGGTCTCTAATAAAACATTCAAAAGAAGTGGTGCTCTGAGAAACCCCTTTTGGACACTTGGTTAGGATGAAAATGGGCTGGAAATGGGCAATGGGGGAATGGCTGTCACCTGTCATCATAAATGTCTGCCCTCATGCCACGGAATCGTTAACAGAAAGATCCCTGGGCTCGTCTTGTGCCCACCTGTGGGTCTGTTCTCAGCGTATGGGTTTGATCGGTAGAGCATTCAACAGTAAGATAAATATGCTCTGATCATTCTGCAAGAGCAGAGTGTTGCAGTGCTGGCTACAAACCTGCCCAGGAGCCAGCCTGGGCTCGGCCACATCCGACCGGCTGGGCATGGACCAGGTGCTGTGTGAGCCCTGAGCACTGTGTGCCCTTTCCAAAGTCCTCAACAGGTGATGGTGGGCACAGATGGGTTCTGTGCCCTCTGAATGGCACAGCCCAGCCACCACCTCCGAAACCTCCCCAGGAGCTGCAAGGCAGGGGCTGGGGCCATGAGAATTGCTGTGCCCCAGCCTGTTGGTCCCCTCCAGAGCTGCAGCTGCTCCTGTGAGCCTGGGGATGGGGATGGGTTTGGGGACCAGAGTCACCAATGGGGTTTCCAGTGTGCCTGGCCAATGGAGGTGGTGTTGGATAAATGGGCGTCCACCTCCTGCCCATCCTGTGGGTCCCTCTGGGAGCCCTGCCCTGGCTTGTGGGGAGGGGGTGTTTGGGTAACACTTGCTCGTGCAGCAATCGCTAAAATAACTGGACAAGGCACAGTCACGCACTTGAGAGTGCGAGAAACAATTTAAGAAATGTTCTTGGGACCAACGGCGGGCGCTGTGCAAACAGCTCCCCAGGGTTTGTGGAAGGGGCCCCGGCTGCCGGCCCACCTGGCCCCGCAGGAATGCACTCACACCGATAACCCGCTCCACTCCTCCTGTAACCTCCTTCATTTGGCCCTTCAGGCTCCCCCCGCTCACACCCTGGGGTTTTGGGGTCCTCCTTTTGCAATAAAATCAGGAAAACAAACCCAGAGGTGTTGCAAGCCCGTGCCATGCTACCATTAGTGCCTCTTTTCTATTCACTGTGAAAGTGAGGGACTTTGTAAGGACTTCAGCACTCTCCGTGGGTCTCCCCAGAGACAGAACTTGGGGTTTGCTGCTCCACAGATCCTCAGCTTCAGCAGACTTTCAATGGAAGCTTGCTGGCCTGGCTGGGTTTGTACTGCAGCCCAAGTGCTGCTGACCCTGGTGCAGCAGGGATGTGAAGGCTTGAGTTACAGCAATCCATCAGCTGCTAATCCACTCTGCCAGCCCCTCCGCTCTGTCCTCCTATCAATCATGTGCAGAGCCCCGGGGCAGGTTTGCAGCCCAGTTGTTCCTGCTATGGCAGGTTAGCAGGGTGTCAGCAGCACAGGGGAGCCCCAGGCCTGGGGGGGGCTAAATGCAGCCACCAGAGCTGGGACCTCACAGACGTGACAGAAAGGGGAGGGGGACATCGACAACATGTCTCCTTCGTCCTTGAGACTGGCATCAGGATCTGTCCCATCTCCTCCTATTGTGGTCAGGATAACTGGGAGACAAGCAGCTGAAATCACATCCAAGGCTTTTGCTTCGTCATGGAAGTGCTTCAGAAAACCCCATTAGCTGGAGTGAGCAATGTCTGCCTCCAATACTTTTGTCTGATATTTATGAAATATCTGTAAAGAGCAGGGAGGGGAGTTTGCAACCCAGGACAAAAAAAGGAACAGGATTAGACCGGTGCAGGGTGCGTATGAAAGCTGCACAGCCTCACACTGGCCCTCCAAAGCAGCCTTGACCCTTTGCATCCCCAAACAGCTGATTTTGGAAGGGTGGAGACTGTCCCATCTGCAGCAGCAGCATCATTCTGAGCAGCTTTTGGGCTGCCCAGAGCCAGGGCAGTGTGCAGGAGACAGCCAAGACAGGTACCAGCTTTGTACCCAATGTTCTCATCTGCTGCATCTTCCCGGTCATGCTGCCAGCTTCATTTTTCCAAATGGCTTTCTTTTACCTCTAATGTCTTTGTTCAGGGTATTTTTTTACTTCTATTTTTTTCTTTCTTCTATTGCTCTTCCATGCAATCTGATCCCAGCCTGTCAGATGAGCACAGGCAAAATCACACCAATACATCACAATAATCAGATCTGATTCCAGGGGCTCTCTCAGAGCCAAGGCACTGAGCGGAGGCCAACGGGTTTATTGATCCCAGCAGAGTGACAGCCCTCTCTAGCACAGGATTTAGATAAACTCTAATACATAGATTTGTTTTGCATTGTGTAAATATTCTGTCATTCATGGTACAGGTCTGTTCCTAGTTTGATAAACTGGGAAATGAAAAGATTGAAGTGGAGCTCTTGCCTTCTAAAGTCGCATGACTGATCCTAATGCCCTGTCCTTTTTCTATCAATCAAGGCTGATTGGCAAAGCTTTTTAATTCAAGTCTCTGAGCAGGATGATCAGCATTTACTTAGCTAGTGTTGATTTCCACTTGACCAGGCTGCTCTGGAGTACGGTATCATCTTAGAGTGCAAACCTTCTTACAGGGGATAAAGAAACTGAGACCACCTTGATCCTCCTCGTTACTTCCTCAGCCCTAACGATCATCCCGAGCGGCTCTTGGATTGGGTCAGGGGGTTCCACAGGAGCTGGGCAGGCACCCAGAGAGGAGCGTGGCTCTGAGGGAAGGGGTGCAGAGCACAGGGCATCGCATGTGGCCCCAGCCCAGCTGCACTGTTCAGCCCGTGGCTGCTCAGCCCCCTGCCCCCCCATCGCCAGCCCTGGTTCCCAGGCACTGTGCGTGTCCTGGGATCGAGTCCCAGCGCTGCTGCAACATAAAACAAACCTGGCACTGGGAGCTCGCAGCCTGTGGCACATCCCCCCCTAGCTATTTTTAGCCGCTTTTCCAGAGAGAAACAAGGCTTATGCAGCCTGCCTCCAAGAGCGGGGACTGCGGCTAGTGCCCACCCTGGCAACTTCACCTCTTGGATGGGTTAGTTGCTGCAGGATTGGTTTAATAATGCTACTGGAGAGGCCAAGCCTGCAGATTTGCAACATGAGCATCCCACAGAGCCAGACCAGGAGCTCTGCTTCTTGCAGGGTCATACATTTCTCCCAGGATTTCTTCTGCCATCTGCACCTAAGCACCCAGCGCGGGCTGCAAGCAAGGAGAGACGGGAGATGGAAACATGAAATGCAACCAGGTTAACATTAAACAAAATGACAAAATACATTTTTAAGTAGTGAATTTGTTTGCTCATGAAGCATGTTGTTCTGTAAGGTCCTGTTCCTGGACAAGTTGAGAGAGGGTCTTGTGGGTCAGATCTGAGCGTGGTTTGTCACTGCGGCCCTGGTGCTCCCACGGCTGGTTTTGCCTCACTGGCTTGATAAAGCACATTCAGAATGTGCATACGGCAGTGCAGAATTAACCCTGAGCATTTACTCTTGACACAAAAAGGAGGAACTTTCTTTTCTTCAGGTACCATTTTTAGAACTTTTATGTGGAATAAGAATTTGGTGGGGTTTTTTTCAAGAAAAGTAGAGATTGCTGAGCCGCTGGAAGCAGGTATGTCTGGGAGGGGAGTCTGGAGCCAGGTAGGACCACTCCAAATGTTTCAGGGGGCTCAGGACCTGCCTCCAGCCAAGACTGCCACAGCATGAGGAAGTCTTCAGTGCTTGGCAAGAGCCCACAAGGCTGTCAGGGCAGTAGTCTGGTGCTTCAAGCAATGTGCCTGACCACTACAGCCATCCTCCAGCTGCAAATACCCATCCTGTTCGCTGTTCAAAACAAAAACTAAGCACTTGTCTACAGCACAGCAATCAAAGGCAGCTTGGGCCATTTTGCAGCCCTTCTCATTTTTCCAGCAAAGCAGCACAAACTCTGGTGGGTAACACCAGGCTGAGCCATAGGGATGAGACAGGGGAGTTAACAGGAGCCATCTGTGCAGGTTGGGAGCTATTTCCTTCTCTTTAACCAGCTTTGGGGCAGCTGGGTCACTCTGAGGAAGAGTGCCTGCCCCTTTGTGCCACCCGGAGATGTTACATCCCATGCAGCAGCATCCGAAACAGAGCAGCTCCACAGTATTCCAGGTCATTAAACTGATGCAATGCTCAGCCCGCCCACCAGCCATTTGTGTACAGATCATGGGTGCTGTGGATTAGATGAATTCCTCTAAAATGTCTCTAATTTTCAGCATTTGTGTACATAACTCCAACAAGTGAAAAACAGTCAGCAAAAAAACCCAGGATTTCAGGAACTGTGTTGCAAGGCTGGGATCCAATTTTCCTCTCCACTAATTTCTTTGATCCATCCATGTACACTCTGCCATGGGATGGAGCACTGACTTATTGGATGTGCCTCCAAAGAGGATGTGTCCTCTTTGCCAAATGACACCGTTCAGCTGTTGCTGTTTAGTGTATTCACATACTCACAACAAAGATTTGCATCTCAGCTTGTAACAGTCTTAGCTTACATTTAAAGAAATGTAGATGCCTAACAATAAAAATATTAGACAATTCTTCTAAGCCTGTGTGTACGCTGATATTCCTGTTAGGCTACAAACCACATTATTAAGCACAGAAAGACTATTGCACTAATGCCCCTTATAAAACCAGCTGAGTTTGAGTACCCAGAAAGCTGCTTATCTGTTCCTCCGGACTAAGAAGACTCAATGCCTTTCAATTATTAAGAGGGCTGAATTATGTCTCGGTCTAAACTTGGAAGTCAGAGAAGCCACGGACCTCTTCAAGACCTCTGAAGGAAGTGCTTTAAACTAAAGCTTTTCAGAAAGGGCATTCAGCTTCAGGAGGGATCCCTCATTTGTTTGCTTGGTTGTTTTCTCGTGTGTTTTCAGCCAAGCTTATTTTCAAGCACTTTGCATTAAACACCCTTTATGGGCTTGGGCTCTCCAGAGCTTCAAGGAAAGTCCCAGCTCAAAGGACTGTGCAATCCCAGGCAATAACAGATGGATGTGCAAGGAGGAACTCGACACACGGGGCCCAACACCCTCCCAGCATCAAGCCACCAAAACAGCCTTTTACAAGGGACATTGTTTTCACCTGAAAACCTGGAGACTGGGAGGCTTATTATGCTTAATTAGCCCAACCTAATGCAGCCTTGTACTCTTAGAGGTCTCTGCATCAAAGGCAATCAAGCTGCAAAAGCTTAGTAAATCAAATATGTGTTTGTGGAACACCAGCCCTGGATAACAGCCAAGGTCCTGAAGGTTAAGGGACGATAGGGAAAGACAGCAGACCTCAAGGATATTGGATATATTTTCTACTTGCAGATTGATGTATCTATCCTGGCATGTGTTTTTTGTTACGCATTCAGCATGAGCACTGTATTTGACTTTAAATCGAGGAACAAAGGACTATAACAGTAGAGGGGGCTAAATTGAATTGAATTAATTTGTTTATCCTGCAAATCAACATCTGCTCAGACCTATTTCTTTCAACTCTGAAGTTGTCATAACGGAGTATTTTGCCTTCTGCTCAGTCTAATTATAGAGACATGAGCCAAGAGCTCTTAATTTTGTTCACAGCCATCAGCAGGAGCTTCGCTGCCACACAGTTAAACTAAGGCTCTTTCTCAGGAAGGTGTTTTCCCCAGTAAGCTGTGTGTTGGTACCCATCTAAGGGGATGTTTTTACACTGAATTAATTGAAAAGCTGCTTTTCAGCACTGATGAAAATCATTACAAAAGAAGACACAGAATCCCAAAGGATCGGGTCTGCTCAAACAGGGATGGGAGGAAAGCTCTTGGACACACACAGCCTTCTGTCATCGTCACCCTGCAGTGCTCAATAGGACATGGACTTGTGCCACAGCACAAAGCACCCTCCACCACTGAGGGCCCTAGAAAGGACCATTACTCTGTAAATATCCACCATGAAAACCTTTCCACCATCCTCACATCATCCTAGAATCCTAAAATGATGTGTCAGAAAGGACCTTCAAGATCAGCTAGTTCCACACCCCCTGGCCATGGGCAAGGACGCCTTCCAGTAGACCAGGTTGCCCCAAGTTCTATCCAACCTGACCTTGAACACATCCAGGAAAGGGACATCCACCTACAACTTCTCTGGGCAACCTGTTCCAGGGCCTTTCCACTCCCCCAGTGTCACAGGGAAGAATATTTCAGGGTGGCTACTGTAGGATGGAGGTGCCCAGGCTGGGGCAACTATGGGGTTGGTGGCTCCCCCGAGCCCAGCACAGACACGGCCACAGGTTCAGTGGCCTCAGGCTGGGGAGCCTGAGCCCAGTGCAGGCTTGTCCCTACACTTTCAGCTGCAGCAAACATGACCTTAGAAACCATGGTCGTGTTTCAGATCATCTCAAACTGTTACCTTTCTCTGCCACACCCTAAAGAAGTCCAGGTATCCCCACACTGTGATGATAAAGGACTGTGGTTTAATCCTTTAAGGTTTCATCAGTTTACTTCAAGAAGTCCATAAAAGCAGAGGGTAATTTTTAGCTGCTCCCTGATAGTAATTACATGGTTTTATTTGCCACCTCGGGGCCAAACCGGGGTGGATGTAAACAAATACAGCTCTGTTGTTGCCAGAGAAGAGTCTCTGTTGACTTACACTGCACAGGAAGATAGAATGACTTTTCTTTGCCTTGATTGTTTTGGCACAGCTCTGAAAGCAACATGTCCAGCTTACTAGGAACTGTCAACACCGAAATCCAGAACTGCTGTTGAGGAAAACAACTACTCACAGGATTTCCAGGACTTCTGACCACAGAGCCCACCAGAAAAAGGACATAAGGATGGATGTGTGTAGAGACACTACTCTTCCCTCCCTCCAGAGCTATGGAGTCTCTGAGCTCCCCACAGCACCTTTTCCAGTCAGGGAAGTGTCTCCAGCATCTGTCCGTGGCTGCTCCCCTTAAAGTCGTGCCCTGAGGCTCCTCAAGATGTTTTCTGCCTGCCTACTGCTGCTGCTGCTGCTGCTTATCAGCAGCCCTGGCTTGAGGCTACCCCAGCAATGCACGGCCATTATTTTCTCTGTAGAGTTGCAGAGTTGGGTAAAACAAGAAGCTTTTCCCAGCATTTGATATTCGCAGCTGTGGGTTGCAAACTAATTAGCTCCCCTATCTGAAGTCATCTTCAGCACACCAGCTGGGGCTTCTTTGAGGAAGCCTCATTTAAAAAGGGCATCGTTACCAGCATTGGGCCTCACACATTCAGAGTTTTTTTTTAAAGAGGCTTGAGGAGATGAGGAGTTTTTGCCTTTAAGTCACAGTCTTCATATTTGAGTGCTTTTCTCTCCGTTAGAAATATGGCCCGGAAAACACAGCTGCTGAAAGCAATGCCTGTTCAGGGGTCTGTATAGGTGTACACACAGGAAGAGTCAGGAGGGATGTTTAACTTCTCTCCATGTACCTACAGCACCTTCCTTACCTCCTGTCTCTGGATCCTCTGGCAGAGTGATTTTCTCAAAGGTCTCACCCTTATATATGACATTTTGGACCAGAACTTATGGCAAAAGTTTGATATTGACATTTAAATATAAAGAAAATATTATTAAAAAAAAACACCAACAAAAAAAACCCCACAAAACCAACCAAACAAACAAAAAACCACACACACACAAAAAAACAAGCTCCCCTGAAAACCAACCCACACACTAACACCAGGTAGCTCAGTTGCAGGCTCATCCTCTGGGATCCCTGGAAAGGCACAAGACCCTGAGTGAGAGCAAACACAGGAGCGGCCCAGATGTTCCCTGTAAAATGCAGAATAAACAGCTGGAGGGCAGTTAGTGCTGTAGTTAATGTAGAGATTCTGCCTGTAAATGGGCACTGGAGACCCAGGACAAAGGGACATGGAAAACATCCTTATTCTCCAGACACTGGTAAATGCGTTTCTCTGCCCAGTGCCTGGCTGGTGTGTTCAGCTGGATTTTAGGTTCTACTGAACAATGGAAAAAAGGTAGGAGGTTGAGCAGGAATGTGCCTGGCAAAACCCTGGACTATGCAAGTCAACACACAAGTTTTTGTAGGGTCAGGATTTGACTCTCTGCCAGCTGGCCTGTATCTGTAATGCTGTGTAAGGAGGGTGGCAGTGGCTGGATGTAGCTGCTGTGCCCCAGATATCTGCAGGACCTTCCCTGCAAGTGGCACAGGCTTTCTCCAAGATGAAAGGCTTGGAAAACTAAGTATCCTCTCCCAGAGACTGAGCAGGAATTTGGAGCACTTGAATAGTCCATCCCCAAAGAATCTTTTCCAGATCTGACTCCGATCCTGGTACATGCTGAGACAGGACTATGCGAATTCACAATCAGTGCTGTAGACATGATTTAAGACCCTATAATATGTATCTCACTATCACATCGCAGTGCTTTGAATGGAGGAGCTCCAAGTATTGTATTTTCATGCATATAGCCTGCATCTCAGATAACTCACACCACTGTAAAAGAGCTGTCCTTTCAAGCAAGAACTTAGCTAATCTGCATCCTCAGATAACCCCGGGGTCACCTCAGAGCATCAGTTATGTGTATGGAATCATGGGTGTAGGGTGGCAAGCAGCCATCCCCTCTTTCCTCTAAGCCTCCACCATCCCTTCCTGCTCTCACCTCCTTCCCACAAAACAACAGGTTTTCTGCAGCCCCCCCATCTCCTTCCCCATGTGCAGCAGATCTGAGATGGGACAACAGAGCCAACGTTGAGCTGCTCACAGCTACTTTCTTGGTCCAGTTTTGTTTCTACATGTAACTGGTGCTGAGCATGGACCACTCCAGGGGCTCCAGGGGACAGTCAGTGCGACGGCACCAGCAACTGATATGAGCAGGGTGGAAAGATGGGAAAAGGCACAAGTTTGGCCCTAAAACTGTGGTGAAAAACAAAACTAATTCTTTCTCCATTGCGTGTTACCCTCTCAGAGGGAGCTCCATCCAGATGATCTTCCTGCGTCTTTTTTTCTTATTCCCACTCGGAGCGCTGACAGTAAAACCTCCCTGATGCAAATTTCCACTCCAGCCTACAGAAGCTTGGCAGAGAAACTGAGCATTTACAGGGATGCTCGCTGCAGCCAAGAGCCTAAAATTAGACTTATAATGCCACCACCAGCACCCAAGAGGTGACCTGGTTTTCAGAAGTGGGGGGAAATTTCAGAGCCTGGCCCATGTATGGCTCGATGCTCCGTGGAAGCAGCTGAGCCTGCAGCTGCTCTGGTTCAGCTGCTTAAACCCTGCTCTGCACCAGCTGGACAGGTCTGCAGCACAGAAGGGCTCCATGCATGGAAAACCCAACTGCCCTCTCTTTAGGGACCTGCTGGCAGAGGTGTGTCGTCTGTGGCAAATCCGTTTGCCCACCTTGCACCCTCCAAACCCTTTTTGCTCACAAAAATGTCTGATCATCCCTTCTAAGTTCTGTTTGCACACGTGTTTGTTCGGCTGATGAGGTAACAGCATTGTGCATTTACAACCATCGGCTCACAGGCACAGAAATTGGCCAGGCTATGGGGTTTACTTAAAACCATAAACTGTGTTTCAGGACTTCCAAATGAGCCAAAGGAATAGCTCCCTGGCCATCAGCAGGGCTGCTGCTTGGTGTACCCAAGGCCAGCCAGCTTTGGCAAGACAGTGACACATAAAACCTCTTTTATAACGAAACCTGGGGGTGTATCAACCCCTTTGTACGTGCTGCACCTTGGGGCCTGTGTTTGTTTTTGACCAAGGTCATCAAATGAATTATATTCTCATTGCAGGGTTTGCTAGAAAGGTCTTGGAAAGCAGATGGGATTGTGAAACACTCTTTTACTGCACCTAATGCATTGCAAATAGCATTGAAAAAACTGACAGCAGGCTGGAATGCTGAGAAAATTGCTTTGATAAACTAAAGTGTTTAAAATAAACTTGAATGTTATTGATTTTAACCCATGTCGGGAAGCTGAAGAAAGAAACATTCTTTCTAGTGCAAATGGGTTCAGCTTCAAGTCTCCCTAAAATTGAAAGAAAAAACCAACCAACCAAAACCAAACCACAATACAGGGAGCAAGAATTAATCTGTGAAAAATTAGAGATTTGTGGGCCACAGCAGAAGAAAATAAACACAGGCTGGGCATCCCTTAACACTTGTTCTAGTTTTATTATTTTCTTTCACAGAGGAATACGAGCATCCTAGCTAATGGTGTGTGCCCCAGCCTGAGAAGGTGCTGGATGGGGGATACCGGCCTGATATCCTTTGGGCAGGGAGAGCTCGTGTAAAGCCTGTGCCAGGCAGCACTGAAGGGCCATTGCCTCTCCTGGGGCTGAGCCAGGACCTTTCCAGACAACGTGTTTTGGAAGACATCTCATTTTGTTCCCATTACAAAGCCATCTCCAGCCATCTCCGTGTCTTTGGTAGCTCCTGTAATTGCCACAGGAGCGGCAGTTCAGCCTCTGAAACTGGGCTGGCACAAGCAGGTTCACCACTGGGCAAAGGCAGTGGGGAAGCGAGGGGGATGCTGGGATCACATCAAATTGTCCATTCAAGCTGTGAGATGAGAGATCAGCACTTTCTGGAGCAATGCCTGCTCCAGTTGCTAACTCTCTGCCCCTCATCTCATCCCGCCTCATCTCCATCCCATTGGAGGTGTGGGAGTTGATTTTGCACCACGACAGACTTGGAGGAGCAACAGTGACAATCTCAGTCGACGAGATGGGAGTGGGATGGAGCTGTACAGGGGGATCCTGAACTTGGGAACACCTGAGCAGCAGCTCCGAGCCTCGTCAGGTCCCAGCAGCTCTCAGCAGACAAAAAAAGCGAGGAGAGGACGGTGCTGGGAGCATCAGAGGGAGATTTAAATGGCTCCAGGGAGCACAGGCAACCTGGGGAGGGGCAAACAGGAGCGTGGCAGGGCAGGCCAGTTTTTGCCCTGCAGTTTTTGGCCGATAGTTCGTGCAGGTGGGCTGAGCAGGAAGGGCTCCTTTCTGGTCATCCAGGAGCAGCCAACAGAGGTGGCAAACAGACTCAGTAGCTGGTAAGAAAGAGCACAGAGAGATCCCTTCAGCCCCAGTCTTACCAGAGTACTGGTGTGAGCTGGTACAGGATGCCCCGTGGATACATGGCTGATGGCTGTGCCTCACTGGCATGGACCAGTGTGGCTGGTGGGTCAGGCCCACTGCACACCAGTCCTGCCAAACAGAGTGGAGGGGCAGCCAGACCCATGCCTGGGCACTGGGATACTCCCTGTGCTGGCTCACCGTGTCCTCTGGATCATCCCTCCTGCCCCAGAAGCCAACACTGATGGAAGTTGCCAGGGCTTCTCTGGCCGTGGCTGCTTCTTATGTAAGCAGCTGGTCACTTGCCTTCAGAGGTGAGAGCAGAACCTATTACGCTCTCCCAGGAGTTTTTCTGCTACCTGACCTTCCTTTTATCCCATCACCCCTTTTCTGGCTGTGCAAGTTCCTTTTCTGCTCAGGGACTGTGTTGTGTCCATCCATCTCCATTCGATGGTGGTCCAAACTGAAGACACAACTTTTAAACAGCCAAATAAACTCTAACAACAGCACAGAAAAGCTGGGAAATGCTGCCTCCTGCCCAGGCCACGTCACGGAGCTGGGCTGGAACTGGGGTCTTTGAACTGACCTTGGATTTGGGGCTTTAATGCCCCATCCTGCCCATTATCCCAATCTCCTTGCAGGGGCCATGAACTGAATAGAGGGTCGTATTCAAAAAGACAGCTTGCTTGCTTGCTTCTTTTTCCTGGAAATCTCCCAGCCAGCTGCTGCTGTGGCCTTGTCTTGTTTGGCTCACGAGGTCTGATAGGATCAGAGCCCGAGATAGCACAACCGCAGGCCAGAATTTCTGGTGTCATCTGCTCCTCTCTTGCAGGAACAAGCTCCCGAGGACCTGAAGGCGACAGGTCCCTCTTTGGGGTCTCCTGCCCGCTCCCTTCTCTGCAGGGAGGATGTTGCTGACACATCTTCTAGGTCCATCCTTTCAAAAGAGCACAAAATAACCCTGCATTTATCGTCAGTCTTTGATAGATATTGTAATGAATGTAAAGCAGCTGCTTAGTCCCTGAGGGATCCATTCTCTCCTTTTGGCTCAGTCTCGGGATGTGGAAGCAAGGTAAAAGCAAAATCTCGCAATGAAACATCCCTTCTGGACTGAGGGACTGGAGACCCATGGTAGGAGTGCAGGACACCCAACCCCAGCCCCAAATTGCCTTGGCCGTCACAGTGGTGTCATCCCCTGTTGTGACTTGATTTGTCTCTGCCATAGCCCCACTCTCCTGCAGCAGCTGAAGGTTTGATCCTTTGCTTTTTGTACATACCAACACAACCCCACTGGGTATTAAATCCTACCTCAGGTCTGAGTTTTTAAAAATATATACCAATATGGACCATTTACGAGAATCTGTTTGAATCAGCAAAGCCCCTGATGTTGGATTACAGAGGTATTTGAGGGGTAAATAATAATAATAGCAATAATACTAAATCTCCAATGAACCCGTTTAGGATAATGACTATTCTGCGGGTGGTCACTGCAGGCAGGGCCCCATAGGACAACATCCCCCCGTCCCAGAGTGTGCTGGAGAGCTGTGGGACTACCTACACTTGGAACCAAAGTGCCAATTGTGGGCCAAAAGCGGCAGAGCGCGGCATAAAAAACGAGGGTATGATTTGGCCCTGGAGATGTATTTTTAGACTTTCTATTTCAGACTACTCATCTCCAGCATAACATCTGTTGGATCATTTTATAGCTGTGATTGTTTACTGGTGACCGGCTGACACTGACACTGCAGGGGTTTGATAATAGTAGTTTTTCTGTGTATCTGTGGATACTCGTTACTGGAAGGCAGCGGGGACGGGTAAAAGGGCTGTGCTTAAACTCCACAGCAAAGGGAATACAGTTTTAAATCAATCATTTTCTTGCTACTTGTAGGATTGTCTTGTCTGTACGTCTGTAAAAGACAAAGGAAGTGATCTCTAGGCTCATGTTTGCTGTTCAGAGATTACCTTGAATTTGACCCTTCTGCTCAATTTACTCTGTCGAAGCTGCTGAAATTGTCATGTCCAAATGCCACAGAGTCAATTAATCCCGACTTTGCAGTTGCAACTCTGTCCAGGGACTCCATGGTTTCTGCACTGTCAGTTCCTGTGAAAGCCTTATCTGTGGGGCTCATCAGACACAGGAGAGTGAGGAGTTTTAAAATAATAAAACTGTGGTTTATTCCAAAAAAAAGGAGGGAGAGAGGGGCAGAGAGGCAGAGAGGACCAGCAGTTTACATGCGAGGAGAATCAATCCGGGCAGAATTTCCAGCAGGGCACATTTGGAGGCGGCGTGTAATGGAGCTTACATTGATTTTCCTCCATTTACTGTAAGGTAACTGCGAGTGAAACTGTAACAGGAAACTTAGAAATGCTCTTCACAGAAGCTATATTTAGGCAGACACACTGACATGATACCACTGAATAAAATAAACATGCAGGAGACAACCAGTCCTGAGAGACTTTCAGCTCCATCCGCCTGACATGAGCAAGGGGAATGCATTATTCCCAAGCCATCTATGTGACCTTTCCTGTAGGAACCTATAGAAGCCAGCAGGCTACTGGGCAACAACCTGGGTAAACTGAGAGGCATCTTCCTTAAGTGCAAGGGTTTTGCCCCTCCCTGCTAAAACCAAACGCCTGCTAGCTGGCAGGAGCACAGCTCCTCTGGCTGCTGTTCCCTTTTATAACGGGATAATTTATAGCTTGTTGTCAATAGAAAGAGCAACAATTCTGTTTGCCGTGCAGGCTGGAAGAGGTGAGCTTTCTCAGAAGTCTGGGTGATTTTTGGAATTGGGGGCAGCTGCTTCTCTAAAGTCTCTGTCATTGTCTCCTGCACGAAATCAAGTTGTGCATGAGGTCCAGCTGCCTGGGCTCGGTGATGCCATCGCAGTGTATGCAAGGGCCTGACTTTTTCATGGGGCACCCAAAGCTTTGTCCAATTGCCTGTGCTGAATTCCCTATTGCTCCTTTCTCCCTGTCAAGGGACAGCTTTCCCCAAAAAGGATGGCTCGCGAAGCTCCAGCGAAAGAGAGCAGCCCTGCACCCCAGGGACCCTAATGGATTTTAGGTCCTGCTAGGTTCTTTCCAGAGCAGTCATGGAAAAGTCACTTAACTCCCCTCTAAGTGGGAGCGATGAGGCTTTCCCTCCTCACAGTCTGCACGTGACACATGCTATGTAAATATTTAGTATTTGAGCCAACTAATGCTTGCCGGAGTGGCACAAGTGAAAATCAGATCTGCAAACATTACATCCAGGAATGCAGCTGAGAACACTGTTTATTTTTATGAGCTAAGCGCACACCTTCTCGCCTTGGCTGCAATGTCTGCATGTGAAGGGAAGGGAAACCATAAATGTCTGAACAGCATCCCAAATTTCAACTTATTTCTCCTTGCACAGCGTCCACGTTCAAGTCATCTTCCCTGACCTCCTCAACTGCATCAGCTCTGCCTGCCCAGAGTCTGCTTTTGCTGTGGAGGAAAGGTAAGACAGCAAATCCCACTGCTGATACAGCAACCCCTTCTCTGTATCCAGCATGCCCACTCAGGTGGCACCAGATCCCTGTGGAGGGTATAGGATGTCTGATGCATTAAAGAAATTTAGCAGAGAAGCAACTCCCTTGAGTTCCAGCTCATCATCTGGGATAGGACTTTCTGGATGCAAACAGGCTTAATTTCTGATCAGAACCAATCCAGCACTGTAGGTACACAAGAACCTGCACAATCCAGATTCTGGAACAGCACATTTTATTGAAACAACAGGGAAGCAGATTCGGGATTACTGGGGGTAAATGCACTACCTACTTATTCACTACTTACATATTAACTACTGTTAAAATCTGCATGTCTGTCCTCAGGTGTGAGCCCCACAAGCACAGCTCTGTGTGTGAGGATTTCTTTCAACGGTGGCGAACAGGAGTTCTTTGAGCCAATGTGGCAGGCCAGTGTGCTCCTGCATGGCCCCTGTGAGGGCTTCTGGATCGTCTTTTCTGTAGTGTCCAGCTCCAGGTGGAAGGCATGTGCCCCGGGGGGGATTCAGGGGCACAAGCACGCAGTACACAACATCCTCCACATGGCAACTACAACCTTCAAATGCGCTTCCACCCTGATGGTTTGTTGTGGCACTGGGTAGAAACCATTTGACAGTTGCTGTCCAAAAGTACTCGTGAAGTTGTCCATCGGGTCAGTGATCATCACACAACCTCTGTCCAGGTCCAGAACCGGCCACTGTATGTGCTCCTCTAAGCCTTCCAAGCTTACTTTCAACACCATGGTCTTTGTCTTCATTTCCATCATATTTCCCTTCTTCGTTGCCAACGGCATTGTCTTCCTGCGCATTTGCATAGTCATTTGCTTCTTCCTTTGCTTCTGCATTGCCTTCTTTTCCTCCATTTCCAACATTGTCTCCTTCATTTGTGACAACATTGCCTCCTTTTTCTCCATTTCCACCACAATCTTGTTGTCTTGTTGTCTTTTTGTCTTACTGTCTTGTTGTCTTCCTTCACATTCACATAACTGTTTACTTCTGCATCATTTTCACCCTCATTGCCTTCTTTTCCTTCCTTTTCATTGTCTTATTGATTTGTGTCAATATTGATTAGTGTCAATATTGTCAACACCTCCTTCATTTCCATCCTTGCCCCTTCATCCCCATCCCAGCTCAGTGACCCGTAATGGCCCCAGGCAACCAAAGCCCTGACACCCACAAAATGCAAACCCACCACTCTGGAATGGACCCCCAAGAGCCCCCTTTTTACAAAGCAGGCAGAAGCTCCCCCAACCCCCCTGTCAAATATAAAACTGGGTGAATTCATCCACAGCTTCTTTGCTCCTTGTGATGCCTCCCCTCCCACTAAAGGATCTGTTCCCTTGGTGCTGACCTCTCTTCTTATAGGAGTGCTTTTCTTGGGGCCTTTGATACAAGGCCCCAAGCTTGATACCATTCACAGGGAGGCCAGAGGTGAAGGCAAAGAGACATCTCTGCCACCTCTCTGGCGAACGTGTCTCCAAAGCATCAGTAGCTTGATCCAAGTGGTACCCGCTCCTTAGGAGCCCGCATCCACTGGTGGCACCTGAATATCTTTAAAGAGGAGGAAGAACACGGTCCAGTGGTTGCACCCCTAAGAGATGATGTGATGGGGGCGCGATGCTGGGGGAGGGAATTGGAGCCTGGAGAAGGGTGCAACGTGCGTAAGGAGTTGCGGACACAACACAAGCCGTCGAGTGCCATCTGCTGCTATCTGGAGATCAGGTTAGCTCTGGGAAGGGCACGACACTTAGGGGTCTGCCTAATATGGAAGAAAAAGCAGGAATGAGCTCAGTGGTGCTGCATCTGCTCTCCCAGGCTACAGACGAGTAAGGAAGGGGTCTGGAAATTGTATAGATCCACCGGCTGGCTCAGCACAGCCCCGATGCAGAGCCCAGCCCTGCCCCTGCGCTACAGTGAAGAGTGTTTCCTAGTGATGTTTTTCTTGCCACCAGACCTTAATAACGTGGTGTGAGGTCCTTGCAGACAATCAACTGCTGCCCTGTCTTTCCTTGCTGCAGAGCTCTGAGGTGATGTTTTTTTGCTGCTGCAGGGGTGGCTGGTTTTCCAGGCCCTTGATGAAACCACACTGGGTCTTCAGTAGCAGAGAGGGCAGAGCAAGGCTGAAAAATGGCTTGCAGGAGCCAAGCAGCAGCTGTAGCTTCCAAAAATCATGGCTTCTGCCGTTTTGGTTCCAGTGGGTCAAACCCAGTATTCATGCAGAGCAATTGGAAAGCTGTTTGGGCAGTGTTCACTGCTTGCACAGCCCTTCCTTACCTTTTCCAGATGGATTGAGGATGTGACCTTTGGGCCACCAAGGGAACCTCAATGCAAGAGAGTGTTTGACACAGAAGTGCCTTCTCTCCTCTACCACAGCCCACAACAACCCAAATCATGCCTTAATCATGACAGGGCTTTGCCAGAAGACAGAGGACACATCCTGTAGCAGCACCATAGTCCATATCCCCTCTCCCATGCCTGACTGAAAGAAATGCAACTCCTTCCCTTGACTTCCTTCCTTCTTATCTTTCAGTGAATGCAAAGCAAGGTCTGGCTCTGGTGTCCGTGCCTTATCTTGGGGCACGGTGAGCTGTACCCACAGAGCCGAGGCTGCTGGATTACTTTACTCTCAAGCAATGCTGGATCTGCAATTTTCCAGCAAGTGCTCTGGTGATTATTTCATTGCAGCATCGCATGCGTTTGGCCCCTCCCATCATTCCCCTAAGAAAGACTGACTTGGTGTGGAGGGCAGGTTCATTTGTCAGTGGTGTAACAGCTGCAGTTAAACCCAGTTCTCATCCCCACTGTGCAGCTGACCAGCTTGTTCACAGGCCTGCCCTGGCCGCATCACCTGCTCCACACAGTACTCAGCACTCAAAATGGTGATTTCTGAAATACAGATGCATTGCAGAAATGATGAGACAGTTTCTGAGTGGAAAACGCTTCCATTTCTTGTGCCAGAACCCCCTTTGTGCACTGCAAACCCTTTTCTTCCTCATCAAGGAGTAAAGCAAACAGCAAAATTGCTTTTTTTTCCATCCAGGTGGATGTTTGAATATTGTGAGCTACTTCATGGCATCGTTTCCCTGAACCCACCAGCAGCAGGACAGGTCTGGGCAAAATCCATCCCCAATGCTGGGAATGGGGGATACCAGAGGAACAGCACTGGGGCTTGGAATGGAGGCAGGGGTGGAGGGACTGGCATGTGCTGGCTCTGCCAGCAGCACCTGCTCGCGTGTGAGTCAACTGCAGGGCGGGAGGCTCTTGAGAGAACATAAGAAGGAAAGCAGATATTTAAGAAATTAGTCACGAACATAATGGCTTAAACAAGAGCCTGTTGGAGGCATTTGGGCCCCATTTTACTAGAGGCTGCTCCAGCAACCTGGGCCAAGACGTGGGGATGAGGGGTCTTGTCCAATAGCATGGCTGGTTCATGGTGTCCCCACATCTCTCCACACCTCATCCTGAGCCAGGACTGGGGAAAATCCCTCCTGCCACATACCTGTGCCCCTGTGAGATCTTTGAGCTAGCGTGGGAAACTGATCCAGCTGGAAAATAACACAGCGAAGGAGAAAAGAAAGATTGCATTTTCCCCACAACCAACTCTGATCTCTGATGTTGTCCTCACCAGACCCCAGTACCCTTTTGGAAACATGGCCAAGAGGATGGAGCAAGTAGCTGGGAGGCAGGAGTGGGAAGGGTTGGTTTGGCTGAAACTCATTGTGGCTGAAGCTGAGGAGCCCGGAGATGGGTTGCTGGCCTGGGATGGTGAATTCAGGCAGGCTGTCGCACCACTCTGTGTCCCTCTGGTACCTGAGTCACCAAACTCATCCATGTGGGCGTCACCTTCAGGCCTCCAAAGACTCCAAAAGAGACAACAGAGCAGTGGCCTCCCCTCCCTCGCATTCCCTGATGCTCCTTTAGCTGTTGCTGTTTATCAAAGCATCAGGTCTTATTTGTGTTTATAACGCCCTGGGTACCACTCCAGTACAAACCAAGGGAACAGAGGGAGGAGACGCTGAAAAGCATTTGCATGTTTATGCCTTTCACATTTGGCAACTTCAGTACAAAATGAACACTGAAGATAAAGCAAGTGCATGTCCTGAACAGGAAAATAAGGATTACTGCATGAACAAAGAAAATTCAGTTGGAATCATCTGAATATAAAAATTCAAAAGCTGAAACTATGTTGTATTAATAGCTGTCTACTTCTTCTCAAGTTCTGTCTGGAATACATCCTACTAATAGATAGGATCAGAGGCACACTGCTATTAGTCAATTTAGTTGAAACATTTCTGCTGAGACATTTTTGCTCGCAGAAACTGTAAATTTTACAATAAATAAAGCGTTTCTCTATTCCTATTTTCTATAAAAGAAACGCAGGTTTTCCTGAGGAAAGCCAAAATGCTTCACTGCAGCTAAAACTTCATATCTCAGTTGGAAAAGGGTAGGAAGAGATAAGGAGAGGATTTTCTAAGTCTACTCTAGCCATTAGCCACTTTGTGGCTTGATATCTTGATTTCATGACATCTAATAAAAAGTTAAGCTCCAGGACAAGAAAGAGTCCCTGCATGATGAAATTATTTTTTCTGTCTCTACAAAATGCTTCAATAAATGTTTGGCACAGTGCAAGAAGTCCTGATAAGAGATATTTTCAATAAATTCCCAGCTGCATTAGGATGTAAACATAAAAACAAGCATTACAAAAAAAAAAAAAAAAAGGAAAAAGAAAAAGAGCAATAATTTATGTTAAGACCATTCAGGATGAAAAAAAAGTAGTTGCTGTATACAAAGCTAGAGGTTTGAATTATATCTCTAGTTTGGTTAGTCCACCTACTTCAATCTGGCTCAGGAACTGAAGGCAGAATCTGGCTTTTCCAGTGTGCACCTACCATTTGATTATCAGGTCTATGAAAATGTGCTATCAAAGTTAAATTGTCACTTCTCATCTGTTGCCTGAACCCGAATCCTTTGCACAAAGAAATAAGACTATGTGGCTACATTTTCCTTACAGTAAAACAAATGGGAAACAAGGAGGGAATAAAAGCCACCAGCAAAACCCACTCCTTCTGTTTAAAATTACAGATGTAAGCAAAGAGCCCAGGGAGCAGCCCATATTAGGCAAAGTGCACTCTTTTCTTGTAAAAAGTTTGAAGAATTGAAGGCCTGCTCTCCCCACTTACTATCATCAGCATGCTTGTGTACTGGGAATGAAAACAAGAGGAGATGTGAGGATACGGGAGCAAAGGGGGGGGTTTCAGACTGAGGGCAGGATGGGGTGATGAGCCCTGCACAGAGGAAAATCCAAGGGCCACCCCAGCTTCGGCGGGGTACCCGTGGTATCACTGCTGTACCCACCCTGCAACCAAGGGGGCACCTTTTGGCCAGGTTTCCCTGGAGAAGGGGCAGCTTCAGGGAGAGCCCCATCCCAGGGGCTTGTCTGGGTTGCCCAGCTCCGTGCTGCAGGTAGCAGTGATGGGCCACGCTCAGCCCCACACCCCGCAGGGCTTTGCTTGATGTCCCAGCAAAGAGCACCCTGCGCCCCCAAAGCACCATCAGACAGACTGTGCACACCCAGGACACAACACCCTGCCTGTGATGACAAAATCAAAGCTTATTCTGGCTCTGAGAGCCTCACTGAGAGCCTCACTGTGCATGACAGCAGCAGATAACCCAGTGAGGACACGGTGAGTAATCAAACCTGCTCGAAGCACCGTGTAATGCTACACCTGGGTCAGGATCCCAGGTACGATTTCTGCCAGCTCTGCAGCTGAAAATGTGCTTTCTGGTATCTGGTCTCTATCAAGCTTCAGGGATCAGATTGGTTTATGAGCCTGCTTATATTTAAGAGCAAACAATTTAACACTGCGGATTTTCCATGGAGTTGTCTCGCTGTTGTTCCTCTGGTTCCACAACTACCTGCCCCCAAGAGCTCAAACCTTGACCCACGGGAACTGTGCAGCCTGGGGTGACTCCATAGGTACCTCGCCTTCCTTCTGCCCCCAAAGCACATCTCAGACTGGTGTTTTTAATGTTTCTTTTTAATTTTCCCGTCATGCAAGGTGTTTTCAATCACAAACATCACAGAAATGGTTCTGGTGTATAATATGAGTGAGAATGGTGCCGTCTCTACCCTTCACACAGAGTTTCCTTCTTTACATGCCATGGCTTTTGAGTTGGTTACACCATGATCAATAAGGTGTGGGGTTTTTTTCCATATAGGCTCCGCATACCATAGAGTATGTTTAAAATTGCTGCATCAACAAATCAAAGTAAACAACCTCCTCTCCTCTGTGAGATGATGAAAAACATAAATTATGTAGTCTTTAAACAAATGGTAAAGAGTTTCCTTATTAGGCTTCAGGGTCCTGTGTGTGTATATGCCCATTGTAAAATCCTTGTCATTCCTGGGTCTGTAGGTCTGTATAATGTTCCTCACAGGTTCAATCGAGTGGTCAGCATACCAGGCTTGGGCTGGGGGATTTGACATAGACACACACACACATCCATGGAGATACACATATATAAAAATATATATATATGTATATATATATGTATGTATATGTTCATAAACTACAGTGAAAAAGTTAAAATCTCTGTTGATTCTTCTGCAACAAGTTGTTTGAGTGTGAAATCTCACCTTGCTTGCAGGAGATTTTCTCTTCCATTCTCCTTCTGTAGTATTTTATCCATGTCTTGCCTTGCATAGAATTACCTCCTGCGTTCAATCTTTTGCTTTACCAGGTAAGAAAAAGACATCATCCCTGGCTGGGAAAACAACCTTGTCCTTCTCATCCACATGAGCTCTAGTCCACCTCAGTGTCCCTCAGGTGATGGACCCAGTCACATCCTCTCACCCACCACCTTCTCCTGGCCACAGCCACCAAGGCACTTGGAAACCAGTGGAGATCTTGGCTGAAAACTGAAAAAAGGCGCTGAAAACACTGACTGAAATTGTAACAACATCTTTGCTGAGTCTCTCCGTGGCCGCGGCAGACATCTGGGTGAGCTTCCCATGGACAGCGGGTGGGAAGAGCCATGAGGAGCTGTGGTCACCGCCCCAGCCTGGCCATCGCTGTGACCATCACCTGTCTGAGAGTGCCTGTGAGTGTGAGAGTCACAGAACCAGCCATTCCCTTCATAAATAATTTTGCTTGAATGAATAGCACCTAGTTCATTGTACTCATTACGGGAATTATCTCAAATAAGGCAAATACTGAGGTTATCAGAGAGATATGTCTTATCTAAGGCAAGTGGCAATTTTTAGGGGGGTCATCACTGTTGGCTGATTAAACACGATCCTGATGGGATGTCTGGCATGTACTTATCCATAGAAATGCCTCACTTTTTCTGGATAGCCTTTGAGAACTAAAGCCCGACCTGGTCTCTTGCCCAGGTTCTGTTTCCTATGCAATCACCTGTTATCTCAAAGCAAATGTACAAAAGAGAAGGAGAACCAACAAGAACTCTGCAAAAGGGGGTACTGGACCACAGCTAGGCCTCCAAGTATTATAGCAACACAAGTAAGAAGTGTATGTAGCCAAATGGACTCAATATCTCACCATCCTGGCCATTCTCCACCTCCTTTCTATGGAAGCTTTCACCCCACCATGTTGCTGAATCTCATCTGAGATGTGACTTACATTAAAGATTGAAAATATTTCAAGTTACTTTAACTGAGTCAATGAACAACCATCCCAGGATAAAGCCATGAAACTGAAGTCTGAAGATGATCTTATTTTCTTTTTTCCCCCCTCTTACTTCTCATGGGCTGGTAAGTTACTGTTTATACATTTGAAACTGTAAATAGGACTGGAAAACCAAGTACTGCACAGGTAAGTCAGCAGCATTAAGGATGTCTAACTACGTCATTACCTCAATTGCCTCATTCATAGCAATTGCTCTTTGCAGTAGCTGAGCAGGTTGCCAGCATTGAGGAGTCAACCAGCAGGACTCCCTGAGAGACCTGGTGGCATTACCTCTTTTGGAAAGCTGGAAAGGGAGAAATTAGGACATTAAGGTACAAATTGCTACTTTCCCTATTACTGAGAGTGGTCAGCTTGAGATTTTCCTGAATGCTGCATGTTTTATAGCACCAAGCAGGCTTTGTGGTTTGAACATAAAGACTTTGCGCTGCCTGTGAGCACTCAGACATCTGGAAACCTGAAGTCAAGTGTTAATGCAGTGCTTGTGCCCTTGCATCCCTACTGATGCATCCCTACTGAAACACAGCCAAGCCAATGGATATCTCCCACCTCTTCCCCCTCTTCCCTCCCCAGGTGCATGTGTACATGCCTGTTCAGAGGACTCACAGAGGGGGAGGAGAGACATGAGAGAAAAAATACAATGATCAGTGATGACCAGGGACTTCACCTTGGCTCTCCGTGTGGAAGGCACTCAGACGCTATAAAGTGTGGCAGCAACATATCACAGTGAAGTAAATGAGTGTCCCATACTGGGCACAGAGAAAACGAGGAACACACTCAGAAAACGGCATATGAGTAATTTGCCATGTACTTTGTGCAGCTTGGGAGGTGCAGGGAAGAACCAATTTCTCCAGACTGGTGTTTGAACACCCTCCTCAGACCATCTGTTCTCCCTCACCTAACCCACCATCTGCTTTCTTCAGCAGTCAGATCCCCAGAGCCCTGCACGCTCCCAGCGAGCCCCCAGCCCCTCCTGGAGCAGAAAGACCGAGAGGCTGGTGGGAAGCAGCACACAGCTCAGGAAGTGACTCTCCCACCTTCTCTTACAACCTCCAGCCAGCTGGATTCACCCTGTATCCAGGACTAAAGCAGAGGGATATCACTTCTGCCACTGCCACTGAGCAGGGTTTGCCCCTTGCATCCCTATCCACAGACTGTGGGAGAAACCAGGGAACACGTCACGTGGACACCAAGTTGTTCACTATGCCTTGGGAATACTGGCCATGTGGGAGACATCCCAGCTGCATGCTGAGTATACCTTTGGCCAGATGGCACAAGGTCTTGGTGGAAACCAGTCTAATGAGTTTTGTTAAGGAGGTAGTTTTCAATTAAATGGGCATTTTCTCAGGTGATGAGTAATTTGAAGGTGATTTTTATGCTTTGATTTTTTAGGCAAACTGCAGTTGGCTTCTTTAAATCACCGCTTTTTAAACACACCAAGGTAAGAGTATCCACAGTTTCTTCTCTGCTGTTGGCACTATCAGTCTTTCATGGTGCCACATTATCTGATTACTTCTAATCAGATGTCCCTGCCCATGGCATGGGGATTGGAACTAGATGATCTTTAAGGTCCCTCCAACCCAAACCATTCTGTGATTCTATGATTCTTATTGTACTTGTCCAGCTTGGTGAGAATGCCCTCACATCCTCACCCTTGGCTCTGAAACAGAAAGGTTAATTATCTGGAAAAGTGAGTAGAAATTTATTTACTGAAAGAAAAGAGCCAACCAAACAAAACAGCTCATGCAAGGAAAGCTAGAGATTAGCATTAAAAAATCTTATATCCCTGATATTTTACCTGAGTTGAAATTTTTCTGCCATAGCTGATTCAATGCAGTTTAATATAACATTAGATACCTGACTCCTGTTCCATTTATCTCACTGAAAAAAAAAACCCACCAGAATAAATGCATTCTATTCCGAGGAACTAAACCATTTTGAAAGGGACTGGAGGTCAGCAGTAGGCGTATGAAATCTAGGCAAATTTACATGACGTAGGAGTCCCCAGCTTTTCAGCCACAGTGTAGCTATTAAGCGCGGGACCAGAGGTTCATTATATTAATGTTGGTACATGGTACAAAGTAGCAGATGACTGGGTAACACATTTCAAGTGATCCCTGTGAGTCAGATTTAGCTCTCTTTGAGGGCTGCTCACCATTATCTCCTGCAGAGACCTTTTCAGGCACCAGCGTCATGGGGGAACTTGCACAGAAATGCTCTGTCCTTTTAGACGGAGAGATGGAGAGAGAGATGGAGCATGAGACTGATCCCTGCACACCCAGCAGGACCAGGCTGAGCTCTGTGAGATGCAGCCCCTCCGAAGACCAGCAGAGCTTCAAAGCCCCATTGCAGCATCTCCTACCCAGGGTGGAAACTGCTGCCCATCGCTGCCCTCCCAGGACAGCCCCACGAGCAGGACCAATAAATAAATGCTGTTCACATCTCCATTTCCTCAACCTAAATCTCGGGAGGGTTATGGGGTATATTTTGCTTTCATGTGAAGTGTTCTTGAGATGCATCCCACATTTCCTGCTCTCGGTTTTTCCCCGTGCATGCACTGATTGTGTGGATACTGCCTTATCTTTATCCCAGCTAAGCTTTTTTATCTGGGCTCTGCTGTTTATTGCTTAATACATCCCCATATAGTCACTTGGCAGCTGAACACATGCCTTGTGAAAGGAAGAAAAGAAGTGGAAGGGCACTTAAAGTAGATTTAAAGACTTATTACAGTAACCAGCAGTTCGTGCCAGACACTATATAGCTGAAACATTTAATACAGTTTAAAAATCTACCAAAACCTAGAGGTTTTTAGGCTGATTTTGCTGTTATTTCTCTATACCCCATTACTTACAAAATAGTCCTCTTTAGTGTATAGACCTGTACCAGGGCTACTTCTGCACGTGGGTTAAAAGAGAGACCCCAAGCACAAAGGTCTCCAGTGGAGATAAGAATTTGCAGTCTGTGCTTCCAACCAGGTCCCCAGCAGTGCTGGTGGCTGGATGAAATGCTCTCCTGAACGCTCAGGGAGGAGGAGCAGCGCCCACGACCCAGCAATCTGCCACGGAGAAGAGCTGCTAATGGCATTTCTTATCTCTTGGCAAAAGCTGCTGATGATTGTAATTTCCATTTCTACCCATTCCCACCTCCTATTAGGCCATTTTGTCTCCTGCAGCAAAGCAGAATAAAATATTTGTTGTGCTGGTACACAGTCACCTCAGTGGCCGCTAAACCCAGCCCTGCAATGCAGCTTATTTAGAAAGTCATTGCCATGATTTAGAGATATTCTGGTGTTTTCTTTGCCTCTCCCTCACTCCTCCTTCTTCACCCCTCTGTTTTTTGCCACCAGGACTGCTGTCTTAATTTCTGGCTTCCACCACAGGCAGAAATACCTGCAGTGACCAGCTCTGCCTGGTGTCTGGCTCAGCCTGAGCCAATACCTACACAGCTCCTGGAGAAACAACCTGCTCCATCAGGTCACAGTGTTTCCTGCACAGTCATGGGAGGACTTGACAACAGCATAAATGCTGCTGTGTCCAGTATTCAGATCCAGGAACAGGACTTTCAATCCCAAAGCAGGCACCTGACCTCTCCAAAGGGCTTTCTGAGCTATTCCAGTTTGCAGACCCTCCCTTCCCAGGAGGTGCCTGGAGGGAAGCCAAGGGTTTGCACTGCTTTTGCTACAGATCCATGTCCATGTTGTTTGGTGGTGAAGTCAGTTGTGTCAGCTCAGTGGATGAATGGGATGGTGAGAGCATTAGGGAAGCCTCTGGGGTCATGATGACTCATTATTGTCAACTCTTCATGTTGTCATTTCTCCTGCACCGGGTGAACCCCAGATGTGAATCTGGCCATGTACCATGTCTTCTTTATCTCCCAAAAGGTGGGTGCAAAGGACAGCTCTCCTGATGCAGCAGCACTGCTCCTTGCTTTCTTTTCCCTGGACAGAGGCCAGGCAGCCAGGGATCAGGCACCACGAGGTGAGTCCCGTTGCAGAGCCAGGGCTTGGAGCCCCTCAGAGGAGAGCAGTGTTGGATGTGGGAGCTTCATTCAATCTGCAGAGAAGGCAGAGCCTGTTTGCAAATCTGGATTTCAGCAGGGCTCCAAAGTAAAGAAATACTGTGATTTAAATAGGGCACATCTGACTTAAACGTTCACTAGGGAAAGAGTTTAGCTTTTAATCCTTCCTCCTCGAGCCAGAAGGCAAGGATCAGTCCCCTCCATTTTCCTCCTGTTGTGTACTACAGTCTGAAAGATCATTAAACCCTTAGTGATGTTTAGATACACCCCTGACAGGCACATCGTGAACTCCTTAGAAAAATAAATTTGCTCTGACTGTTTCAAGGTAATTGGGGATTTATTTTCTTTAAAGCCCAAAGCCCCACCTCTTCAGTGTCTGGGTTGGTTTGAATAGGACTAGGGGGCCCAGTGTTCAACCTGGGCTTTGAACAGGTTCCCAAAAAGCATTTGCTTCGATCAGACCCTGAACATGATGGCAAGTGCCCAACAAGTGAGTCAGTGGAGTTCTGTGAATCTGTTTATCAGACAGCAGTAATCATTTGTGGAAATGTCTTTTGCAGCAACAGAAGAGTCTATTTGATGGTAGCACTGACTAATGTAAATGAGGATTAATTAATGTTTTCCTGCAGTGATGTTGGCACTGATAGTGCTTTATTCATGTAATTTAATTTCTATTGACAGGCTGCTAATGGAAATGGATAGCAATGGGTGTCTCTTCCATCAGGCATGCTCTGCCACAAAAATAATTCTCCAAACTGGCAGTCGGGCTCATTCTTCACTGGAAATGTGAGGCACTAAAAGAGGATGAGTCACAAATGGGAAACAAAGGGACTTATTGTCTAATTCACATCAGTTGTCTCCCAGGTATTTGAACCAGGATAAATTTGGGAGGTTCAGATCTGGTTTGGGCTTGGTTGCCCTTGAAGACCAGCTTCAATTCAGCCCCAAACATGGATGTGCAGCTTCACAGCAGGAGGGAGCATAGTTAAAGTGGGTGGATGTGCAGGCAGTCCCAGGCCTTGGGAGAGCAGAGGCTCAGTTCCTGACCTCTGTCTCCCTGGCAGCCCAGCCCAGCACAGGGAGGAAGGGTCCAGCAAGGTTAATGTGCACCAAGTCATGTCCTTCCCTCCCCACAGAGAAATCCAAAGCAGCCCATGCTTCGAACAGTTCACAATTGCTCTCCTCAATGTTTTGAAGTGCAGTTGGGGAATTGCAGCTCATCAGAAATCATGGAAGTAGGAGAGCAGAAAGAAATACTCTGGAGAAAAAAAAGCAGTACATTCCCTCTTACATGAATTATTCCCTAATTCAGGTACGAAATCCACATTATCCTGGGTTAAACCGCAACACACGTACAAACATTTTTTCCTGTTTTGTGTAATCCATTTTGCACATTGTTTGCTTCTTGGGCAAAGGCACACTTTTCAAGTCTCCTTTTGTCCATGGGAACTCATGATGAATTTCTAAGGGACAACAAATTTGTTCCCAAAACTGAGGAAGCTCCACATAAGGATGACTGAAAGGTCCCCCACGAGACTGGGGAATTGCCACCCCATCAGTGCCTGGCACATGCCAGCATCCCTCTCCTTGCAGAACTGAATGGCAGAGAATGAGCTTTCAACACCTCTGTATCTTCAAGCTCCAGTAAATGTCTGACACCGAAGAAATTTTAGCTGTTGAAGGTCTTCCTCTGACCACCATGAAATATTCAAGGCTGCATTTTGGATTGTACTGTTGCCTGTAGGGCAGTCAGCAGAAAAATACCTTGAAATGTGAAATGTGCCTAGTCATAATAAGTGGGAAGGCTGGAACAAGAGCAACATACCAACCTGCCACAAGCAGCCTGGAAACAAGGCACAGCAGCACCTCTCCGAGAGGCAGGAGCAGCTACAGGAAGAGCCCCGTGGCCCATAGCTGCCCCACAGTTCTGCTTGTCCCCACATGTAAGGGCCTGCAACTCTCCCTCTAATCTGATCAGCCATTTACCTGCTCAGCATTAGCATTTGCTTAATCCTCATACCTTTACTGAACTCCATCCCTGTCCTTTCAAAGGAGAGCAATAACCTCTCCCCTCTGGGCATGCTGCTGCTACCCCCACTCTCTATCCAAATGGGAGGCTCAGTTTGGCGCTTCTGCTGTGCTCTGATTGCAGCAGGAACGAGGAGAGTCTGGCATTTCAGAAAATGAAACCTATGCCATCTAAAGTCGAGCAGCCAGAAGCAGAGGATACTGAAGTTGTGAGAGGCTGTGATGTCCAAGTGAACCTCAAGATCCGGGTCTGGGTGAGATCAGCTGGGCTCAGAGCTGTGCCCTGGCTGGTGGCAGCAAAGCTGTGGTGGCCCAGCCTGCACAAAGCCTTCCCAAGCCCCTGGTAGCTGAAATCACTGCTGCAGTAACAATTTATTCCCTGCTGCCCTCTGGGATGTCTCCTTGTTGCTGGGAGCAGGGAGGACCCAACTGTGGGCACACTCGGATGAGGAGCCAAACGCACTGAAAGTCCCCAGGAGGGCATCCACACCTGCAACAGGGTTCTCCATCCCTCCTACCACTGATGGTGAAACAAAGATAGTTGTGCCAGGAGCTGGGGAGTGGAAACAGCTCCCCAGCCTCATGCTCGAGGCACCTCTAAGGAAAGCCATGTGCTTTCAAAATTGAACAGATGCTGAAAGAATTAGGGGAACAGGACTTTCCTCTCCCTGCCATTAAGCAAGACCAGGGTTGTATGGAGGTATAGTGACCCTCATCAGGCAAGCTCACATGGTTAGAGAAAATAGGCAGGTTTAAAGGTCTAAAATCCCATCATTGGGTTTGAAAGAGAAGCAGCAGTTCCAGTCTGGGGATATCTGAGCACAAGTCACTAGGTTTAATTTTGTTAATTACTCTAGGTAAGTGAAAAGAAGGGTTAGCTCCTGCAAAGAAGGAAGGACTATTAACAGGGTGATAAGGTTAGCGGGAAAAGGGCAAAAATTACTGCCTAGGGAAGGGAGAAAGGTTAATTCAAAGTAAGACCTGAGGAAAAGTGTTAATAAAAGCCTGCAGAATCCTTGGGCTTTTGCAGTCAGCAGAGCTATGGAGGCTGGTTTCCAGGCTCACCTTTGTCACAGAAGTATTTATCCCCTTTGCCCTCCCTTCTTGCAAGCCCTTGCCTGCACAGAGTCCTAAGCATGCCACCTGTGACTGAACACCTACTGTGCTCCCCAAAAGGCAAAGGGGATGGTGCTTGGACCTGTCCTTCTGACTGAAATGCTCTAATTAGGTGATGGTATGGAAAGTGACTTCGGTCCACCTCCCGTCCCCTCCCAGCCTGGGGCAGGGACCTGAGCAGCAGCCCTGCCCCCTTTTAATGGAAATGCCAGCTGCCGGCTACGCACTGTGGCTTCTCTTTCCTCTTTCAGTGTCTTACAGCCACCGACTGTGGCTGCTGCCTGGACTGGGCCCCTCACTGCCGACAACATCCTAAACTTCAGTGATGCTGAGGCAGGAAACAGGCAAGGGCAAGCAGGAATTCCCACCCAGATCGGAGGGTGGGATTGTAGGGGAGGTGTGGAGGAGCGGTCAGTGCAGTTCAGGTGCTGGACAGAAACTGCAGCTGTGTGCCATGGGATGCTGGATGTTCAGTGCTCATTGCTCCCAGTCTGTGCTCTGGTCATGCCCACACGTGTTTTTCGTGGATTTGGCTGTGCTGGGGATTCATTGGCTGCTTTTACAGGGCTGCCTCAAGGCTTTGCTGACACGGTGCAGCAGGGGCAGTTGCACCCAGCGCAGAGCACCCCTGGGACAGACAGCACAGCTCAGAGGTTTTATGCCAAGGCTGATCACCAATCTGCCCCCATCCATGAAGTGGTGGGTGCCCAGCAACACCCCTGTGTAATCTTTGAAAGACATTGCCCTGACAGAGGCACTGCTGAGGAGGTTGGGCAGCTCCGGGGTGGGCAGAAGAGATTCATCTGTGGTGCTTCCTCTTATTTTTATCACCTGTATCCTTTGCTGGACAGAGCTGACAGCAGCCCCACTCCAGGTTACATTCCACTGGAAGCACAGGGTTGCCCAGAGGCTGGCTGATGCCACATTGCTGGTTGGGGCAACGGATGATGGCAGATGTTTTCTGTAAATCACTTTTGCACTGTTAGGTGATTCTGCATTTTGGGTACTGACAACCATCTTAAAAAACCACTCCCATACATTTGACCCCTGAGAGGCTGAGCACTGAGCTTCTGTCTGCAAGCTTCAGTTCTGCCGGGGTACCAATAATTTATTCCTCCCTCCCCTTCCCGCCTGGTGCATTTGCTGCTTGCTCAGTCCATGAACTGACCTCCATGAACGCATCCATTTAGATCTTCTGTCAAGGGGATGTGACCAGGACTCCCTTTCTGCTGGATTCATCAAGAGCACCTCGCAGCATCTGACGAACGTGCCTGCTGATCTCCTGATAATAATACCGTGTCACCCTACATCTTCAACACTCCCACCCCACGCAGGCTTTCTGTATCTGTTTCACTTGCAGAACACAGTAATTATCTGTTTCACACGTGAAGTTTCTGGTGGCAGCCCAGCATTGTTCAGCTGGCGGTGTTTTCAGCGCAGGTTGTAGTCTGCTCTCGCAGCCCGAGAGGTAAACAAACAGCCTATTTAATGAGTACCAAATTCTGCCAATGCCAGTAGTTGCTATGGTGAGAATTCCCAGCTCGACGCCGCAGCCCTTGGTCACTCCGAGCAGACAAACGTGGGCGTTTCGGATCACAACACTCTGTTTACCAAGGTGGGTCCGAAGTGCATCGGAGGGCAGGGGCGGAGGTTGCTGGGACGGGGAGCCTGCTAAGGAAACTGCCAGAAACAAACACTCACGGATGGGAAGATTTCGGAATAATCAGAAAACCAGCTCAGGTCAGCAGCGCCGGATCCAGCGCTGGCTGAGAGCTGTTCTGTTGCTGTTGCATTGGTATTTTTCAGGGCAACCGGGAGCGTGCAGGGATGCAGAGAAAAAAAATCCCTGGGCACAGCAGCGAGCAAAGGCACCAACCAGCAGCTGCAGATGGAGAAATATCTGCGCTTTCAGCCCTCGGGGAAGGCTGTGCAGAAGAGATGAGAGCGCTGATAGCACGTTGCTTGATCTGCCTGCTGCATCCTCGCTGCTCGAGGAAGATTGCAGGCTCCAGGGCTGTCAAACCGTCAACTTTCACTTGGTTTGACAACAAACTCCCTTCACATATATGGTTACATTTAAAGAAAATAAGAGTAAGAAAAAAAGAAAGCTGTTGGAGCAAGCGATGCCCACAGATGCTTCCTAGAAGTAGAACGTTATTTTGCGATCTGGCACCAACATTTTAGCAGCCTATAAAAGGTAAAGTTGGTACTACAGCCAGCCATTTGTACTGTACAAATAAGAGCTGTGAATATATTCTGGAAGTAATGTCAAAGAGGACCAGATGGGAAATGAGCAGCATTCATTCTAATTTAACAAAGACAGCTAACCCAGAATATGCATTAACATGTAGCATTTTTCATCTGCCTCCATTCAGAACAGATTCTCAGTATCATTTCCAAGGAAAGGAAATTGAAGGAATACTTGCTCCTTGGTGAATTACTGTTCTCTCATAATTGGAAAAGTTTGGCATCTGAAGCTAGGTGTAATATGTTTTCCCTGGAAATGTATGCAAGGACACAATACACCCACAAACCCCTGGGTCTGGGCGTGCAGCCAGCTCCGTGTGTTTTGGTCCATGCTGGATGGATCCAGGGTTTCAGAGGCCTTGGGCACGTTGCTGGCCTGCAGAGAGAGAGATTTCATAAGGCAGGGCAGTGAGGGGAGGCTGTGCCAGTTGTACAAAGGCTCTGATGGTGGAGCTGAGGAGTCTCTCCCCAGCCCCAGGTCAGTTTGCACATTACAGTAACAGCAGGTCTGATTCCCTGTTTTTTTGCATACTCCCATCACAGCTCGTTTGTGACACATGCTTTGGACACACACACTATGAGGGCTGAAACCAAATTCAGAAGCTACCAAATCCTAGACATACATTTTAAAAATGCAAACTCATTTTTGGCTCTTCCAGGATGCATCGAGTAGGGTGAACGTGTTTGAGGGGAGGGATCCCAGGGTACAATAAGCTGAAGGATTTCTTCATGTGTTTAGTAGAACCTCTGATCCTATTTTTAAACTAACCACTATTTCCATTCCCCCCTTTTTTTTTTCCTTTTTCCCTAAATATTTAGAAGGGATTAACTACAGAAAACAAGCCACATCCTGAACTTTTTTTTTTCAGTATAAATGCAAAATTGTTCTTTACTGGAACCCCTCTCAACTTCCAAGCTGCTTTGTATAAAATTCCTTTTTTTGAAGTCCAGAACTGCTGCAGTTCTCCCAACCCCTCCATCCTGGCACATCACAAAGCCAAATTTTTATGGCATTCTGTTCAGTGGAGCTCTGCATTTAAAACATCCATTAATTTACGACAGCAGTGCAACTTTGACACACAGTGAATGAACAGGTATCAGCCCTGTTCCAGAGCACTCTTCTGTTGTCTTGGAGAAATGGACAGACACAGTCTGTGCTGGGTCCCAGAGCTTTCTGCTGCTCAGCAGTGTTTTCCCAATATTTTAGGCATCCCCTGGGCCAAATTCTGTCCCATGAGTGGCCCATCCTGATTCGATCCCAGGGAGCCCTCATGCAGAGCCTCTCCTTTATTAAAAGCAAACAGAGTGAAAATCTGAAAACCAGTTGAGGTCAGACCAGATCACCACCAAGGTTCCATCTGACCTTGAGAACCTGATCAAAATGCACAGCTCTGGCTGCAAGTTGACACTGTACACAAAATGCTTTTTGTACAAATGAAGTATCTGGTTAAATGGATGCCTTTGGTGCCTCAGCTTTCTCTATGCAGAATCCCATTTGGAGAGACTACATGTAACTCCCAGCCAGTGACCTGTGTCTGTGGGGCACAAGTCCTCTTCCCGTCTGTCTCAATAATACCTGTAGTACATCCAGTTGGTATCTGAAGAAGCCACATTCAAAAGCAGAATAGGATCTCAGACTTTCCAGGCTAAGGTTCTGCCCTCAATCCCAGGGACAGCTGTGGTGGCCTGGCTTGGTGAGAGACCCAGGGGACTGGGGACAGACCCAATCCAGGAATAGCACCTGGCTAAGGTCTTCAGCCAAGTCCAGACCTGTTTCTACAGAATCACCCAAATCCCTGCTCCCCAAGCTCTGGGATTCCTCCCCTGCACCCCCTCGTACAGGGTCACTGCACTGACACGTGTGTGCTCTGTAATTCACTGTGAACAGGGCACAGAGGAGCCTGCTGGAAGTGGTGGCAGCCTGTTTCAGTACCTGTTCATCGCTGCTCTGTGTGCTGAGCAGGTGCAAACCTGGTTACCGGTGAGTGAAACGAGGCACACGCTTTGAGACTCACTTGTTCATGGCTTTGAGAGCATATAAAGTCGCTGAACAATGTGAGACTGCTGCTGTGTGAGTATTCTGGGGCTCAAAACACAGGCTGGAAAAAAACCTTAACCTGCAATTACGTGCAGCACAGTGCACCAAATCCTTGACATCCCACAAACTTTTTTTCCATGCTTTCAGCCCCTGCAAAGCTAAGGAGCAGGTTGTCCCCTATTCATTAGGGCTGGACTAATGACTTACAAAGGCTTCTGAAATCACTACTGTTGCTGGCTAGGGCAAGGGAGGCAGCATGAATCTTTATAGGCAAGAAAGACTAATAATCTCTCTCCCTTTTCCTTTCCTCTAAAATCCTCCCTCACCCCTCCTCTCCCGGAACAAACACACTTTTTAAAAGGCTTTTAAATAATCTCATGTTCCTTAACAAAATTACAGCAGCAGTTTCCTCCTTTAATAGCACTCTTCTTCTTAGTAATCTTGTTTTAGCTACAGTTTTTGATGAAGAGTGCTGGTAGATGAATCATCTGTCGCCCCACTTGGTTATTTTGCCTGGCTCCAGGAAGAAGGAATTCTGTTTCAGAGCAAGGCCTCTTGTTCAGAAGAGGAAGCTCTCATTTATGTCTGCTTTTAACTAGGAGTGATAAAACCCATTTATTTGAATGGTTAATCAGGGCATAAACAGATGAATTGTGAACATGACTCTGATCCAGCACAGTGGATGGCATGGTCCTGGCTCCCAGTCACTTACTGCAAATAAATTGAGCTGTCTTCTGCAAGCTGGAGGTCTGTTCCTGCTCAGTGCCTTCTTACAGAAAGTGCTGGAAGGCACTGGCTGAAAGAAAAGTCAAAGACTGACCAAGATCCAAGTGTTAATAGAGGCAGGAGCTCAAGCACTTTAGTTCAAGAGCTGTGATGTGGACAATCACTTCTCTGACAACCTCAGCCATACAGGATGCCAGAGAGAGAACTTTTTAGAGGGATACCTGATTTTATTTTTCAAAATATGGTGTCAGTGAGAGAGAAGAAAGATTGTGTGAACAGGCATATCAGATCAAACTGTGCATCAAACAGCAATTCAAATAAATGCATTAGTAACTGGAAAGAGTCTATAGAAATGGCATAGCTATAGTTCTTTTTTTTTTTTTTTCTCCTTTTGATCTGTGTCACTGTGTAAGTGCCCTGGAAGATCTTTGTCTTGTACCTCCTTGCTGCTGAGGCTGGACTGGTGTGATGCTCCCACTGGGACATCATCACATCTTGTTCAGCAGTGCCAGGTACAGGTCTGCACTTCCTTAGGTCTGACTGCTTTACAGAAAAGCACATTGTGTGACAGTGGTCTCTGCACGACAGAGGACCCTAACAAAAAGCAATCTCTGCACCTCCAATGCTGGGTAGGTTTTCCAGGTCATCAGAAATAATGGACAATACCAGCTGAGGATGCTGCTGTGCAAGAGCATAATATCAGTGTGGAGTGCATGAACCCAACTCTATTGACAGTGAGTAGGTTGCTTCCAAATAAAGAAGATAGAATAATAATTTTAAATACCTCATATTTTTCTCTACCACACTCTCCATCTTACTGACATTTAAGTTTAAGAAGCTGTGAGCTGGTCAAGGCCAGCCGCATGGCTATCATGGTGAAAGGAGTGAGAAGTACCATTATATCTATGTGCATACACCTGATGCCTCAATACATCGCACCATAGGAATTCATTGCATAGACAGGTCTCTGCTTTCCTCCCTACTCATTGAATATGTCCTTTCCATAGACATGGATATTTTACTGCATTTTCCTGAATTCTGCCACCTCCACTCAGCAGGAAAAAAGTAGCTCCTGGTTATCAACAGCTCCTGCTCTGCCAAGTGGTTCAGACATAGGAGAGGCATGTCAGGTCTCCCTCCTCTCACAGCAGATTATCAAAGATGTGAGTGTCTTAGTCTGAATCTAGATTGGCTTTCAATTAGATAAAGTGCTAATTGCATCTTGGGGTAATTTCCCCACGAATTTTCCATGCAAATTAGAGATCTGATGTACTGGCATTTGGCTGGATTCAACATATTCAGAGTGGGTTTTCGTAGCATTGGTCAGGCCAACTGATGTATGAAAGGAGGAAGGGAAAATTCCTTCCATGAATAAAGCACTAGCTATTTTGGTCACGAGTGGCATCAGCTACTTATAACTCTATTCCTGGAAATGAATGCATGGCTGTGCAGGTGGTATCATCAGCAAGGTTTTGACTTGCTTGAACCTGGATGGACATTCCAAGAAAAAGAACTGGTGATCAGAGCTGGCATTCAACTCAAGACAGAAAGAGCATCTCTGTGCACTGACCTGCTAAATTAATTCAACTAGGATCCACAAGGACTGGTTTCAAAAGTGAACGGGTAAATACAAACATCAGGTATTTGGGCAGAGATATTATAAATAAGGGCAAATACCATTACTCATTAGAAAATCATTGGAGGGATGCTGAAGAGGATAAGGCATCACCTGCTGAAGTCATGGAAACAGCATGGGGAATAAATAAGAAGAGATTAAAACCTCGCTACATAATCCAAATGAGAACTGAGTTTGACTCTAAAGAGAAGGAACCACTTAAAACACACAAGAGGAATGCAGCTTGGATGAGAATGACCATGAAACAACAGAGTTCACATGTCATAGGAAAGGAACGAAGGAAAACAGCAAAATAAACACAATGGACTTCCAGAATCCATATTTCAAAAACCTCAGAGAACTGATAATCCTGAGAAAGAGAATTCAGGAAAGTTTGCAGCACATTAAAGAAACAATGGTAAGGACATCAATTCAAACAATCCCAGCAGAGCAGGGAAAACAACTGTCCTAGGAGGCAGACTATTTCCATAAATCATGACCACTTCATTGACTTCTAACACTAGAAGTAGTGTATTCAGAAAATGGAAAAGAGATTCACCTGCATGGGAATGTAAATGCATAGGCTGAAGATATAGGTACCAAGAAGGAAAAATCAAGATGCAAAAGGAAATACAACCAACAGGATCAACAGCGCATCAAGAAAACGTAAAATACGTTATCAGTGACATAAAGGCCATGGAAGAGTTATCCAACAGGGAAGAAAAATGAGCAATGCATGATATAAAGAGAGTGGAAGCACTTGCCTTCTTCACCATAGCTTTGAGTAAAGAGACCACTTGTACCCAAATGGTTAACACAATTAGTGCCACGGATGATAGGGAAAGACCTCAGTGTAGAAAGAAGAAAGAATAAGTGAAGAATACTTGCCTGGATTACATATAATGTGCTTAGACTGCTTGTTAAAGCAATCTCACGGCTGTTACCAGCTCTCTGGGATCCCACAGAGAACCAGCAAGGTGTCAGAATACTGGAGAAGTGAGACATAACTCCTTTTTGGGAAAGCGAGGAGCTGAAGAATAAAGCACAAGGCAATGTGACTGGAATTTACAGAGAAAATTGGAACAAATAAAGGAATTTTCTATAGACATCTGAAGTCAACAACATTATGCTGTTGCAAGAAAGAAAAGAGAAGGAAAAAAATAATATTTAAGCAAGCATCATGTTGTGTGCATAGCCAAGAATGACTTCTGCCTGGCCTGTAATGCATTCCTCTCATCCAGTGCTGCTAAGATCTCACTGGAACTCTGTGTCCAATTGGGAGCATCAGATTTTAAGTTAATTGAGGAACCAGGGCAGAGGGACTACAGGAGGACCAGCAAATGATAAAGGGTCTAGAGAATGTGGACTACAATCACATAAGAAAGATACTTCCCCACCCCCACCCCCCAGTGTAAAGAAGAGACATCAGAGGGAGGCAAACAGTAGTCTCCACATACACAGAGGGTAGCAGTAGAGAGGAAGGGAATTTGCTGTGCTCCACATCCATGGCATGTGGGTCAAGAAGCGGGATCAAAGTGCGGTAATGCCGTAGTGTACATGTTCTGATGGTTAACCACTAGCACAGGTTATTACAGCTAGGAAATTTCTATCTGGGGATGTTTTTAAAAAGAGGTTGGATATTCACCTGTTATGCAGGAAGCCGGCACTGTTTGTCCTTCCTTGTGGAATGGGATAAACTAGACAATCTCTGGATCTGACCTTGTTTTCTGTGATTCTTCCACCAGGGAGGTCATAGGCAGAGGTTTCTTTGAGGCTGACTACAATGAACCTGAGGAGCAAAGGCTGGTTGTGGATAGCAGACACAGCATGATTCAGTCAGTTTTGAGAAGGCTGTTCTGACGGGTTGTTTTCTGAAAACCTACAAAGAAGATAAGCCACTAGAAGAGCAAGAACTCCACTTTTAAGGGAGCAAATTGAGTCTCAGAAGTGAGATCAGCTGAGCTGGTTTTCTAATTTTTTTTCCCCAAGTGACCAGTTAACATTTCCACCCTCACCCCAAGTGTTCACATTTTAGGCAGGGCTCAAACACAGGCAGTGATGAGTTGGGAGGAACTCTCAAAGGCTGTGTTCAGTGGTTCTCCTTCACTTTATCAATATTGCTGGCCTTTAGTACTCAACTGTACAAACTGAGTCCAACTGTCTTCTCGGGCCAGACTCAACATATGCTTCTGCTGGCAGAAGACCAGGCCCCACAAGAAGAAAGCATGCCAGGCTGCAAAGCTGAAATGATAGGAAACCACCTTTTTTTTTTTTTGCTTTGCCCACAGAGACTGGTGCCAGATCAGAGCTGGGCAACCACTGAAATAGGAATGGGTAGTGCCAAGATCTTAGCTCCTTTCCTGGCACAGCTTCCATCAGGCATAACTTTACTTTCCTAGTAGTAGTTGGAAAGGAAGACGAATATAAGCACTACCTTATGCTTTCTCCACCTGGTCTTCTCTTGGGCTGTACCAGTAGCTCAATCCTAACTAAGAGAGAGCACTCCCCGGTCTTATACTGAAAGATATTTTAAAACATCTTTGCAGTTCAAGTCTGCTTTGCTGCCATGAAGAGCAAGCACATGCATGTACACACTTGTTAAAAGACATTACATGAGCCATACAAATCCAACAGGACTTCAGTCAAAGTCAAGGGACAAGACATGTCTTTGTCCTGCCAAGTCCACAGCAAGGCTCAAAATACCTTGCTCCAGTCAAGTTCCACAAACAAGAGAGAAAGAAAAATCCTTCTCCTCTGGTTACCCTCTAGCTCTGTTCCTGAGAAGTATTCTCCATCCGTATTCTTACCCCTGGCCTGTACAGCTTCTCCTGGAGGAGAGAGAAATTAATTCTTCACAGCTGGGTCTGTCCTGCAATGCCTTGATCTCAGGACACACAGCTGTAGCCTTTCTGGCCAGAAAGGGAGGGTTAACTCCTACCCTGCCAAATTTCACATGGACAGAGTCCAAAGTGATCTTCTTGCCTTTAGCTTTCCCAAGTGGACACATTCTGGCCTGGGTAAGTGAGATGTATGTCCATATCCATATGCATACACATAAATGACATCCCTACACCTCTGCCTTCCCTAGGGCACATGGATGAACCCCCGCACTTCCTAGATGCTATGATCCTCCAGGGATATTTTATGCAAATGATTTAATGAGCATAATTGCAAAGGGTTTGCATGCAGGCATAAACTTAGCACAAGTGCACAGCCAGAGCTCAAAAGCAAAAAATCCTGGCCCAGAGGGCTGGGATTGAGGAGGTGTGGGATGCCTGCACTCCACCCTGCCTGAGACTGGCGGTGAGCGCATCCCTCCCCTGCCAGAGAGACCGATGTTCTCCAGTCGTGTCCCCTGTGCAGGATGAGTAACTGCTGGCTGCAAGCTCAAACCCCAGTTAAAGTCAAGAATGAGTTTTCTCAGCCCTGTTTCCACCTCTCTTTCATGCACAGCCCCTGATTCCTGCTTGCTACCATCAGCAGGGGTTGCCAGAGAAAGGAGAATGAGCAGCAGCAGGAGGAAGTGAGGGAGCAGCAATGGGAGGATATTTGTGTTTTTGTTTTTTGTTTTTTTTTTTTTTTAATCTGGATCTCAACAGCCCTTGTTTTGGTAGGGAGGGAGGAAAAGAGCAGCAGCTCAAAGCTTGTGCTTGGCATAGGGAAATTTAAATCAACTCCCCCTGAGCAGCAGGCAGGTGCTTGCCTGCACAGGACTGCATGGACAGCCCCGCAACCCGGGAAGGCGCGGGGACCCTTTTCTGGGGTAGGCAAGGGGAGGATGACCCTGCAGCGGGGAAGGAAAGGTCTTGGCCTCACCCAGTGGAAAAAGGATGGCTGCTGGCGCAGGGCGCAGCCAGATGCAGGCCGGCCCAGAGAGGCGGCGGGTTGGGTGACAGCAGGCTGGGCTGCAGGTGTGGCTGTAAGAGGAGACACGTTACACTTGGCAGCCGGGGCCTCGAGCAGGCCCTGGAGCGTGCAGCTGATTGGAAATGAGTTATGGAGCCAGCCGCCTCCAGCGGGCTTGCTCAGAGCGGGGGAAGCCCAGTCCTGCGAGCTGTCCTGCGTCAGGGGTCCAGAGCCTGGGAAACGCTGGAGAACAAGGGGGCAAATCCTGCCACCACGCTCCTGGATGCAGAAATTTGGCGGCCTGTTGGAAGTGACCGAGGCACCCAAAGCCTGCACGGGATGTTTTGCTTTTCATCTTACCCAACTTCATCTCCCTCCAGAAGCTTGCAGGGGGCAGCCCTAGTGGGAAAGAGGGGCTGGACTGTCCTCCTTCTGGGCTGATCACTTGTAGCTTGGACAATCTGTGAGTGATGGCTGCTCTTAGCCGTGCTCAGCATTCACCTCCAGATCTGGCCACCAGGCTTTGTTAAAAGCGTAACGTTCATTTGTTAAGAAATATTTTTGCTGCATTGCCTGAAAACCATTGCTATATCTGTGCTTAACTGTAATGAAACAACTTTCCCTACCCAAAGAAGAATAGAGTGAAATTCCACAGCACTTGAAAAATAATAACCACGGCAAGAGAACTAAGGAGTTCAGGCTGAAAATGGGGCAATAGCACCGAGAAGAATAAAATGAAAATTTCCCCGAGCAGAGAGAATTCCTGGAAATAGCTACACGTCCCCTCTCTGCTCCTGTGAAGTCAGGTTACAGTGAGAAAAGGCATTTTAAAATGGCACCAGAGTTTCTGAGTACTGTAGAATATTTACAAAGGCAAAACCAAAGCATAAAAAGAGCACGCACTGTGCTCAAGGTAACAAAGAAATTCTGTGATGCAGCAGGTAACCGAGCTTGGCTCTGTAGAGACCGAGCATATGCTGTAACTACTGGATCATCTTTCTTCTGTATTACATTTGCTTAGCTTGGTGATAAAAATATATGTCTTCCTCCACAGGCATATTGACCGCATAATGCTGAAGGTAGATTGTGAGGTTTTATGTTTGTTTATGATGATACATGCAAACAAAATACTTGTCTTGCAAAATATTTTGGCTGCCATCCACCACAAAATAATCTTTAGGCAGAAAGCTTGTCGAAGAAACTCCTTCCCTTCAGCCACCAGAAAAAGTAGTTAAAAACTAAAGAGCATTTTCCTGTCCATTTGGAAGCCAGCAAGCAACTCAGCTGGGCAAAGAGTATGGGCTCAGCAGAGTGTCTGATTAGCAAAAGGTAGCAACTTCAAAATAAAACCTCAACCCACTGTGACAGCCCTCCCTCAGCTCCCCCCTCTTTCCCTCTGCCGCCTTCTGAAGGTGGTTATCCCAGAGGTTATCTTAACCAAAAAAATGCTTGAGTGCAGTTATGTTGGGAGGCACAGTTTCAAAGAGAGGACACATAAAATAATTAAAAGCAATATTCACCGCTCCACTTCAGAGAGCTCCTGTTTGAGCTCCGGAGGGATGAGAGGGAAAGTAAGGGATGCTTCCTGGAGAGCAAGTAAGGTGAACCAGGACAGCAGAGGGGTAGGCTCAGGACAGTGGGGAGACAGGAAACCGGAGCAGATTGTGGCAAGTGGGAGACGTGGTGTGGAAGGAGAAGCAGGTCTGTAGGTGGGGAAGGAGGAAAGCAAGGGGAGCGGGGCGGACAAGAGGATTTTGGAGAGCGGCTGGCCAGCTGGCACACATATAGCAGCTGCTGCTGTGTCAGCCTAGGAGAGGAGCTGCAGCTGCACGCTGGCCATGAATAGCAGAGGAGCAGCATGCCGGCTGGCTGCTGGAGGGACGGGGGGCAGCCGGGGCGCTGAAAAGGCAGGGGGAGGCTCTGTGAAAGGTTTTCTGCGCAGGGGAACATGACGACCCTTTGATTTTAGAGCTGTTTGTTCTCCAATTGTCCCCTCCGGTGGATGATCAGTAGTAACGAGTTAAATGGGGAGAGGGGGGAAGGGAAAGAAACAGAAGGAAAACTTAGGTCCTTAATGCAGATCTGAGCTTTGATAGTGTATCCATAGCATGCAGTCGTCTGGATGTATAGCTTTCATAGTTGTCAGCAGGGATCAAAATCACAGGGTGCTTAAACTAAAGGAGAAATCTCTGCTCAGTTAGTCTCATACTTGCTTGAGCCACCACTGGAGGAGGGCGTGATCCCCACCACTTGGCCATCTGCTCTGTGCACCGCACGTCACCGACAGCACTCTAAAAGCCATCCTGTGTGAACTCCTCCCGGGCCATGGGTTTACACACCCTTTGTGCCCCTACATGAGTGTGGGTGTGCACACTTCGTGCACTACTCCACAGCCGTGTGTGCCTGCACCATGGGTGGTCCTACACAGCTGTGGGTGTGCGCACCCCACATGCTCCTCTGGGGCCAGGAGTGCTCCCACCCTCAGTGTTCCTCTACAACCACGGGTGCACCCACCCTATATGCTCCTCCACAGCTGCGAGAGCATGCACCATGCACGCTCTTTCCCTGCTGTGGGTGATCCTATACCATGTTCTCCACACCTACATCTCCACGCACCATGCAACAGCCAACCAATGCAGTCCTCCATGACTGTGGATGCATAGTGTTCCTCCACAGCTGTCGATGATCCCACCCTGAGCACTCCTCCACAGCTGTAAGTAATCCCACTCTGAGCACTCCTCTACACAGCTGTAAGTGACTCCACCCTGAGCACTCCTCTACATCTCTAGGTGATCCGATCTAAAGCACTTGTTTACAGCTGTAGGTGATGCCACAGCTGTGGGATCTTCCACTCTTCCACAGCTGTGCCAACTGCTGCATTGCCGGGGTGCTCCCATCCCAAGTATTTCTTGGTTATGTGTGCTGTTCCGTGTCCATCTCGGCGTACGCCCTGGCCAGTTCCACACGAGCGTGGGCACGCGCACCTCGTGCTCCCCCACAAGCAGATATACATCCCCCCTACACCCTCCTCCACGCCGCGGGCACATACACCCATCACAAGGCTATCCCTCCAACACCGTGGGTGCGCGCATCCCGCACCCACCGACACGCGGGGAGCGCGTACTACTCCCGCGGGCATCCCGCATCCCTCCCTTCCACCACCTGGGGCGGGCAGGGCAGGGCGGAGCGGAGCGAGAGCCGCCCGCCGCCCTTTAAGAGCCGCGGCGGGAGCGGCGCTGGCCCCACCCGCTCGGCCGCGGGGCCGGGCCGTCCCCCTCATTAATATGAAGGCGGCGGCCGCGGCGGCGAATGGGTAATGAAGCTGTCACTCCGGCACCTACTTGTTGGGTGTCCGCGGAGCCGAGGCGCACAGAGGGCGAGCGGAGCCCGCGGGAGGGGAGCGGCGGCGGCGGTGCTGGAGCGCTCCGGGCGGCCCCGCCGGCAGCCCATGCCCTGCGCCCCCCGGCGCGCTGCGGGCGGCTCCCCCGCCGCCCATGCCGCGAGCGGCCGCCGGTCCGTGGCCGGTGGGCTCGGCGGGCTCCTCTGAGGCGGCGGCGCGGAGCGGCAGCGGCAGGAGAAGGAGAAGGAGGGGGAGGCATGCGGGGCGCCGGCCGGCCGAGCCGGGCCCCCCGCGCCGCCGCGCTCGGCCTGGCGCTGCTCCTCGCCTCCTGCGTGCAGGTAGGGACGGGGCGCGGGGGGCTCCGCTCCGGCCGCGGGGCGTCCGCGGCTGCCTTCTCCCTTCTACCCGCTCCGTTTACACCTTGCTCATTTCTTATTTACGTATATAGTATTATGTGTGCCTGTCTGCATGTCTGTCTCTCTGTTGAGCCTGCAGCCGGCGAAAGTTGTCGCGGGGAGCTGGGGACCCGCAAGCCCCGCGCTGCCGGTGCTGCACTCCCGGCCGCGGTAGTAACGAGGCTGTCTCTCCCCTTCGGCTTTTATTTTTAGGTGTCCCGCTCCACGGGCTATTTCGAGCTGCAGCTTAACTCGGTGCGGAATGTAAACGGCGAGTTGCTCAATGGGGAATGCTGCGATGGCATGAAAAGCCCCCAGAACGAGGACTGCTCCCGGGACGAGTGCGACACTTACGTGAAAGTCTGCCTCAAGGAATATCAGGCCAAGATCACGCCGGTCGGACCTTGCAACTACGGATTCGGATCTACCCCCGTTCTCGGTGGAAATATTTTCTATTTGAACAGCAACAAATACTCTCACCAAGGCAGAACCCCCGAGACGGGCAGGATTGTTATTCCCTTCCAATTCGCGTGGCCGGTAGGTTGATGATCGCGCTGTCGCTATCACCCTTTTTCTTGTGCGGTTCCCCCCCTCCGCCCTCTCCCGTCGGTGCTGCTCCCGCTCCCTCGTTAAGAGAGCGAGGCCAGCCGCCGGTGCGCAACCTGGGCGCGGCCACCGCCTCCCGGGGCTGCGGGTGGGTGCGCGGCTCTCGCCGCTCCGAGAGGGGTGCGCGGGAGGGGGTGGGTGCTGTGCGGGCGCTCCGGGGAGCGTCCCGGCGGGTTGGCGGCGTGAGGGGGCTGCCGCTGCCGGGACGCGAGAGGTTAAAAGAAGGGAAATCATAATAACGAGGGGTGAGAGCCACCCCACCACCCCCGGGGAGGGGGGGGGAGCGGAGCGCGGCGGGGACGCG
>JAWMRA010000161.1:55852603-56061728 GCA_035584735.1 Pseudotriccus pelzelni | reverse complement strand
CCTTCCCCCCCCCCCCCCCCCCCGGTATGTATCACTGTGGTTATAGCATTGTAAAATTGAAATGTCTGCCTTAAAACTCAATCTACATTTTTAATGTAAAAGGTTCTGGATTGCAGCTGGAGAACTTAAGTTGTAATTAGGGAACTTCTTCAGACTTGGAAGACTTGATTGACATGTGCTTTGAGGAGTGAGTAGAGAAATACTTAAATAATGTAATTATTGATCTATCCCAATCAAGACTGAAGTATAAGTTTTTTAGGGTGTGCAATTTTTGATACCACTTAATGTTCTTCCTATTGATTGAGGACAATTTTAATAGCACTGGTTTAGTAACCTATGCTATTGCTTAATAGGTTTCTGTGGCGGTTTCTGTCTCTTATACCACGTAAAAGAAAACAACAACAAAACAAAACAAAAAAACCAAACAAACAAAACCCCACAACCAAAAATGGTGCTTATGATAGTTCTGATTCCCTTATGTTACAGTAACATGATTTCCCTTGTATCACAACATGGAATTTTTGCTGTAGCTGGCTACATGTAATCAGCAATGTCTGAAAGGCAGACCATGCTTACTTGAACTGTTAAGAGCAAGTCTAGCTGTCTGTTGCCCCTCAGTAATCACCGGATTTTGTACACAACAGTGACCTGATAGCACCCCTGTGTTGGTTATAAACTGTTGTTTAAATATGGGCCCCAAATATTTTAGTGTTGTTTTTGGCTGTTGGGAACCTTGGTAGAATATTGTTTCCATGATTCATCCACACATATTGGTGCTTTCTCCTATAAGAAATTGAAGAAGGGAAGGAAGTAGGGAAACTGAAATGTTTAGACTTGGATGCACACCTCAGGTGTTGGTTGTCAAATATTTAGTGCTCCTGGAGTGTCTTCTGATGTTTGCTGTTAAGTAACCCTGATAACTTCAGGGTTGCATGGTTTATAGCTTGTAGTCACTTCACATCCCTCTGGTTCTGGAAGAGGTGAGGGATAAAGTGGGAGCTCATTGATTGTCACAAGGCTTAGACAAAAGTACAAACTGTTGCATATTAACTGATCTTCTCAAGCTGTTCGTATTTGCTCCCAGATCAGCGCAAATGTAAGGAAAACAGAATAAGCTTTAGCTGGCAGAAAACAATAGTCCTAACTTGCAGTAGCTTGCTATCAGCAGTAAGTCGCTTGTCCCTGAGCCTTTAGGATGGATTTTCAAGATCTGGTAGCCTGTGAAACTTCAGTTTGTCAAGGAATCTGGAGAAGTCAGAACAGCAGAGAGTGAGTGGTAAATGAAGTACTGAAACTGGAAAGTAGTCACCGGTACCCACTTTTGAGATACAGCTCCAGCTTTGGACTAGCAAAATCAGTTTCCAGGTTTTGCTAATGTTAGCTTACTTTACATGGCTTCGTTCAGCTCTCCATTGATATTCATCCTTATGTGAAGAGCTGTAACACTGTTACCCACCAGAGCAGTAACTAGGGATCAACAACGAAATTAATTTGAAGACTTGCTGAGACAATCTCCCTTTCATAGCATCTAGATCCATGTCAAGAGGAGGAGAAGGGTGGGAAAAAATAGAGAAGTATTCTGAATTTACATGCCTAGAGTAAATTTACAGGGCAGGTGGTTAGTTTCAAAGGCTGTTTTGTGCTTTGCTACACTTGTTACACTTTCCTTCCAAAGGTGTGTCCATTTGTGAGGTTTGGCTGAGTGGTAGTAGTATAAAGCTGTATCAGATCCCCTCCAGCTTATGAAAGATATAATTGGTTGTTGAAGTTCTGATGCTGCTTTGTTATGGTGACATTGATCATGTCTGTCATATGTTCAAATGGATATCTTGGAATTGTGGGCTATGTATGCTGTTGCTGTAAGCAACTGATTTTTAAGAGTAATTAAATACAATGTAGTGGTTGGTGCTGCAAGCATGCGATAAAGATTTACTGTAGCCATAAAGTATTGTTCAGAAGAGTCAGTCTTGCTGCTGGGATATGATACAAGGCTTTGTTTCAGGAATATATTTATAGACTTATTTTGTTCACAGCTAAACTTTACCATGTATATTTAACTGTGTGCATAGTCTGTGTTTAGTCCTTTATTCAAGTTCCTTGCGTGAGTTGGATCTGTGTGAAAGAACTTCCACCCACTCTTAGAGAGGTGACTCTTACTTTTCTGCTCAACTTCTTCCTGCAGATTTACAGAGAACTAAACAAGGTGTTTTCTTTGTGTTGGCGTCTCTGCCAGCCTCTTTACCATTTGCAGAATTTGAAAACTGAGCTGGTGTTTCAGTCAGGGCAGAAATGAAGGACAGATTAGGTGTGTTATCCCTTTTCTTTGTATTAATGACACTTTTGTCACTAGCCATGAGCAGATCTACAATCTGTTTGGTAAGTCTCTTGTGGAAATGTGAAGTTCAAATTGACTGAAGTTGTTGGGTGACTCAAGTAGCAATAAAACTGAGGCATTTGTGTTGCTTTATGGTGAGAAGATCTGTAATGGTAGCTGTGCTCCGAGCCCACAGCGTTGGAATGCGTCTTGTTTGGAGCTGTATGAGTATTTGATCAGTCAGGGGTTGCCATTACTGTGGGCCAGTGGAGTCTTTATCTCAGTTGTCCTCTTTCAGCTGTGACTGCTGCTGCCCAAGTAGCTCTAGAGGTGACTCAGTTGGGTAGGACTGATGAGAGAGTTGAAGAGGACTTAAGAAAAACAGTGCCATAATCCCTGCTCCCTTAGGAGCAGAGGTTGAGTGTGGGCCTCTCCTCTTCCTAAGGCAAGACATCTAGCTTTTTACATCTAGCTCATTAGCTGGAATTGGTTTTGTGGGCATTTGCTTTTTTCAAAAACAAAGGGAAAGATTGCTGTGCTACCAACAGCTAACAATATTTAAAAGGGTTAAGATTAAGACACAACTCTATTCCTGGGAACTTTGCATACATAGAACTTGGAGGCATATCTATTTTTTTAATGTATTTGCTTACCTTCTCAGTATGCATATTTCCAATACAAAAGAGTGCATGCAGGTGTTCTGTGTTTAGAACAATAATTAAAGTATGTTATTACATAGTTAGTTTAATTCCCTCTTGACTTCAAGTTGAAATTATAATGATGCATGGCTTGAAGTGCCCAGAGGACACTAATATCCATGCCACATGGAGCGCAGAGGGGAGGGGAAGAGCAGTATTAATTACTAGTTCATCTTTGAATTCTAAATATTAGCATAAAACAAGTCTTGCACTAACCCTTAATGGGTCTTCATGGTTGTTACACACACTTCAAAAGGGACAATCTAGCTACACTTTCATTAATGCAACAAGAAAGTGTATGTATAATGGGCTCAATTTATCTTGGACTTCTTCCAAAACTTTAGGAAAAGAGTAGGATGTGGATACTTGGTTAATATCAAGTTTGTCTGAAACAGTTCAAAGGTGGTAGCAAGGCTGACAGCCTCCGCTGAAATCTAATAGAAGGATGTCAAGATGGTACTGAACTGTCTGCCTGGTGGTGTATGTGTCCCTTAGTAAAAGGCTTTTTTCTCTGCTCTCTAATTTCATCAATACTTTCTTCTGTTCTTTGTTATTAGATTAGCTCAGTGGATTTCTGGAAAGTGCTAGTGCTACCTCCAGCTGTGGGGGAAGAGGACTGTCATATAAACTGGGAAGTCTTGGAAGTATCTGAAGACGTAGCTTGTTTATTTCCTTTTATGTAATGATCAGGCAAAATGTCTGTTTACACTTAATCCTATGACCTTCCATCTAAACCAGTGTGTTTTGGTTTTTTGTTTGGGTTTTTTGTGTTGTTGCTGTCCAGTAAAACTGGATATTAGTAAAAAAAAAACAAACATCTACTGGAATTGCTGCTCTGCTCTCTTGTGTATAATTCGATTCAGTCTCAATTTCTAATCTCAATTAAAAATCAGTACCTTGGGTTCTCCCTGTTCAGGATGAAAAAGAAGGCTGTTATTTAAGAGTTTGGCATATTTGCAGGATTGATGCATGTGGGGCTAATTTAGTTTTCCTTCCTGCTGCTTTTGCTCTGGAGCTCTCAAAACCAGAAATGTAACCTGGAGGGGTTTACACTAGGCTCTCCTGTTTGAGAGTTACAATACAAAGTGTGATACCTGTTTGAGTGCTCTCAGGTTAAGATAGTAGGTTGCTGTCTCTTCCTCTTGTATTGTTGTATTGTAGCATACCAAATTGTATTGCTTTGGTTGGTAGCTGTGTTATATTTAAAATAGTTTTGGTGATCGGTTGGCTTCTCTACTAATTTCTACTGAGGTGTAGAAGGAAAGCTTGCTGATACTATTTTATATCCCAATATGCGTTCCAGAACCTCACTGTAACAGGCACAGTAACACCTATATCAAAGGCTAGGTGAACATTTGTTACCTTTTAATCAGACTAGATAAAGGTTTATTGCACGTAGATGTGTCAGGTAAATTAACCAGCAGAGGGGAGCTGTGGCAGTAGGAAGGATGAGTAATGGTTCTTCTGAGCACTGGTGTTTTTTGGTCACATTAACTCTTCTGTATTCTGTGCTCATCATTAGCTCTCATGTCACTTTGTAACAAAGCAGAGTGATGGTCAGGGCGGCTTGTTAAGAACTGCTTTCAGGATTTTATTTTGTCTACATATCTTTCTTTATGGTGTCAGTTGTTCTTTCACAGTGGTCGTGTATGAACAGAGCATTACAGTGCTCTGGCATCTGGGAGGAGTTGTCCTTTTTGCGGCCTGTTTTCCACATGCCTAATCCTTTTTATGGGATGCTAGGCCTCTGCCCAGTAAATCTAAGTATCACCTCCAAGATGCATCTGCCGTGTTCTTGGTTGCAGATTGGAATAGGCGTGGTGAGATGGGCTTCCTTCATGTGGAACAAAAGCAGTTTCACTGAGGTGTTGAATGCTGTTGAGTTTCTGCAAGTCTTTTAACAAATTTTTAGAAACCTGAGGCAGAAGGTCTTCTGTGCTTATTGACCAAAAGGCATTTTTTCCCTACTGGACAGTGTGCAAAAGTTCAAATGAACAGGGTTACCTGAAACAGGTTTGCCTCCATAGGTATGGACCCAGAAGGCTTGTTGTGTCTTAATTCCTGCTTCCCTACCCCCTGTTTATTCTGGTCTAAACTGTGTTTTCTGAGGCCAGTAATGATTCTGATCTCTGCTCAAATTCTGAATCTCTGTTGTCTGAGCCCTGGGCTGAATCTGTAGCAACTGTCAAGTATACAGGTACTGAGGCAGATCTGAAGGGCTAAGCAGATACATCTGCCATTTCCCTTTATCAGGAGGTACTCTAGGTATCCATGCAGTGTTCCTAGAAACATCTTTTGGAAATCCAGGCAATTAATCTGGTTTGCTCTGAAGAGTCTGCTTCTTCCTGTAGTTTGTCTGGGATCTTGAGTAATGGCAGTACTCCCTCTCAATATTTGAAGATGGGTTTTATGGACAGCAGTGTTGCATTTAGGGTAGTTCAATCAAGTTAGAGGAAGTTCTGTAGGAAGTCTGTGACTACTTTTTACTTTTCGATCCCTTTCAGCTCTAAAGTTCTAGCACTTTTTTTAGCTGGTATTTCTAGACTGTCACAGATGCTCTTGCCTTCACAGCTTTTGTGCCAGTCATGCTAACTTAATTTTCACCCTTTCTATTCTCTTCTTGCCCTAATTCTCCTTGGAGTATATGAATGATGTTTTGAAAGCTGTTTTGTTCCTTCTTAGCCTGTGTCCTGAGTTACTGAGAGTCCCAGCTTTTAATGGGGGAGGTATTTCTTTCTTGCTTGCTTTTCAGCTACTGTGGAAGAATATGTCTGGCTGGTGTGAACTTGGCTCAGTGACACACACACAATGCAGAATCACTTTATTAGTGGAGGAGGCTTAATTAGGAGTAGCACGAGCCTTCATCTGTACTATATAGAACCCAATAGGGATTGATTTGGACTAATGTAAATAGAGTAGCTAAAGTTTGGAGATGAATTGCCAAATTATTTCAGTTACCTTTCTGTGTAAACCTTGGTTTAGTCTTGCCAAGACAAGTACCGGTTTTCTTATAGTTAAACTGGGATTTTTACCGCAAATGTGCTGATGAATTTTTGTGTGACAAATTGCTATGAAATTGGTAAGCTTAGTATTTCACTTGACACTTGTCAATCTTCCTCTAGTTAAATGATAAATGGTTGGTGTATTCGAGCATTTCTGTTACCTTGCCTTGGATGACAGAATGTTCTGCTTTATGTCGCCTGACTTAATCACTATTAAAAGACTGTCTGGATTGCCTTTTCCTCAGGGGAAGTTTCAGAAGCCTACAGTCCTCCTTTATTCCAAATAGTAAGGTCTCCAGTTAGTAGCTTTAGCTCAGCTTGTCTTTTTTTCTGGAAAGCATATGTTGCGTTTGCTGCAACAGGTACCTGACTGAATTTCATACATGGGTTGGTGATTTTTGCATCTTTTTTTATTTCATGTGACATTTCAGTATTGCAGAAAGGAGAACCTAATTAGATTTTTCAGTTATGGCTTCTTCTGTCACGGTTTTCGAAGAGGAGTTCTGAGATATAATTATAAATCCGATTTAGAACTGTGCTTTGTTTATCCTGGCTCCCTTTTTTCTTTTTTTCCTCAAACACTCCTTGGGCACAATTTTGATTACCCTGGGATAAATGGTAATGGCTCAGGCAGGCATGCAAGATACTACAGTGTAATTGTTTTATTTATTTTAGTACTCTCTTGTTTTAATATCAGCCATTAGAAAAAGCAAAATACTTGCTTCAGAACCGCACCTGTACTGAAGTCAGAGTTAAGGGAATGTAAGCAAATGTTGATGGGAGGCTAAGGGCAAGAATATAGAAAGCTGCTCTTTGCTCTCCCAAGCTTTGTTTTCAACCTGGGACCTTCCTGAGCTAGCTGTGATTGGTCTCCCCAAAGTATTTCTGCCACACTGTCCTTGGACCCACAAAACTCTTAAAACCACTTTGCATTTAGGCAACCTATGTAGTGTTTTGCACAGTTCTGCCTAAAGTGCCATCTTTTCTTCATTTCCTCTGGCTGTGGCTCCTGTTATCTTACTTTCACGCCTTTTACTTTGTGTCAAGAACATGAAAATAGATGATCTACCCCTAACCATCCCCAGGGTCCCTTTCTGAAGCATTGTAGGCTTCTGTCGCATATTGCCCATGTGTCTCTTCTAGGCTATGGAGTTTTGACCAACTCTTGCGTTTCTCTCATGGAAATAATTTGACTCTTTGTTCATTCTTGCGTTTCTGTGGACCTTTGATTTCTGACACCCTCCTCTTGGGGATTGCTGTTCCTCTCATCTCATGGGAGAGGGAGAACGGGGGGAGAACCACACTGCTTCCCTCCACCTTCAGTTACAGAATCACACAGTGTCACAGCACTGGATAACTTTTTTCCTTGTTGTTTCCCCTGTTCTCTAGCCTCCCTTTCTCTCCAGGGCGCTCTTTGCAACTGACATCTGAATATTAAGTAGTCAAGACATGGGTGAGAGTGGGAGGCAGATCTCTTAATGTAATGTGATCAAAGAACTTGTGTTGAGTTTGTGGAGGGAACTCGCTTAGCTAGAAGCAAGATGGCTTTGGTGGGTTGAAGGAGTAACTGGTTGTGGAACTGGCAAGTTACAAGATGTATTCTGTGAAACCTTTTCAATACAGATTTGCACAGAAGAACAAGGTCACAGGTGTCATTAACTCAGGGCTATGTGAGGCTCTCTAAAAATTAGTTTACATTCAATAAGGTTGAAAGTTAAAATAATGATATGTGCAATACTATAATCCCATTATGTCAGTTGTTATAGAGAGTTCTGAAAGGTACTGTGGAAACAGAAATAATAAGATTAAGCAGTAATTTAAAGACCACTTATAATGTCACTATTCTAGTAACTAGAATAAAGTTGTAGTTACTGGTTATTCACATAAGATAAAATTGCTTTTTCTTTTCATGAGTATTAAGCTTGCTTATCCAGTGGGGAAAAAGATTTTTATGTCCCCCTTGATGTGTTGATTAGTTTTGTGAACCAGTACTTTGGTTGAGACTTGTCTCAGAGCAGGTGCCTAGAGTTGACATAGGAAGGATGCAATTGCAGTAAAATAGAAGTGTTCAAGAAAACTGACAAATGTGATAGCATGAATTGGTCTTAAACGTTGATATTCTTGTTTCTTGCTGAAAAATCTCAACAAAGGCAAGTTATTGTGGGATTCCTTGTATCTGAGTAGCAGAATTTTCACGGCTGCTTTTTTTGTTTAGATCTGAAAGTATAAGGAAAACAAAGGATTTGGAAGTCAATCCTTCAGTGTTTGTTCAAATTTAAGTGGTCACAGTTGGCAGCTTGGACTTCATAGTTGGAACTTAATCTCCCTGAGTACAGAGATGTGTACATGCTGGAATCAGGGGAGGGGGGATGGAGTAGGGTGGGGATGAATAGCAGACAGCTATAAAAAGCAGAGGCAAGTATTACTTGTGTTCCACTGGACTAGCATTACTGCTATGTGTGTAATGGTGAAAGGCACTGCTTTAAAATAGGGATGGGCTCTTCCAGAACCTTTCGTGTCCCATTACCTGAGACTAGATAGCAGATGAACTTTTCTTCAGATGAAATCCGCACTTGAGTACTGCCTGGTCACGCCTCCTTCAGGTTCTCTAAATAAGAAGCTAATGAGTTGTTTCTGGCATTGTGAAAACTGTTAGTGAGGTGCATCCTTCCTTTTTCCTCAGGGGTGCTGCTGCTCTGGCTGCAGCTGCTGCCTGACTGAGGGTGCTTCAAAGGTCAGGGTATCACCAAGGTATCGGGAGCAAACACATCTCTAAGACTTGTCATTTGTCACAAGGGTGGCTTGGCTGAGATTTGCTTTGAGTTTCTGTCTAGTTACAAGAAGCTTGTGGGGCCCTTCCAACAGTTTAGCTTCTCATATGTAGTTGGATCTCCAGAGGGCTTTCTCTTTGCTTTTATGTGGCCTGAGATGACTGTATTAATGTTCTGTCTCAAAGAGGTCTGGTCAGTCATGGCATTTTGGCCTTTTGTGAAAATGGGTCACTGTTTTACAGGCATTAGCTAAAGCTTATATGTGACTTCAGATGATTTTAAGAACTCCTCAGCTAAAATACTTGGTGTCTTGTGATGTATCAAAACTCCTTCATGCTGAGAAACTCCTGCTGCATTCTGCCACTGCGGGAGGGGTCAGAGCGTCTTCAACCTTCACTTGAAGACCTTCCTACAGATATATCATCTGGTAAAGTATGCCATGATCCTAGTAGTTTGATCACCCTGGAAAGAAGCACACCATGCTCCTGTTTCACAAAACACTAGATGCTGCCAAATAGGTGTTGTAATACCCCTTTGAGTCCCTCCTTGAAGCTGTTTTGTCTTTAAGATGCATGCAGCTGGCTGTTGGTAGGATTCTTCCACCTAGTTGCTGGGTAATTTTCTTTAATTGAAATGAGTCTCTACCTGGGTGTTAAATTTGGTACATTAACTCCAAGACTGACTCTTATTCACCTGTTGTTTTTATTTGTGCTCTTTTTGCAATGAAATGAGTCTTAGCAGTCTAGACATCTAGATTTCCCTCTGCCACCCCCATACGCATACACACATACACACCCCTCCAGTTTAGATTTTGCTTAGTTTGGTGGAGGAGTGGAATGAGTGTTCAAACTCATGTAGGTGGAGACATCAACCTGTTGACTGTTAGTCGTGGCAAAAAATAGCCCCTCTCCCCACTCCCTGGTTTTGCAGACTTCCTAAAGATTGTCAGGTGGGACTAATTCATAAAGAGTTCCCCTCAAACACCATTAGGGCTCCAGAGTTTGTAAACATCATTACTCTTTTGTGACTGGGCCAAGAGGAGTATAACTGCAGTAATTGCTCTCGAATAGAAAGCTTCAACTTGTTCAACTGCTTTCTGCTGCTGCTGTTTGCAGTACTCTAACCTAGCCTTCTACTCCTAACAAAATGGGGTTGTTTGACCCTGGTTTCCAAAAGGAAGTACTATGCTTACTACTTAAATGAAAAATGAGGGTTTAGAGGATAGGTATCTTCATGATTCTGTGTAGTGAATGGCCTCTGAGACCAGCAGACAAGCTCTTGCATGCAAGTGGCTGAAATATCCTTCAAGTTTCAAAAAAAACCTCCCAACACCCCCACTCCCCATGGGGTTCATTCACTCCTTCAGCAGAGGTCTTGGTGACTCCATAATGTCTCTGTCTAACAGATAAACCAGCAGATCTGTTCCATTTGTCTGCCCTTAAACCTGTATTGGAGGCGAGTCCGGGGTATTCTCAGAATCTTTCTTTTCTTCCTTATTCCCTTTGCACCTCTGGGTTATTCATGAGGAAGTTGTAAGAACTTGCTGCTGAGTTCCTGGGGAAGGAAATGGAATGTGCTTGCCTTGAAGTCAGCTTTTTCCATGGCAAGCAGGCTGCTTGAGGGAAGGGAGAGAGGTGCTGAAACAAAAAAAAGGAGGGGGCAAGTCCCCAGAGCTGTGCTTGCCTCACTTGTCTCAGAGTTCCTTAGGAAAGCAAGCATAAGAGTTGACTGTGCTGAACGAGACTTACGGACTTAGTTGCAAGGCATATTTGTGATGGCTTATTCCAGAAATTACAGAAATTAGACTAGCAGTAAAAGTAGTGCTATGCTGTTGTTGTTCAGCCTGTTTTGACAGTCGAAATGTTTGACTACTGATGCTGCCTATGCCTGATTGAGGTTTGAAAAGCAGCATTTACTGGTGATGAGACCCTGCACTTACTGTGTGGCTGTGGAATAGGAAGATAACGTGGGCTCAGGGTTTGTTTAGGAACCATACTTTTTTTCTACTTCATAGCTTGCTCTCATGAGGTTTTTCCCCATAGAAACTCCAGTCAGTCCTTTTAATGTGAAATTGATAATTGTATGTCTGTTAGAAGTTTTAATACACAATAGCATGTAATTGATGCAGAAAACTTAAAGTATTGATTTTAGCTCAGCCTTCACCTTCTGCATTTTTCAGACTATGAACTGGAGAATTTGAGTTCTATGGTTGACTACGAGTTCTATGACTATATATGAATTCTATGCCTGACAAAGTGCTGCCAGCAGATTGATCATCTTTCTTGGGATGAAAAATCTGACATGTCTGGTTTGCCAAAAACCCCATACCTCCTGAATGTTGATTTGCAGATATCAAGGTAATATTAATAGTTCATGTAAGTGAACAAAACCAATATTACAGGTCTTGTTTTCCCCCCCCTCCCCAGAAAGGAGGTCGCTGGGATAGTATGGGGAGTGTTTTGTTTAGTGCAAACAGTGGAATAATGCTTTGAAGTTGCTTTATGTCAACACCAATCCTGAGAAAAAAACACAACTGAAACAGCATCACCATGATAAACAGACTTAATTTGTATCTTTCCAAGCTACTTGGCATATCTATTCAGTTTACTCCTACGAAGTGGTTCTTGCATAAGCTGTACTCTTCTGCAGAAGTGCTCTGATGCTCTTCTGACTCGAAGCCTTTAACATCTTCCATTTTTTTTAATTTGATGAGCACAAATGCTGTTGTGTTTTATTTCTTTCCAGAAAATAAACCCAGACACTGAAGTCAACAGAATGAAGTGTATTTTCAGTATATTGGCCCCCATCCCCTCACCCTGCAATCTGTGCCATAGTCACTCTGAAAATATTTTGCTAGTACTAGTTGAAATGAACAGCAGGTGAGGTGGTGTGTATGTGTATTATGTATAAGACTCATGATTTTGGAGCATTTTTAGGATACTTTTATAGAGATTTCTGATAGATTTATGCCTGAACTTGAACACACATTCATATCAAAAGTCTGTGGAGAACATTGTCTTCAACTTTTATACTGACCTGTTCATATTAAAGATACGGAAAAGAGCTAAGACACTGCTGGATGATGTGAGGGAGTTAAAGATTTGCAGCATGGGTAGACCTTAGATTCTGAACAAGAGCTAAATCAGTGCAAATTTTGAAGCTTTTTTTCTGCAAGCAAAATTTGAGGAAGATGTCTGGTGTCAGTGTCTGTGCTACAGAAGAGTTACTTGCATCTGGTGTTAGTAGATGGTGTGCTGAGTAGTCTGTGTTAGACTTTCTGTTGAAGAGTACAAATGTGAGTAATGCATAAAATGAGTATGGTCATTATGTGAGCTAAAGATATCCTTCAGAGTTTATATCCATTAGTGTTATTAATCTTTATAGCTCTTACTGTGGTTATTGGGCAGGGTTACAGTATGGGTGGGTGTATGGATATTAAAATTTCGACTAATAAATCATTTTGATGTGAAGCACATTTCGGATAATTGAGCTGTAACTGGGAAGCTCTCAGTGCAGCATACTGTGGACATGCTTGGTAACACAGATGCTTTTTTCAGTAAGTTTTCAGCTGTTGTTTTAAATTAAAGTGCAAAATTCAAATGAGTTTAAGCAGATGTGTAGTGCAAGACTTCCAACATGTGGTAGTGGGCAAGACTGTTTTTTTTTAAATTAGTAATTAAGGACCAGCTTTCTCATTTGAGGTGTAGTAACTGTAATATGACAATCCATTGTACTACCACAGAGAGGAATTCCTCTTTTGAGTTACTGACTAGCTGAAGGTGAGGAAGGGAAGACAAGTTGGGTTGGTAGCTTTAGCTGTCTTCTCTAGAGGTGAAATAGCCATAAAAATCAGCTTTATGGTTTATCAGCATCTAAGGGTTTTTGAAGGTGTAACTGAGTAGAAAGTACGAAGCTGCACAACTGGAGCTGTCCCAGCTGAAACTGATCTTCCAGGAAATATGCATTTGTCTGTCAATACTGTTTAATGCCATTTGATTAACATCTCTAATCTCCTGCAAATGTGACTACATGCCTTCCTAAAACATTACACTCCATATGCTTGCTTATGTGTGAACAGCCAAAGAGTAGCCTCTTAGCCCATAAGTAAAAATGGGGAAACTGAGGCTATGGGATGCCAGTAAGTGAAAGGATTTAATAATCTGGGCCTGGTCTTTGTTCTGTAGGGGTTTTAAGCTTTTTATAGATGGGCTTATGATTCTTGATGGTCATTAGTGGGACAACGGTAAAAGCAAGTGCTGGAGACCAGGCTTGTGGGACCTGGGGCTTGCAAAGCCACGAGGAGGCAGCACGAGCTGCGTGGGCTACAAAGGTCAGGGTTTGGGACAGAATTTCAGTTCTTCCACATTTTGGAAGAGCTGTTTAGGAGCAGTCGTAGTTGCTGCTAACATACTATTAAGTTTCTATAAGACAGTAGAGGAATATTTTCAACTCCAGAGACTGCAACAACTTAAATTGTGAGATTTGCTGCCAGAGCTATTGGATTCCTTGTTTTAAGCATCTTAAAACTGGTAGAAGACCTCTTCGTCCCCACTCACACCATCCAGCATAAACATGCTGGAGCAGTGTATTGTGTGGAATTCTCTTTACCCACAAAAATTCCTTAGCATCCTCAGCAAAGATACAAATCTGCTTTCAGATGGTATGATGGGAAAGCATAGTTGACTGATCTGTTTGCTAAGGCAGCAAGTCCAGCTTGAATTTTTTTCTGCCTTGGCTTGTGTGGGAAGTCAGATACAACAATCAGTTTTGCAGTAGGAAAGACCAGCACTTGCATAAGATAAGCAAGTGGACATCTGGAAACACTTGAGCACCAGTCTGTACTTCTGATACAGATCAGTGGAACGCAGGAAAACTGAGGGATATGTTAGAAGACAAGTAGTTAAAAGTAGAAGAGGTGGATAACAGCTCTGGGTCTTGCACTGATTTGCAGAATTATGTCTGGATTAGTTAATTTTTCAAAAGAAGGAGACTTACCATTGCCAGAAGAAGATACTGTTAGGGCAGTACTGTATAGTACTTATTTTCTCAACTATTCAGTGCATGGGGTTTTTTTTCAGATTGCAGTTAGAGGGGTGGAAGGCAGTGTTTTCAGAGTACAGTAGAATCCTTAAATGCTGAGATATTGGGGGTTGGGGCCACGGGAGAGCAGGGAGTTGGAGAGTGAAGCTACTAAAATGCTCCACTAACAGTTGTCTTCAAAAAAATCGGGTGGAGTTGAGTTGTGCTGTGATGTCATACCTCAGAAGCAGAGGCTTTTACTTTCTCAGCTGATTTCTATCAGTTGTCCTTTTCCAAAGGCAGTCCAAGCTCAAATATGCCTCTGTCCAGTGTAGCCACTCCTGAGCTCCCTTCCCCCTCCTTCCTTGTGTAATCTAAATATTTACTTCTTCTGTTTCAATGATGGAAAATCATCTTCCCCAGTATGTCTGAAGCTGAAAGTACAGAAAAAGATGTTTTTCAAAGGCTGAGCTGTGGTTTGTATGTTAATGTAAGTAAGCAATAGAAAAATACGCTCTCAGTTAAGTGCGCTTCTGAGCAGACTCTGCTGTGGTAGTGAAGGACCTCCAGGCAAACAGCCTTTCTGCTTAGGGTTCTGCACAGATCTCTGTTCTTGTTGCTGCTGTCATAAAATGGGGAGATTTCAATGTTATAATCAACCTATCTTGGTGGGAAGTCGAGGGGTGTAAAAAGCATTTATGAGCTATCTCAAAGTGAAAACATACATCTCTTGATATAACAGTAAAATAGTTTTAGGCACCCTATGAAAGGTGGCTGAATTCTTACATCATCCTCTGCCTAAGAGTGCTGGAAATTTCTTGGATGAATGTCCCCATATCCATGTGAACTCATATTAGCCTGTGAATCCTGCACCCATCAGGGCTTGGCTCTGCTGCACTTAATGAGCCCCAGGTTTTGGTGTGTCTTGCCTCTGAGCACAAAGGGTTTCTGGACAATGGTGCAATAACTCCTTCTGCTCTTGGTGGGTTTTTCTTCCTTGGTTTTGAATGTATGTGAGGATCTCAGTGTTACTTGGAACTGTTGGAGACTGTCGAAGCTGAAGGGTTTGACAGCTATTCTTGTTAAACTCAAAACAGGTAAACGTTACCTATATGCGTAAGGTAACTTTTTTCTAAATAAGCTTAGTATTTGAGTATCAACATGTGTGCTACGTCTTTGGTCATAAACACAAGAAAAATGCCTGAAGCCTTGCTTTAGTGTGAAGTAGAGCCTTCATGTTTTTTCCAAATAACTTTAAAACTATCTGAAATAATGTTTTTTCTCTTTCCTCTGGGGAAAATACAGCACCAGGTGTGCTTGCTGTAATAATTATGTTTCTGCTGTGTCTTTTGCAGGTCTGCTTTTCACACTATCTCTTCCATGAGAAAGAAGTCTAAATTTTTGATAAATGCAGGGTGAATTCTGTATTTCTTCTTTAGATATGTTTTTCTGTAAAACAGATCTGGTATAGACTTACCTAATTTTATTCCTTTTTGGAGGGAGACTTAAACAAAAAACTTTAAGTTGTTAATCTCTTAGGTGTTTCCCAAGGTTGAGAACCTCATTTCATTTAAACCTTTTAGGGCTGCTTCTGAAAAGGATTTCTGTGGCTAGGCAAAGTTGAGAATTAGATGCAGTGGGAGGAGAATAATAATAATAATAACTCCGTCCTCGCTGGGGGGCCGGGGGGGGGGTTTGTTTTGCTGTTGGCATGTTTTGCCCCACAATTTTTAATGCTGTTATATTTCATGCTTTTGAGAAGATGCCTTCAAGGGCTTTCACATGACAATAGAGAAGTAAAATTTTTAACTGCTTTCATTTGGCTTTCTTGTAGCAGGAATATCTGCTTATTTCAAATCACAGTTTGTCTGATGTGTAACCAATAGCTTTTTATTATTGTCTAATTGGTGTCTTGTTTCTTTTCAGAGATCGTTCACGTTAATATTGGAGGCATGGGATTGGGACAATGATACAAAAGCTGGTGAGTACTTGTGGAAAACTTGGAGTTTGTGCTAACTCTGGGGAGGGGGGAAATGGTATGCTGCTGCAATTAGCCATCCCTCCCAAACAGCCTGAATGCAAACCTGCTGGCTAAGGAAAGGGCTTGTACATGTCCAAACAGTGACTATTGGGTTAGGAACTTTGAAAAATTATTGCTATATAGGAAAAATAATGGACAACAGTAAGTGAAGGTTGTAACACAGCTCCTGATAATTAGCTTTAAAAAATTATAGGAAATCATTGTAGCTTTTTTAAAAAAAAAAAAAAAAAGGAAAATAACCTGTGCTGTAGAGTTGCACTTTAAATTCTTCTCAATTTGCCTCTGACCATGCTATGCAGTACTTCTCATGATCAGGTAAACAACTAAGCATTCTTGCTTCCCATAAAGAAACCAGGCTTTATGTTTTTCAGTGTTCTAAATTGTGGCATGATTGCTTCTCTATTTCTCCTCAAGTACAAGTACCTTGTATTTTCAATCTGTAAATGTTAATGTTCACTGCCAGCAGAGCTATGAATCTGAAAGAAAAACAAGATTATTGTATAAAACCTTGAAAATCATAAAGGTGCTGATTGCTATAGTGTTGCTAAAGTAGGACTCCAGCTTGAACCTTCTCTTTGGTAATGGTTTACAAATCTGTCTTAAAATAATCAGTGCTTCTGGCTACAAGTGTTAAGTGAACCTCAGACTTGCATTGTGGTTATTGGTGGACTATTTCATTTTGATTGGGATTAATGTAGAAGAAGATAAATGTTTGGACATTAAGGTAGCAAAGGGATTATGTCCCAAGTCATCATCAGTTTCTAATTATCAATTCCATCATCCAGTGCTTCACTGACCACTCTTACCAAAATGCATCAAGTATAAAAACTTGGCAAAGCTGAATTAATATTAAGGCTGTGTTAGAGTTTGAAGTCCTTTTTCTTGAAGATGGGGATTAGTCCCACTTGCAGTTTCCTAACTGATTTTTCTAACACAGTCTATTTCCAATGACAGACAAAGTAATGAGTTTGTAATTTGTTCCTGAATCCTTCTTCTGTTGAATTCAACTTCTTTTGTTGTGTGTAACAGCTTCTTCAAACTTTCTTATTAGCTGTGTTCTCCTTAAATCCCTGATATTTATGGTGCTGCAACCCTTCAGTTGACTTTGTCCACATCCTTCTTGAATGGCACTTCCCAAAACTGGATGTGGTATTCAAAATGAGATCTTATATGCTAAGCAGAGTAAGATTGAATCATGAATAAGTTTAGATATCCTACAAAGCATCAGATTGGAGGAAATCAGCTTAAATGCTTTACTCAAAAAATACTACATTAAGCTAATTCCTTTAAATACTTTCCAGCTTGGGAATAATTTACCTAGGGGCAGCTAATACAGCAAATATTGGAGTGAAATTCCTTAGGTCTGGGTGGCAAATCAACTCATGAGATGGCATCGGAGTTGGTAAACATGAAGAGCCTACCCTGTAAGTCATCTGTATGCATTTAAGTGCTGCATATTTTTCATAGAAAGCTTCTTGAAAAGTAGTGGTCTCATAACTTTGCATATTTCTTTGGATTTGCAGAATCCTCTTACAAACCTGTAGCTTTAAACCCCCAGTATTTCTTTTAAATAGATTTGATAAGAGGACAATCACTTCAGGCTTGTGTTAAGTCTTTGTGCTTTTTAGTTTAACATGCTCTAACAAATCTCTTTACTTGCATTCATGTCACACTTTTTTTTTTGTGAACTTCACGCCAACAGGATATATAGAGTGCCTTCTGGAGGCCCAGTGTGCCATCTCCTTAATTTAAGTTTCCATGAACTGCAGGAGTTCTATATAAGTGTCAGATTACAGTTTAGCTCTCATGAGAAACTGCTAATGGAAAGTGAACTTCCCTTTAATTCAGGCTGCTGAAGAGGTAGTGCTAAGTCATACTGCATCTGAAACTGGAAGGCTTGTTATGTCAATTTAGGAAGGCTTTTTTGGCTTGTAATTTTGCAGAATACTAGCTAAGTGGTTGTCTTGGTTAAATGTTTCTGTAATCTGTTTACCAATTCTGTGACACAGGTCTGTTGCTTTGCCATGCTGCAGTTTACACTTGCATATAATACACCTATGAAGAATTCCTTAATATGCTGAAGGGTTTGGGAGGGGGAGCTTGTATGATCTTTGCAGTGAGTCCTCCAGTAGGTTTTGCCTTGTGAAGCTGTCAACAAGCAAAGATGCTTCACTTGTATTTTTACAAGGACTCCTGAACTTGCCTGACAGGGGCAGATGGGTAAAAATTCACGTGTAAGAGAATAGGAAAGGGAATATGACAACTTTTCCAGGAAAAGAAAGACAACCTGTATCTGCATCCTGGAGGGGGAATCTGTGGGAAGCTTAGCTCCCTATCAGTCCTGAACAGTGTGCTGACCTGTGGATCAGGTTACATGTATCTTCTGTTGCTACTGTAAGAAAGATTAATCAAAGTAATTGCCAGTCTGTTTATAAGCTGATTAATTAGTTCCAGAGTAAGGTTTTGCTTTCCTTTAATGAGAATGAGTAAGGCTGAAAATTAAATGTAGATTCTGTGTTTCAGCTTGGACTCTCAAGTGGGTAACAAACAAAACAAAACAGCCCAAAAACCCCATCCAAAACAAAACACCCCCCCCCAAAATAAAAACAAATCAATAACAAAACCAAACTACAAAACCCAAACCAAACAACAAGTAAACAAAAGAAACCCTAAAACCTAGAAAGTAGGGTTTCCAGTGAACAACTTAAAGGTTCCGGAACGCTTGTCATTCTGTGCCGTGGTATCCTGTGTTCTTCCTTCCACTCATCAAAAGCAAGGCAAGGGGACTGAAATCTGCTTCTGAAATGCCATCTCAAGAACAAGTTTGCCAGGGCGAATGCATCTCCCATACTTACCTCAAACTGTGAACTCCTAAGAGGTTGTTTTAGACCCCGATTCCTGACGTACTCCTCTGGTTTCCTCTGTGCCGCAGGGTTGGCTCGGAGGTAAGCTTGTGGCAGTGTAGTTGTTACCACTTGTTTGCTTGGGGAGGCGGGAGGGGGGGGAAGAGGGCAAGAGGAAACTGGCTTAGATACAAAGTCACTGTAAAGGGCCTGCTCGCTGTCATCTGTCACAGCAACTCCTACTGCTTTCCAGGTAAGTCATTTGGCTTGGCAGACTTGGAGCTGTGTAGTAGAGATCTGACCCAGCCCTGCCATTACAAAGCAAGCTGGCATCCTCACACGTGAAGTAACTTCCCATTTGATTGCAAGCCTGCTGCAGGGATGCAGTGGTTGCCTTCCTCTTTCCCATTAAATCTGTAGAAGACCAATCTGTCCTTACAGCATTTTGAAATGCGTGCTTGAAAACAGCTGAAGAGAATGTGCTTCCTGAAAAGAGCACCTCCTGTTCCTTTGGAACTGAACATCAGTGGTACCGTGTGTGTGTTCCCTTGCAAACAGGTACCGGCATCACCTTTTGCACCGTCCTGTGAGCGGCTGGTTGGGAATGCCTGACCTCTGCAAAAAGTTAGGGTGTTGATGAACAGTGTTCTTATTTGTGTATCATGGCACCCGACTGCACAGTTAAATGCTCTTCAGATAAGACTTCCAAAAATCAGATGCTCTGGGAACATTAATTAAGGAACCACCTCTTAGCCATCATCTCCTTCTGTGCAAACATCTGTATCACTGTCTGCTTTTCCAGACAGGCTTGTAAAAAGTTTCTTATTAATCAAGGAAAAGAAGCCTAATTGCTTACAGGGGGGGTTGAAATTTGAGTAACAAATGCTACTTTTTTGACTAATAACCAAACAAATTCAGTCACATAGCCCATTGCCGTTACTGAGAGCTAAAGGTAATGACTCTGAGTCCCTAAGGTGAGCTCTCATGGCAAAGCCAGATGCAGGGAGCAAACTTGTCTCATCAAAACAGTTAGGTGAGAGAGCCTGGAATATCTTCAGAAGCACTCTGGTATTGTGGGGGAGGAAGGTGCAACCCTGACAAACATGTTCCTCCCTCTGATTACAGATCTCTTTGTAGGATGCACCTTCTAGTTGGGATCAGTTTTAAATTAGAAATAAAGCAGAATTCTAGTACTTTGGTACTTGAGAATTTAGTGTTAGAAACTAAATGGCTTGGAGATGATTTTCTGATGCCTTCTGTGGTTCAGGGTAAGTTATTTGGCTTGCTATTTAGGCTGTTAAGCCCTACTTGTGCTGATATAAGCTTGAGGAAAAACCCTTAAGACTCTGAATACATCTTTTTCAGAGGAGCTTGTGAAGATAAAGTTTGAGTGCTCAAAAAAAAAAACGCACTCCTGGGTTATTTCCCCTGTTCTCGACCCCTGATATCAAGAGGTCTGTTCTGCATAGGTATATTTGCAGTAGCTGTAATGCTTGTTCCATTTGTTTAACTGGGTCTGATGAATCTCCATTAGCCTGAAGATGCCTGATAAGGTTTTTATTATATAAGCCACTCCTTTCATCTCAGGACCTGTTCTTCAGTCCATCTGATGCACTTTGAGGAAACACTTTTATAGCAGTGGCTGCTGCAGCTGTTTCTAAGGAGCCACTGTTGCTTTTAGCTGAAAAATAGCTCTGTAGTACATACTTGCTATTTGTTTGAATTTCCTTGACCATCCAGTGATTCAGCATGTTTTCCTTTATAGTTTTTCAGATCAATCATCACTGGAGAAGAGTAAGATGATATAAAATGATGTTGATATCTGCACAGGGAAGTGGTGGAGCCACCATCCCTGCAGGGATATGAAAGATGTGTAGATGTGATTCTTGTGGACATGGTTTAGTGGTGACCTTGGCAGTGCTGGGTTAATGGTTGGACTCAATGACCTTAAAGGTCTTTTCCAACCTAAACAATTCTATGATTCTATCTAATCTCGAGTCTTTTAGTGGTGACTGGTAAGTCAAAAATACAATGCAGGCAGCCTTTTCAGTTTTGCATGTTTCTTGTCCACTCTGCTACCTCTGTCGTCCAGGTACTGCTGGATGCCAGAGGAGTTAGTGTATAGGAATGAGGGAGTTAAAGAAGAGGGGTAAACTTCAGTGGGTCTTAGCTAGCCAAGAGATGTTTTATGCAGACTAGTCCAGGCAAGCATGACTTATAGCCTATACGTGGCAATACCACTTTTAATATTAAAGTAGAAATACTATGAGTTCTTAATAACTGGAGTACTTTCAATGCTTAATTAAATAGGTTGTGGTTTTTTAAGTTCCGTATTCTTTAATTTTAAGAGAAACGTTTTTATAGAAGCAAGCTTGAACAAAGATATCAAGAGAACAAAATGCTTTGCAGAGCTGGGTACTTCTGTAGCTCTCCTTTTTCTTTAATGTTGGAGTGACTAAAAATTGTCTTTTGAGTCCTTTTACATGCTGAGGGGAAAATGCTGCTTTGGCAAGAAAAGACAGGATACTTTTATGCTGTCAACTTTCTAGTTGAGAAACAGTCACTCCTTTGGTTTTGTTTTCTAAACAGATTAGGTTAATGAGTTCTAGAAAGTAAGTAGGTAAAATACATTTGCTGAAAGTGGTAGTGTAGTATTGCGTGCTACTAGCTTGGTATGTTTTATATTATTAATAATTTGAACTTGAGTTTATCTTACTACCATTTCAGCCTCTTGCTGTGTGCAAGGTTTTGGTTCTTCATTTCTCTTAGTAGGCATTTTAAATAAACTTTATTTAAAGAAAATGCTGAAGCTCTTAGCTGGCATCATTATAGCGATTTCATAAATGGGTGTGAAATTAATGTGCACAAGTGAAGGTTCTCTGTACCTTTTTCTTGTTCTTAAATAGTGTTTGGTGTTCTAGTTTCAGCTTGCAGTCACCTAGAAGAACTCTTGCAGTAGAATGGTACCCAATTTGAATAGTGAAACCATTAGAAAACTCCTGTCACTGGGGTTACTCAGTGTCTGTCCTTACCCATTAGTGTGCTTTGCTTATTCACAGTGTTTGCTGAAGACATAGTATAATTTCACTGCACTGACTATAATTGTCTCTTCTCCTAGTATTGAAGCTTCTATACCAAGAATTACGAGGATAAAAGTACAAAATGGATATTCATAAAAATGAAAATACTTTTGTGTTGGCAGTTTCCACAACTTCTATCCTAGAATCCTCTTGTCCCCTGTGATAGATAATAGTCTGTGCACATTTGGTCTCATTTAGTGGAACCTGGCAGTAGGAGTGCTGCTGCTTTCCATGGGGACAAGGCAGGATGATTACAAAGTGTATTGCAACAGGGATCACAGTTATCAGGAGTTTCACTGGGGATAAGGATAAGCTGGATATGGAGTTGAGAATGGCCCTTGACAGTCCTGGGTTCACTTCTTTATTTCTTCTCAAAATGTCAAATATCAGCTGCACAGTGTTCTCAGAAATGCTTCTTAAAGATCTTTTGCCTTTATCGTAGAGAGAATGATAAAATGCACCAAGCCAGTTTACGTACAATAATGCAAGCCCACCAGAGCATTTAGTATTGCTCAGTAATTTCATAGCATATTAAATATATTGTGTTTTGGTTTATATTTAAAATTAAGCTCACACTGGAGAACTTTAATATCTCAGCTACTAGATTATGCAGATTTTGCAATTTTTTAAGAACAAAAAGGAGGCAAAAAGAGCCTCAAATCAAGATAAAGCTGCTAGTTGTCAGCGTGTGGGTGTGGTATGTTTGGCTGCCTTGAAAAATAAGCTATTTCCTATGGATTATGTTCCAGGGTTTTTTAATATTTCCTTTGGGACACTTTTTTAAATTGGCCTTCCTGTAATGAACTTTGCAAGGCAAAGGAAAATTCAGTTACACAGTAGATCTTTATCATCTTAACATTTTCTTCACTAGGTTTTATCTTAAGCAGTTGAATACTTTTGATTGGATTCCCTGTGTTCTCATGTGCTATTGAACTTACCACCTTTTGAATTTACTTTTTTTTTTCTTTTCAAAAAAAAAAAGGTGAAGACTTGTTAATAGAACGAGTGGCACATGCTGGCATGATCAACCCAGAAGATCGATGGAAGACGCTACAAATCAATGGTCCTGTTGCCCATTTTGAAGTACAAATAAGGGTGAAGTGTGACGAAAATTACTACAGCGCCCTGTGCAATAAGTTTTGCGGCCCTCGAGATGACTTTGTCGGTCACTACACGTGCGATCAAAACGGAAACAAAGCTTGCATGGAAGGTTGGATGGGCGAAGAATGTAAACAAGGTAGCGCGTTTCCTTTGTTTTAGGTTAGCCCTAGTGTGTATGTATAATAAACTGCAGTAGGTATTTCTCTGGGGTCATCCCTCTAGCATGTTAATTTTAGCACAGACAGGCTTTTTGTGTTTAAATAAAAATCTCGGAAATAAAACATCCTCTGTGAAAAGTGGGGCACATTGTTGCTTCTGATGCGTTCTGTGGACATTTAAAAAAAAATAGGATTCAAAACAGTGAAACATCTTTTTATTAATTGACTTTCATTCAATGGTAGTGTTCTTTCAAAGCAAAATGATGTATTACATCCCTTAAAGTAAGGTTTTTATTGAAGTGATATCATCAGTAATGCTGTAGACTTTAATCCTGAAGAAATGCCCTGATAACACTGGTTTTGCAAATGAAGAAAAATTTTAAGTGTATAATATGCAAAGCTGAAAGCTTTTTGATAGCTTTTAATGTGAATAGAAATTCAAGTGTAGTCATCTCTTCTGATGTACCACTCCATCAAATCTCTTTGCCATTTGCCTTCAGTAAGTAATTAGTACTAAAATTATTTCATATACTCGTCGTTCTGCTGAGGCTTCTTGGTTTTGTTTCCTGTTCCTTTTCATTAAAAACTCTGTTAATGATGGGGAGGGCCATTTTTAGGGATTATTCAAGGTCGTGTATCATTTGAAGTTTGGGGGTTCCAACGTAACACCAGGTTTTAAAAGTAACTTCATCTGAGAAATGTTTCAGTGCTGCCACTCTTGGTGCAAACCTTTCTGGTGGTAATGGAGTTGTGTTTTGTGAAATAGCTAGCTGGAAGAGCAACAACTATTGGAACATGGCAAAAGACAGCCTGCTTTGCACAAACAACAGACAGGCTAAATGACAGAAGCCGTAGCTGAACAGCTCTAGATTGCTGCTGTGCTAGTGGATACCTGGCTGCCCAGACTGATGCCTAAATCTTTTTGTGTTTACAGCTGTGTGTAAACAAGGATGTAATTTGCTCCATGGGGGTTGCAGTGTACCTGGGGAATGCAAGTAAGTCTGCATGCTTGAGTATCTTCTGTTTAGGAGTACTGATCTCTAGTGTTTTCTCTGTGTGTCGCTACTTTTTAAAAGTCTACGTAAAAATGGGAAAATTCTGTGCAAGAACATGGATGGAAATAGATCTGAAGTAGATGTCACGTGTGTAAGAATTGCAAATACTTTATACTGTTTTGTGATGCTATTCTATTTTTCACACGTATAGGACTGCACAGATTTGCTTCATCTAATTCAGAACTACGCCTCTTTCAAAGGATAAAAATATTTTGGTTTATTATTTTCAAAATCCTTATGATCAGGAGTCTTGATCTCTGTGTGCTACTTATTCCTCTCCAATAAAAAGGGCAGCTTGCTCTTTGGGCTGTTATGATCAGGGAATGCTCACAGTCCTAGAACGCTCTCTATATATTTTGGTCACCAGACTTTGTTCCAAGAAAAAAAGGGTTTTGATAGTAATGGAGATGCAGTACAAACCCCAGCCTAAATTTCTATCCCAAGTAAACTTTTTTTGGTCACTGAATATGAGAGAACAGAGTCTGAAATGTTCCCTTTAACTTCATGATGCAACTGAAGTACACTGTGATAGCAAGGGCCATTGATTGTTTTCCTGTAAAGGTTCAGGCATTCAACATAGTAGGTCAAGGGGAAATGTGTGTTATTTTTACACTGACTGTTGAAGAAATGGGACAGGTCTACTTGCAAGTTTGGGATTCTGTGTAAGTTCTTGAGTTTATTTGTGGTCAGAGTGGAGTGCATCACTGTGAGAGCAAATTTATGCAGTGGTTCCTTAGTAAGCTGTGTTGAACCTGCTTGATTGGAATGATGTGGAACTGAACTGGCTGCCAGAACCCCCTGAGAGCTGACAAATACCACTTGTGGCAGGCTTGTGACAGTTTAAGGCAATTTTGCTTCATCCTTCTACTACTAATTACTGCGTCCATCACAGAAGTGGCAGAAATAGGATGCAGAGAATTTAGTTTAGCTGGGCTTAGAGCTAAGCTGGAGTTGAGGTGCCAGTTTGTGAACTGTGGTAGGTGACATGTGGACAAGTCCCATCCTGCTGCAGAGCCTGAAGCTTCTGTCAGTTGGGGTATGGCAGATAACAAAGCCTTAAATCACTGCACCACAGACTGCTTTCTTACTGCCCTGAAACTTCCATCAGATGCAGCTGACTTGCTGAAGGTTTAGTGTTGTAACTATCATGGGTTCAAGTGGCTGAATTTTTGGTTGAAACCACGGCAGTAACTCTCAGATCTGACTGAAAACTTTAAATTTGAAATCTGTAGCACTTTGGGGGGTGTGTGTGTGTGGTTTCACTTCTCCAGAGCTATAAAATATCCCTTAAAAATTTTTTTTCAAGGCAGATATTTAAACAATGGTGTATTAATCTTTCCGTATCACTAAATATTTTCCTTGTGATTTCAAGTATTGTGTGCCCCTACTGCTGTGCTGATTTTTTTAGGTTACAAGTAGAGATTGTGGTTGAGAGCTGGGCTAGTGTCACTTCTGCCTGAGAAAGAAGCCATCCTTCCCCTGAGCCTTCCAGGAACACATTTTTCCTCATTGAGAACCTACTTTTAATAAATTTTGATTCATGTAAGGGTTTCTAGAGTCCCATAGGTTTCAAAGGAACATCCAGGAGCCTGTGAATATTTGCTTTTTGAATATGCAAGAAGTCTTTTGGCTAAAGATGTAAAAGAAACAGGTTTAAGCAAACAGAAAGCAGCACCTTCTTTTTTTGTGTTCTTTTTATAAGGCGTAGGGGAGGGAAAGGGATTGGTGCAGTTTCCTTTTTAATTTATAGCTGTTATCACAAAAAATTTGAATCTGAAGGCAGAAGTTGGAGAGGAGGAAGAAGATTTAAAGAAGGGAATACAAAACCTTTGAAGATGGAGGGCTGAGTGGCGATGTTTCCTTTTCCTTAAGGTGCCTGTCAATATGCAGTCTTATACAAGGAAGCCTTTCCTTGCAGCCTGTTGCTGATGTGAAGAAGCATCTGGTATTGAACTCCAGGTGTTCCCTTGCTAAACTAAAGTCACAAAAATGACACTGAATCTATTTAAGCCTCTCTCCAGGTATCTCACTGTTTTGTTGGGTGGATTCTATCGTGTGAAAGTACTGAGAGAAGGAATAATGAATTGTGTGCCTTGTTTTTCAGTGCCTGTCTGCTGAACTGATAGATCTGTGATCAGCAAGTTTTAGAACAGGGGCCACTGCAAAACTGCAGAAAGTCCTCAGCTACCTCTTGAATAGTGATTTGGTAGCCTGAGCATGTTCACACAGCTGTCTTTAACTTTTATTCTGTAACAGTTATTAGGCTGTATTAAAAATGTTGCTTTTAACAGAAATGGATAATACTTTCTGTAGAAAAATGATGCTGAACTAAAAATAAACAAGGCTTACAGATATGACCTTTATCTTCAGCAGTACAAAGGAAGCTGTTATTTAAAAGAAACTGCTATGTTTGGTGCTATTGAATTTTAATCTAGATTCCTTCATCCTGCTTTTTGGAGAGTTGCCACGGTCATTTAACAGGTGAAAACAATGTCCTTTTTTAATTCAGAAAGAAAATGAAAATGTGAGAAAAATATGGGTGTGAGATGCATGGAAATCTGCTGCTGCCAATAGCAACTTGGTTGCCAAAATTTGCTGTGGTCTTTTTAAATAGAAAAGTTGGAAAAGAGTTTCCTTCTTCAACTTGCATGAGCACGCAGGTAAATTAAGCATTGTGTGTCTAAGGCTTTAGCCTAACTCTGGTAGAAAGGATTTATCTCCCATTTTTTTTTATAATGTAGAGCTGTTCTTGGATTAAAAGTTAAAATGAAACCAGATCTTAGAAATAACTAAATTACCTCAGACTGTTAATAAAGGATATGCCATTAGTTCTAACTGTACATCATCTGTTGAGCAAGTTCACGTACTCATTGTTTTGAGAAAGTTAGTGTTGAGATGTTTTTCCATTTCTCTTGTTGAGTTTTCATCAAAATGGAAAGAAAAAAAAAAGGGGTGCCCTGATGTAGAAGATGATTTTATGATATGGCTGGGTCTAGGCAATAGTTTTTTGTCATTGTGGAGGCAATTCAGAAAAAAAAAATTTCCTGAATAATGAGGAAAAAAAAACATCCTTGAGGAAAGCAAAAGCAACTTAGCTGAGTCTTGCAAGAATGGGAAATTGCCAGCTTCTTAATATATAAAAAGAAAACAAACCAATCTTTATCCATAGTGGATAAAGAAAGTCAATAAACATTGGTCTGCAGTGGCAGACCAGATGGTCTTGTTTATTGACTTCACCAGGCCAAAGTAGGAAGGATTATCAAAGAAGCAACATCGCTGAGCCATGATGTTGGTGCTTTTTGTATGTTTTACATCACTCAAAGTACTTTGTTAAATTCCATTAAGCTGTCTAGAGGAGAATGAAGTTTCATCTAATGGCTCATATCTGGCTTGGGTTCAACCGCCTTATGCAATTAGCAAGGTTGGATATAGAGAAACCACAAGTGACAGTCTCCTTCCTCAACTAAAACTGCTGACCTGACTATGTTTGGTACCACTCATAAACTGTCACTAGGCTTAACAGCTTAATCTTTCACTTCCTTGTTATCCAGAGTGGTATGGCTTTGGTTGAGGTCCAGATATGCCTCATGTCTGGCCTACATTGTCATATTCCTGCCAGGATGATGGTATTGTCACAAGTCTCATTACTTCTCCTGTTGCCTTTGAATGTTTAAGTTTCTCATCCAAAGCAAAACAAAAGGAGTCAAATCCTTAGCACTGCTCAGGTTGTGTTCAGCTTCTGGAGCTATGGTAGGACCTGGGAAATGCCAGTCTGACTTCACACAGCTCTGACACAAAATTTCTTTAGAATGTGCAGACTGACTGAAATGAAATAGAAATGGGATTGTTAATAGAGCTCTAATGTAAATTTTGTGCAAAGTGAACAAAGCAAGTGTACTTGTAACAAAAACTTGTAAATTGAGGTTTATGTGCTTTGAACTGACTTATTCTAGAGTTAATTTTGAACTATATGTGGCAAAATATTTGTTTTACAGTGTTGGTGAGGTGTTTTTTTTGTTTAATCATATACTTTTTTTGTCCCATTGAAACAGATTTCTCAAACTTTCTGTCCAGTGCTATGACTTCTGTAGTCCCTGTATTCCACTTGTGCCCTGCTCACAAAGCTGATTTCTTGTGTCCAGCAGAGCCTGCAGGGGCTTTGGGCATCTCCCTAGTGATGGGAGGACTTTAAGGGCCAGAACTTGCTTGACTATTATTTATGTTGAGCAAGCACTGAGTACTTTCTTTGCAGAGATGCAGGCTCAAAAGCTTGAAATGCAAAATGAGCTTGCAACTGCCTGGAATATTGGGAGTTCTAATAGTGTTCTAGAGATTCTTTGTTAAATCTTAGACTTGCATAGTCTTCCTGTCTTTTTTTAATAGGATGCCTACCAATACTATTGATATCTCACTTGTGTTTTTATGTTAGCTGAGTAGATAACATGGTTAACATCAGCATTGGGCAACTCTGCCTAAACTTTTAAACAAAACAAAAACAACCAACCAACCACAATAAAAAAGGGCCCCTAGAGTCTTGTAAACTCATCCTTATGTTCCAAGAAGATCCAGTGAGGCCTCTTGAAACAGGTTGTTATTGAAAGACTGTAGAGAACTAACAAAAGGACACAAAGACCCGAAAAAAAGAAATGCTATTCCTGCTTCTAAAAGTAGGGGGGAAGGTGAGAGGTGGGGAGCTTCCACAGTTGTTCCAGAATGGAGTTATGAGAAATCTCAAACTGCTCTGAGCAGTAAACTAGAAACAGTCTTGTTTGGGCAGTGTGCTAGCTGCTTTGGCATCTGACCACTTCAATTCCTGCAACATTGAACTCCCTATGGTCCCTAAAGAGCTTAAGGCTGTTGTTTTGGCCCTGCAGGAATGCACTCGGCACCAGTACATCGTCTCCTGTCACCTCTTTGGTGTAAGATATTGTATCACAGCTTTTGATTTCAAAAATCTTGTAAAATTATTGCAATTACTATGCCTTTCGTCGTATTTAGTATTTTTCCCTGTTATAGCCAGTGTGCTTTTATTATTGTTTTTTATGTCCTAGCGGTAAGCCCTTTGGGAATGTTGGCAAGTGTTTCACAAGTAGACACATTGAGTTACACAAAGAAGTCCCGTGTTCTGTTTCTTTATTGGTCAATGGACTGAGGCACAGTCTGCGTTCACTTGCTTGGTTGTTTAGTGGGCAAGAAAGGCATAGCATGTATCCTAAAGGTGGATGCTGCTTCCAGGAGAATGTGAGCAGGTGTACAGGAAGTAAAAACATGTAGTGCTTTTAACTTGTGTCTATAATAGTGTAGGTAGTGCAGCTGAACTAGAGCAGTAGATCAAAGTGGCCTTGAGAACCCACTGTCTATACTCCAGACACTTCAAGTTTTTAAATTTTAGGCTAGCTCTAGCCTGTTCTTGTGGACTGAGTGCCTGTTTGCAGCTGGAACACTTTAGGTGTGCTCCTGGCATACGTTGTCATATGTTACCTTAGTTTAACCTAAAAGGAATCCAATTCCGCTGTTCCAAAACAGCTCTGATACGAACCAATGCGCCATCAGGAATGATTGTGCAGGAATGATCAGGCAGTTCACTTAAAGCATGTACCTGATGTGAACAGGCAGACCCTTAAAGCCACTTGCTGTAAGTTAACTGAGCAATGTTCTGCCTAAAAAATTTTGAACCATCCCTTCTATCAAGTCATTGTCAAAACTCTAAAGAACACTGGGGAGAGACTGTTAGCTTTCAATAACTTCCTTTATTAGAGGAGAAAGAAGCTTGTAGGGAAGGATTTGTATCTTTTGGTGTGATAAGAATGCTGGGGGTGAGGGGAAAAGATAAGCTTTCAGATAATTAAATTATTTGAGTTCATTAATGAGCATATTTTCCTTTCCTATTCACGAAACCGGCTTGCCTGTTTTGAAGGTAGGAAAGTAGGCAAAGTGTTTCTGTGACAAATCTTAGTGAATGAGTACTGTACTACCTGTTAACATTGAATGCAGGTGCTCAGCATTGTAGGGTCTAACAGCTAGACAATATTGCTGCCTGCTGTGCAACAAGTAAGCTCTTAAAAGTTTAAACAGACTTTCTTATAGTTATTTTAAGTAAATAACTAATATAAAGCTATTGTTCTGGCCTATGCAACACCATCCTGTTCACGTCATCAGAAAATTTAGTGGTTTTCTATTTAAGAGGGTTATTTCTCCCCCACCCCTGAATGATGCATTTTGCTTCTGCTCTTAATGTCACTGTTCTGCTTCGTTTTCCTGTGTTGAGTGTTTTGGCCCCAGCTTCCACTTGAAACATGATTGGGAGAAGCTCCCTCCAAAAAGCCTGCTTAAAAAAATGTGTAAATATGTCATAATGATCTTCACTTCAACCTTTGTAGAAAGCACAGTATACCAGTGAAGTGTAACCTGTGGTAATTAAAGGCTTATACCACATTGCCTACCTCCTCCCTGAGATTTTTTAAATTTATTTTTAGGTCCCGTATTCTGACCTAGAGTGCAGAAATAGTCTTGACTGTTTTCACGTTAGTGGTTTAGGTGTATTTATGCATGAAGTGCTGACAAAGATCTGCAGATAGGTGTGGAACAGAATTTATTTAGGTATCCTCTCGTTGTTTTCTATTACGAAGTTGTTTTTTTTAAGGTTAACCAGAGTGTAGATCAGTTGATTGGATGAGATGCGAGACGAAGTTTCTCAGCTGAGCTTTCTGCACAGAAGGTTTAGGACTCTCAAGCAGAGACGTACCTTTGAACTGTGTGTAGTGATGAGTGCTTTTGTAGGTTTCCCTGATGCTAAATTTACTACTTTAAACACACTGAGTTTTACTGTAGAAAGTCTTTTTTCTTTATCCTGGAATTTAGCTTTTTGAAGCCCCATTGTTGTATTATAGCCAAGTATACGCTGAGCTGAATTACTGTGGCTTTATCTACTTGTCAATGACAACAGTATTTTTTTTCTGCACAGTTGTTTTTTTTGTTTTAATCTGAGGACTGAGATGTTCTTTAGAATTTTTGCTAATGTTAGCTCCTGCCACCTCCCCTTCCTCCAGGCTTTTATTTGAATTGTCATTTTCTTTTGCCACCAGACTCTCACCGAAGGAAAATGGAAGCTGTGAAGTGTACCTGTAGAATTTCCAGGTCTCTTCTGCAAGTTCTTGGTTTCAAGATAACTAGCAGTTGTTGTTCTCTCCCTATCACACTGTGTTAATTCTGACCCAAAGGGATGCTTTGGTCTGGGAGCAGATGCCTGTACTTCAACCTCCCATCAGGAAGTTACTAAACTGTAACAATCTATTTATGGTAGCTTCTTTGTACTGCTAATAACCCAGCAAGGGCTAAGATTAAGCCAGGACTGATTTTTGTTTTGCATGTGCTGGGTTGTAAAGACAAGTTAGAGCTGATGAAGTCAGCAGAGGGGAAGGACAAAGGAAGTAGAATCTTGATTCCAATAAGAATTTTCTTTGTCCCTTGAACAATGCGAATCCTTATGGATTCTCTATATTTGGCTTTCTTATTTAGTCAGATGCGAAAAATTTAGAACTGCAATTTAGTTGGTTCTTGATGGGGGGTGGGGCAGGGAAGAAGTAACTTCAGCCCACTATTATCTGCACTAGTAGTTTCCTTTTGGCTTTTACACAAGTGGTTGGTACTCGAAAAGGAGCTCTGGTTTGTTTTTCTTTTTCTAGAAGATGTTGCTTTTGTGTCTGTACCTTTGGGACTTCTTATAGTGGCTCATTAACCTTTTTCATCCTTATGTTTTAGCTTGATATTTTTCTCATAAATGACAACATGCCCATTTCTGAATTGATTTCTCTTTATTGATCACGTCTTGCTCTCAGGGTGAGCCGAAATCCATGTAAACATTATCTTTTTAGAAGGAAGTGGAATTAATGCTGCTCTAGCACCTGCTAATATAGGATGCGACCAGACTTCCTGTTCAAGAGGAAATCCTAATTTACTCTTCCTTGTAAACTGAGGGCTGATCAGCTTACCACATAGTAACCTTTTGACTTGTAAACAGTGTGTTCCTTTGGACTGCTTTTAGCCTCTAGAAATTATTTCCCTCAGGCTTGGTGGTAGCTTTAACAGTAAACTTTGTTGAATATCATGAAAAAGCAGCAACCTTTTGGGTTTTTTCTGAATTGATTTTAATGCCATCAAGCATACCTACAAACTCAAGTAGGTGCTTAAGATGCCTTCAAGTTCTAGAAGGTGCCAGTATTTTTCCTTGTACTCTTATGTACCTGTGCGATGTTTAACAAAGAAACTTGTTATCCGTTGGCTATGGAGAACAAATTGAGATATTGTTATTATTTGTTTTGTGATGCAGACTTTCAGCTCTTGAAAATTCTTTTGTTGTATGTGGGTGGGGAATTGGCTCTGGCTAGAATAGTCATGGTGAATCACTGTCAGTAGTGCCAGGTTTGGCATAGATGAAGATTTGGGTTGGGGCCAGTAAAGTGCTTTTTTTTATTGTTTATTACCAGCCTCTGAAAAGATTTTTCTGTCCTTGAGGAGGAAGGAAGAGATCAAATTTAGCAGGAGCAGTATTTGTTTCCTCTTACTGCTAATACAGTGAAAGAAAACTGCGTCTAAAATGCGGGTGTTCTCCAGGCTTCTGAGAGCCTTGCTCAGATGAGCAGTTGAGGCCTCCAGGCTGGGAACACAGCTGAGGTTCTCCTTAGGGATCCCACAACTGTGAGGGTTTCATTGAGGAGCAGGTACTGGGACTAAGAGCTCAAAGTAGTTCTGGAACTTTATATGAAAAAACTGGCCTTGCAAAGATCTGTATCTAAATACCTTCTGCCGATGTAAATAGTAGAAATTTAAATACTGTGCTGCCAGCACAACTTGTTCTGTTGCTCTGGGGATTGATCCAGCTCACTGAAACAGTGGAAGGGGACTGAATCACAAGGAACCAAGACTCCTCATTTATATATCTCCTCCTTGTCTTTTTCTCACTGCACCCTAAAGACCTAATTTTTTTCTGTTCTTTTACCCTGTTCAAAATATGTGGATAATAGAATGGTAGTGTTAAATCTAAAATAATGTACAGTTACATTTCTAATGCTTTTCTTCCCCTAGGCATTAGAGCTGCAGTGACATGCATGTGCCCAACTCCCATTCAGGGTGTTTTTATGCATCTCTTTGTTGCTAGTATGTCTCTTAAATTCAGTGTAAGAAATGCTCTTTAGCAGGCAGAACACTTCTTTTGTTGGCTCAAAAGAGCAAACTTACTATTTCTTGTTACTCAAAATGTGTGAAATATATGTTAAGAAAAATCATTAGCTTGTGCCCTTTACTTTTTTCCTTGTAAGTTCAGACTTTAACACTTTTCTGTAGCGTAAACAGTTGCTTCTGTTACAGATTAACATAAAGATACTGGTCTCTGAAGAAGTCTTGGGGAGAAAAAAATTCAACTCTATAACAAATGAATTATTAATGGCTTTTGTTTCTGTTCTTGCTCCTCCTTTCTCCAAAGAGTACTTTTTCCATGGTGTCAGTAGAGAACACTGAGGCTATAACAGAGAAAATCTATAAGAAGGGTTCTCTTGAGAAATTAGGCCTTGAGAAAATTGGCAAGATTGCTGCCTCTCTGGCTGCCCTGATCTTTTAAGGCTGTAGCACTTCAGAGCAAAGTAGTTATTACCTTGAAATGTCTCGTCATAGAAAAACACTGTGGTGCTCAGTGCAGTAAGCCAGCAGCCTCCTGTTCAAAAGCAGTTTCAACTTTTTTTTTTTTTTTAATATCAATCACAATTTTTATCCTAGTGTGAGATGATTATGTGAAGATGGGACTTCTTGTGAAAGAACAGTTAATTCATGGACAGTTCTCATAACACATGGGGCTTGGTAGTGTTTGTTGCCAGGGTGTGTAATACATTTGAGTAGGATGAGTTCCAGTAAGGATGTTCAACAAGACTAGTATGTCCCTTCTAAACAGGATAAATAAAGTTTTGTTATCTGTTGTACATTGAGCAGTTGACCTTGTTCTTGAGAATGGTAAGTGTAGTGTTCTAAATACATGTACTGCTGATAATTAAGCATCATGTTGCTAACTTTTAACATGTGAACTTACATCTTAGGTGTCATTATGGTTGGCAAGGACAGTTCTGTGATGAGTGTGTCCGCTACCCAGGCTGTGCTCATGGGAGCTGTAATGAACCATGGCAGTGTAATTGTGAAACCAACTGGGGTGGCCTGCTCTGTAACAAAGGTACTTAACATTAATGTACAGGAAAAATAAGTTGAAGTTGCATGATTAACTGATAACTCATTAATCCCTTTTTTCTGCTAGTGTGCAACTACCTGAGTGTTTCTGTGCCTTAATTCTTTTATGGCAGATGGTGCCTAAGCACCATAAGTATTAAGAAGTTTAAGACAACAGGCTTGAATGGTCCTGACTCTTCTAACTCATGCAGTTGTCTCTTGATCATTTTTCCTTGTTCTGTGGATAGTTACCAGGTGACAGGCTAGCTTATGGAATACGGGGATGATGTGGGTGGATGATGTTCAAGCCAGAAAGGCATCTGTGTATCTGACTAGGGATTAAAATGGTGAGATTTGTGTTCCCCATTGACTGACACTTTTCTCTGTCCAGATCTGAATTACTGTGGAAATCACCATCCCTGCCTGAACGGTGGAACCTGTATGAACACTGAGCCGGATGAATATCGCTGTGCCTGCCCAGATGGCTACTCTGGAAAGAACTGCGAAATTGGTACTTGTGGATATTGCATCTATCTTTGGAAAGCTGAAACTGTCTTAGGCATTCCTGTGTGCTCAGTGGGGATATGCCAGCTCCATCTCTCCTAGCCTAGTGCCTTGTGCTGGCTCTTCAAAAAAATCACTGAAGACAACAGAAATGCTGCAGCAGTTTCCCTTGGATTTAGATAAGACAGAGACTATTCCTTCCTTTAGAGTTCTTCCCTTCCTTAATCCACACAGGCAATTGGGATGTAGTCTCATGGAAATAGGTTACACGTGCACCTTTCCCTGTTACCTTTCTTCCTGCTACCACTTTTCTTGTCATCTGGCTTGCTGGCAAACATGCATTTTATGCAAGCTGGGCTCTAAGGAAGGTGACAGTGATGGACACTTCAGTTTTAACTGTGATGTGGGGCTCTGGCTCAATTTTTACTTGGCTAAATGTGTTGACTATCCTTTTTAGTCAACTGAAACTTAAGTCTTTTAATATGGGACTTCTGATACTTTTGGATTAATAATGCAAATGTTGGCTACTATGGAAATGTGCTGAAACCCTCATAGAGTCACCTTGGGCAGTCCGAATAAAAAGTGTCTACCCTGTTCCCATTGCCAAAATGGAAGAAAGCATTTAAACCACAGTTGTGATGAAGTATGGCTTTGTGACTTGAGTCTAACAGATCTGTCTTTTCAACATGAAAAACTGCTTCCTATCTCATCACAGTACAATGATAGCACGTTGCTTTTTTCTGTGTGTGTGTGTGTGTGTATATTACACAAAGACCAAAATGTTAAGATTCTGGGGGCAACTTTAGTATTTGCAGACTTTTCATGATTATTCTCACTTTGGAGGTAAATGGACAAGTGTGCAGTTTCCTAATTTTCCCCTATTTTGCTTTAAAGATTTGATGTTTAAAAAGAAACTAAAGCTTTTGGATTTAACTTTTTCCCATGTAGTATTTAGTTGGATGTTCTTGTTCTTTGTCATGATGGATTGTGAAATCTTTTTTTTAAAACGTGATGTTTCCAGTCTTCTCACTATGAATTTTGCTATTCCTTGATGATTAAAAGTTTAGATGAAAAGTATTCAATTTTTTTCTCTCACTTAACTGCTTGGCCTTAAGTTGACTAAACTATTACAGAAGGTTTCTAGAGTTAATCAGGATGTAGATCTTTGAACTTCCATAAAGTGCTGTTGTATTAAAGATATTATCAAAACTTGAATTTTGCTTCTACTGGTAGAATATGATGCAAAGTTTAGGCTACAGTGGATGAAATCTTGTCTTAGCTTGCTCTGAAAGGCATGGGGAAGCACCTTGGCTCTTCAGGTGAGGAGGTAGTGAAAAGGGAGCCATACAATTGTTTAGAGCTATTGTGATTATTAACAGTAGGTTGGTATATGAGCTGCTTTAGGTACTAGTACCAAGGGTCATAGACAAAGTAAATTCAGTTTTCAAAATGGATAACATCCCTGAAAGAAAGATTCCAACTGAGAAGGGAAGATGCCAAAAGTGATGGTATAGAGCTTGTCCCTCCTCAACCTGATCCTTGCTTAGTGCAGCTTCTGCCAGTGTTGCACCCTACATGGAGTGACAAGGAGCAGCACTGCCCAGAGTTGCCAGCACTTGTGTTCTTTGCTGTTTCCAAGGAACAGTATTAGAATGAAGCTAAACAGACCTTTGATACTTAAATTATTACTACTGCTCTGAACACAGTATATCTGTTTCGTCTCACTGAATTTAAAAAGTGCTGGAGCACTCTGGAGGTGGAAGTGTATGGCTGGAAGCAGAATGTTAATGGGGAACTTTTCTAGTTCCTAGGTTACTGCAATAAAATGAACTGTCTACATTTAAGCTTTGTAGTAATTAGATAGAAAGGGTGATGCACCTTCAGCAAAATCTTGCTTCAGTTTTCTACTGGGAATCTTAACTCTCTGCATCTGGGAGAGGGAGAGGCTCCAACCTCATGTACTGGCATCTCTCCACTGCCCTTGCTCTTGGCCACTTCTAATGAATGCAGTCTTCAACCCCAATTTCTCTTTCCATTGGATACTGGAAGAGTATTTAGCAAGAATTTCTTTCCTTCTTTCTTCCCAGCGGAGCATGCTTGTGTATCTAATCCCTGTGCTAATGGTGGAATTTGCCACGAAATTTCGTCAGGCTTCAAATGTCACTGCCCGTCGGGGTGGAGTGGACCAACATGTGCTATTGGTGGGTATGCATTTACTGGTGACTAACCTGTTAGGATGGAAGGGCTGATGCAGCTGACTTGGTAACATCATGCTCTGTGGGAATGGGATTTGGTGGTAGTCTTTTACTTTACCCGTCTTTTTAACAGCTAAGCATTGGTGGACTGAAAAGAGGAGTGGTACTATGCAGCCAGCAGTACGGATTTGATACAGTTGAGATCTAAAGGCTATCGAAAGCATGGTTGGACCATATCCAAAGAAATGCTCTGTTGCCAAAGCTTGTTTGACAATTCCTGACTCCTTAACAGTCTGAAGGAAAATACAGAATGGTTTCATTTTAAGAAATATGAATGTGAGGGTGAAGGGTTCTCCCTTTCTTAAATAGTTGAAGAGTAGATTTGTGTGCTTAAATGTCTGGATTGGAAGACAAGGAAGTGGTTGAAATGTATTGTGGATCTCTGTAACTGGTTCACCTGTGATTTGGAACACAGGGGGCTTATCCATTTTTAAACAGCAACTCTTCTCAAAAAAACCCAAAAAAGCCCCAACCAACCACAAAACCAAAACTGGCTAAACTTATGTCATGGTCTAGGAACATGTCTTTCAATGAATGTGCCAATTGTTGGTAGATTGAATCTTCCGGCTGTTTGCAAACATAAACTTTCAGAATTCGTCTCTTCCCCCTATCTCAGATGTGAGAAAAGTCTAAGCAAAAGTTAGGTTAGAAATGCTGGTTTGTTCCTAAGCTTGTTTGTTTGTACGTTCGCCCCCTTCGTCTCGAAATAACTTTAAACCCAAACCTGTTAAGCCAAACCTTAAGCCGTGTAATGGAAGGCACATTTTGACTTTGCAGATATTGACGAGTGCGCCTCTAACCCTTGTGCTCAAGGAGGGACCTGCATTGATGGTGTTAATGCATTTGAGTGCATATGTCCACAACAGTGGATTGGAGCAACTTGTCAGCTTGGTAAGTAATTGCCTTCCAAAGTTTTGATGACTGCTGGAGGTTATTTGTAAATAGGGAATAAACAGGGAATAACAAAACAGTGTGTGTTTCTGGCATGATGTTTATTGAAGAAAATGTGGAAAGTGTTGTGTTATTGTTATCTTAGCTCCTCTTTAGTAGGTCATAAAGCCAGAAGTTTCAGGTGAATCTAACTATTTGAGCCCCAACTTAAGCTAACTTATAATGCCCCACAACTTTTCTGTTGTAAAATGCAGCACTGGTGATGGTAGCTCCTTCTTCATGGTGGCCGAACAGTGACTTAAGCTTATGGGGGCAAGAAAGGGATTTACCCTGACTAACATATTATCTTTTTAAGTTTTGGCAAAGGGAAGAGTAAGATAACATGCATGTGCTACTGTAGGCAAGTGTGCATTAAAAACATGTGGTATAAAAATGGTTTCAGTGCCCTACCAATGTATAATATGAGCTGCTGATGCTTGGACTGCATGGACACTTTGCTTGGTGCTGTGGTAATCTGTTTCTGGGTTTGTTCTTTATTCTATTCTTTATTTTCTCTTCTTTCACAGATGCTAATGAGTGTGAGGGGAAACCCTGTGTTAATGCTTACTCTTGCAAAAATCTCATTGGTGGATATTACTGTGACTGCATTCCAGGATGGACAGGAGTAAATTGTCATATCAGTTAGTATTTCTTTAGTATGTATGATGACAGTAGGATGTTTTGTTCTTTAATAAAGGTTTTATGATGAGTGATAGTGCACATACTTGTACAAGAAAAAATACCTGTTGTCAGGATTTTTCTTACTTATGGCAATGAAAGTTGAAAATACTGTTTGAAAAATTATTTTAAAAGATAATTGGTATTAAAATAAGCTCAGATTTACACTTTAATAATTCTCTTAATTCCTATTTCTGAATGATATCATGTACCAATTCAATTTAAAATAGTTGTATGCTAAAATGTTAGATACAAAATTTTTTTGGTATTTGACTAATTTTTTAGTATATTGTAATAGAAATATAGAATGTAATTTTCTCTTAGATATTTCTAAAAATGAGAATCTCTTAAGACATCAAGCATCCTTGTCTTCTGTTCGAAACATTTAGAAAAGTCCTTTCTGAAAATCATTTGTTCTTCATTTTTGTACTAAACTTATACTTTACAGCTTAGTATTTCAGTATAAATTCTAATGCTTTGCATATTTTATCTGTAGATATTAATGACTGTCATGGGCAGTGTCAGCATGGAGGGACTTGTAAGGTAACTCTCACTTATTACATTCCATATTGAAAGTTAATCTTTTTCTGCCTAGTTATGAATTCTGTAGTTTGGAATTACAGGTTGTTTAAATGAGCTTAAATTAAAGTGCAGTATTACACTTGCAGACTCTTGCACCCGTTTCACAAAATAACTTTTTATGTGGTGCTACCGCTGTTCCCAAATCCAGAATATAGAAATAACTTGAATCTTGTGTGCGCAAGTTCTATCAATAAACAAATCTTTCTACTTTTGCTTCTTTTCTTCCTGCCTCTGAAGGATGAAGTGAATGGTTACCGCTGCTTGTGCCCTCGTGGTTTCACAGGGAAAAACTGTGAGGTAGAAATAAATGAGTGTGAGAGCAATCCCTGCCAGAATGGAGCCCGCTGCAAAGACCTGGTGAATGGATTCACTTGCCTGTGTTCACAGGGATTCTCGGGAGTCTTTTGCGAGGTGAGGGCAGTGGAGACGTTACTGCAATACTTCTCATGGATTGAATTCTTGAAAGAAATATATCTCTGGGTTTAAATGGGAGTAACCGAAGGCTGAAGCATTACTGACTACCATAGATGTTACCTGATACTCTGAATAAGCAAATTTGTTGTGCAGTGCTGTCATAGTAGCTGTAACACTTGAATTTGCAGCCTGATAAGCTACAAGTTGTTGCGTAGAGGTGTTGGCCTTCCTAAGTGTTCTAAGGCTGCAAGTATTCCTTAAGCTTGAAACGTTTTCCTTTGCGATTGTCAGGACCTATGTCCTTTTGTTACACTAGAATGCTTTAGGTTCTTATCCTGATAACTCTGAAGTACGTAATTGAATTACCCTTTGAGTAATCCTGCTGCTGTTGCTAGGAGTGTATTATTTATCGATTATTTATATTACATATAATGTAGATAATTAATATAAATATTAAAGGCGGACAGATACGCAAGTACTGGCTCTCAGAACTTTGTTTGAGATCATTTTAGGAACATGTAGTTCTAGTGCTTAAGGATTCATATCTGAAATATTGAAGCCATAATGATAATTCCTGAAGTACTTAATGATAATGAAGATATTCCTCTTTCTAGGGAGGATGTTAGACTTTTCAATGTAAAATTATTTTGCATTAAGTATGCACTTTCTGGCTTGTGCTGATAGTCAAATCCATGTGAGTGTTATGCTTAGCAAGACAGCATCAACTGGAGGCATTAGGTTAGAGTTTTGTTGGATTTTCTCCAGAATTTTTTGTGGAGAACATTGGAGTGATCTGTCTTAAATGCTGAAGCAATTTTATTCTGTTATTTGCATCGTTAAAGAAGCAGTGCCCTCATTTTACTCAAAATCAAAAAGGGCTGCAGGTAGCAACCAGTTTCATAAAACTGGTGCAGCACCTAATAGCTCATGAACTACTTCTACATGAGGATCATAACCTGAGTGCCCTACTCTAGGTTGATTTATACAATACTGTGTAATTAAAGTTTTAGCAAATGTGCTTGAATAATAGGGGGGAGTTGGCTGCTTGCCTTGTGTGTTGCAGGAAATATCTACCATTGATTCCAGATGCTGAAGTACCAGCTACTGAACTTGCACTGGGAAGGGGAAATTTACACTAATGGAAGGAAACAAATGGAGACATCTGATAGAGGAGATCTGAGAATCTTTCTCAGCCCTTAGCTATTTTTTTTATTGTTTGCTTTGAATGTTCCATATGAAAGCACGAAATGGCTTGCTGGAATTGTATGTGCTCCTCTGAATTAAATACTTAACACCATTTGAGTTCCTTCTGCTTTGGCTAGTTTTGCATTTTTCTCCTATTTAGCTACTGAACTGCTAAAAATAGGCATCAAAAACCACTTAATTTGATGTCTGTAAAGTTGAAAGCTATCTTGAGAGAGAGAGAGAGATGTGAAGAAGGAAAAACTGCCTTGAGGGGAGAAAAGCAATCCTTAAGAATAACAATTTGGAGGAAAGATACTGTGATGTAAAAATATCCCTTTTGAAGCTGCTTTGTGGATTTTGAGACCAATTTAGGGCATCACAGAATCACTGATCCTGTGTGTCAGTCCAAAGCAAAAAGCAGCAGAATTGTTTTGCGAGTTATATTGTGAAAGCTGGGTTTAAATTTTGCTCCCTGAATCAGATGGTAAGAGTTCAAAATGTGCCTCATATATCTGTGTGTAGATTGGCACAGTGACAGTATCTGTAAGAATAAGGCCCTGAGCAGCTGGGTCTGACTAGACCTACTTTGAGAAGGAGGTGGGGAGTAGCTGACCTCTAGAGGTCCGTTCCAAGCTGTGTGGTTTTGTAATAAATTCTCTGTGTTAACTGAGATGGGAAGTTACTCTAGAGGATGGGATTTTGTTCAGGTTCTGTGTATTTTAAATCTCTTGCAGACGCAAAGCTGACAAGTGCACTGGTATTTAACTTGCATTATAGCACTTAGTCCATGAATGTGAAGGACAGAGAAGTGACTTAAAGCAATCCACAACAGTCACAATAAGATGTCTCCTAATGTCTCAAGTAACTCTTTGCTAAGTTGTTGCAAATGTGCTGATTCAGCATCTTCTCAGCAGTGGCACCAATGCTTTGTGTTAGGATGGGCTAAAATAAGCTGAAGTTTCTGTGTCTTGCAGGATGGAACGCAATATGTATGATTCATAAGCCTTCTTAAACCGGGAGGTTCCTTGTACATTAGCTTCATCTGTGTCTTTGGCAAAGCAGATAATGCTGCCTGCTCCTGGGAAATGAAGCAGCTGCTGCTAACTGTGGTCTCTCTTACAGATGGATATTGATTTCTGTGAACCTAACCCTTGCCAGAATGGGGCTAAATGTTATGATCTGGGAGGAGATTATTACTGTGCCTGCCCTGATGACTATGATGGAAAAAATTGCTCTCATCTCAAGGACCACTGCAAGAACAATTCTTGTAAAGGTACTTGCTGTTTTCCAGAAATCTGTCGTGATATATTGATGGTAAATTTTAAAAAAAAAGTAGTTTTATTGGAAATAGAATAATGCAGAAATGTTATTGTACTCACTTGGACTTTGTAAAATAGTGAGGCAGTGAGAAGAAATGCTCCTTATTTATAGAAGTAGATGGTAACTTATAGTTGACAGAATTGTGATTTAATTTTTGTATAATGTTCATAAAATTAAACTGGTGATGCAGATCATTACTCTGATACACTTCTCATTCTTAGTAATAGACAGCTGTACAATAGAAGTCTTCACTAATGCTACCCAAGAAGGAATACGTTTCATTTCATCTAATGTTTGTGGGCCTCATGGACGCTGTATTAGTCAGCCAGGAGGGAATTTTACTTGTGCCTGTGACAGAGGTTTTACTGGAACATACTGTCATGAAAGTAAGTAGGAGTTGTTCGTAAATTATTTTTCTCTAAACATTTCTTAGTTTTTGTTTTGAAGCTTTACAACATAGAACACTTGGATTTTAATTAAGTTGCACAGAGCATTGTTTTGGATGTACTGCTTGAAATTCAGTTTCTTCTGGCAGTTGTCTTTGTAGTGGTTCACATTTCCTCTGAGAAAGAAAACTGGTTTTAGTTGAACTTCAATGTGAATGTGACTGTGCCCACTACCTTTACGCACAGTCATAGAAGCCATGGATTTCTCCAGCATGTGAGCAATAAAGAAGGGACTGACACACTGACAGCACAGCTTAGTAGTACGTGTATTCTGCTCTAGGTGTTTTTTAAACACCTGGATATTTTTGTCAAACTTAATGCTCTGGTTTGACTTGCTACACGAGAGAGAATACAGCTGGGAACTGTACCAGGCTTGAGAAGAGGTGTTTGAGCCTTTCTTTTGCATGTACGAATGAAGTAATAACTTTGTGCTGCTTTTCCTAGAGGCACAAGTCTGCATCACTCCTAAATAGGGGGGAAGAGCCTTGAGCAATGATTGTTGACTTTTTGTTGTAGATATCAATGATTGTCTTGGGAAACCTTGCAAGAATGGTGGGACATGCATCGATGAAGTTGATTCATTTAGATGCTTCTGTTCAAGTGGCTGGGAAGGAGAATTGTGTGACACAAGTGAGTACTGCTAAGTGTTGTAGTGTCAAATATTACAGCTTTGATGTAACAGAGGTGGTTGGTATGTAGTTAATAAAGGGGTAGTTTCTCTGTTCTATAACTGCAGTCTTGTTTGCAGAAGTATTTTCAGGACGATATTCTGGGTAGCTGCTCTGAAAGTCTCAGTTCCTTTAAGAGGAACAGAATCTGATTCTTTGGTATAGTATGGGATTTGTTGCAAGAGGAGAGAACTTTTTCTCCTGGGAATAGGCAAAAAGGTCGTCCAAGAACTGTACTAGACCAATTCATGGTGAAGTCCACCTCAGAGGAAACTCTGGTTGTTTCTTTTTCTGCTCTGAATGAAGCCCCTTCTAAAACATGATGGCAAGGACTTGCTGAGACTTATTACAGGACATGCATGAATTCAGATGTGAAATACAGACTGAGAAGCTTTTGGCAGCTATTGCTGTCAAAAAAGCCTTTTGTGTGGTCTAAATGAAGTTTGTTCTGGAATAATTATGTTCCACCTATTAAGATGTTTGTCTCAAGTGAAAAGACTTTTCTCTAAAATTCATGTTTGTGTGTGTATGTTTAATGTGTGTATACATACAAATACATGTGTATATATGGTTAAGCCACCTTATGGCTTTAACTCTGTGTTTTGAAACATAAAGCGGGAGAAGGGAGCCTTAACTGTCTCATGTTGATGTCCTGTGTTGGGGCCTCTTTTTCAGGATGCTGTGGTCCCTCCTAGAAAGCTTTCTGAAGTTCAAAATATAGCTGTTTGTAAAAATGAAGTTACTTTGGTGCTCTACTTAAAAGCCATACTGAATGGTTCTTCTAAGTTATCAGAAAATCTTCCATAATTCATGTTTTTCTGTATTACATCAGTTTTATTCTTGCTTATATAAAGATAACCTTGTAAGAATTAGGACCACTGTCTTCCTAAATAGCACAAAATTTATTTTCTTTGTAGAGAAGTATTTTGTATTTTCTCATGGCCTTAGTTGGGCTAGATCATCTAAGTTGAATAACTGTTTTTCTAGATTTCAATGACTGTTCTCCTAACCCATGTCACAACGGTGGCCGATGCATTGATTTGGTAAATGACTTCTATTGTGAGTGTAAGAATGACTGGAAAGGCAAAACTTGTCATTCACGTAAGTGTTCTTTGCTTTGATCTTTAGATTACTCAAAAGATTTGTTTTCTTTCTTCTCAAGGGACTAGAGTTCCTGAAATTTAAAGTAAAACAATTGCAGTGAAAAAATAGGCACATTTTTCATTACCTCTTCCATTTTCCCAGTCACAAAATGGAACACTTAAAAAAGTATTCCTTCATGTAGTGAAACAGTTTTGTAAAACATGTCCTTAGATTCCGTTCTTTGGGTTGTTTACTGTAATACAGCAAGTGGAACTATGTGTTTCTAGTACTGTTGCATTTAAATATTAAGTCTCTTTTAAAGTACTTTTGTGATTAAAAGGTACATCTTCTTTAAATCCAGCAAGAGAAATGGAAATTCAAGTTGCTTTGTTGTGATGTGTAGGTGAATACCAGTGTGATGCAAACACTTGCAGCAATGGTGGAACGTGCTATGATGATGGAGATACATTCCGCTGCTCATGCCCTCCAGAATGGATAGGAAGCACTTGCAACACTGGTAAGCTTTCTAAACTACCTACAGGTGAACCCAGAAGATGTAGAGAAGTGTCTAAATAATAAATAAATTGCTGGCTAGTGCAGAGCTGTTCCAGTTGGGCGGTGACCTGAAGTTTTAGAGTGACTTTTTCTACTCACCTGACATGATTCTGATTTTTAGGAAGCTGTTCTCCTCTGGCTGTATTTATGGTGTCTTCAATAGCTTCTCCTAAGCAGTTTTAGAACACTCAGACTTCTGTCTTGATTTTTCTATTAGTCTTTAGAGACCCCGTATGAGGATTTTCCTGGGAACTTAGTTCCCCACTTGGCTTGCAGAGTAATAATGTGAATAAGTTTGTGATTGAGAGGTGTCTGAGCAGGCATACTCAGGAAAGATGGAATGAAGTGCTTCTTCCTGGTGGATTTGCAGGGTTACTGCCTGCTGTAGGGAACTACTCTGGTTGTTTTGGAGATTCAATGTAGTATCTGTGGTCCATCTTTCTGAAAATGAAACTTCCACTAGGGCCAGGAAGCTGAATGAAAGTCATTTAATACAGTTTTACTACTTTTAGATATAATTGCAGTTTGTTTTTGTTTTTTTTTCAAAACCTGAACTTTAAATACTAGTATTTTATAGTGAAGAACACCTCATGGTCTGGGTAACTCGCTGCCAAAGCAATAATTTAGCAATATTTGAAGAATGCTTACACAGATGGGGAAGAAAATAAGTCATTCTTCTTCAGTAAAATTTCATGGTTCAATTTAAACAATTGAATTGGGAGGATGGTGAAGGTAGGTGAGAGGCTATCATGCGATGTGACTGTTTTTGGAGCCTTTTGACCTTGTGAGTCTTGAACTGTTGACTTAAATATTGTTTAGGATTGTGATATTGACATACCCAGATGATAGATGCTCTTTGTTTCCTGTGCTAAACAGAGGCCTTTTTCTGTTTTTCAAAGCTAAAAACAGCAGCTGTATTCTAAACCCTTGCATGAATGGTGGAACATGTGTTGGCAGTGGAGATTCCTTTTCGTGCATCTGCAAAGAAGGATGGGAAGGACGCACATGCACACAGAGTAAGGCTTTTCTCCTTTCTTCCCCTGCGTTCCCCTGGGATATTGGGAGTGTCTGGCAGAGAGCTGTTAGCTGAAACAAAGCAAGTTTATAGGGTTCGTGTGCCAAAATATCTGAATCATTCAGAGTGGGAGGTAGGTAAAGAAGACGATGCTCGAGTAATGAATGAAGAGTTTGTCATGCTTCTTTTTGTATCTAGTCTCTGCCAAAATAAGACTCTCAGCCTTCTGTAAAAATATAGTTTTTGGAAACATGTGCAGAGCAGAAAAAGTGCTCACAGAAATACTAATTTTAATAATGAAAACTATATGGAAAGGCGAGCAGTAGCGTATAAGCCATTTTCTCTGAGGATAGCAGTTAACTGCTTTGACATACCAATACAATGAATTGGTTAGGTGGAGCAAAGCCTGCAACTTTGTTTTGTTTTGGTTTTTTTTTTTTCCCCCTCATGGCATAACACTGGGGGAGGGAAAATCTTAAGTTTCATCTCTGTTTTTACTCTAAGTCTACTGGTGATATGATAATTGAATTTTCTTTGCAGGAGTGGAAGAAAACATTCAATTTTGTATTATTTTTCTTTACTTTCCTTGTCAAATCTAGTGGTTTCTAAACTATAGTGTTTTTTAAATGGTATTATGTATTGGAAGATAAATTTTGCCACTAGTTACATTAGTCTGTATTCTTTTTTATAGACACCAATGACTGCAACCCTCATCCATGGTAAGTATGTGAATTCCAGTTCTGTACCTATTGTGAAAACAAAAGTGAGCACAGTAATATAGATTTCCATTTCAGTTTAGAATTATTTCTACTCTAAAATAATTGAAGCCAACCTCTCTGAAATTTCTTGAAACCATTTTTTTGCCATGCCATATCTATTCCTTGACAGCAGCAAAGATCACAAAACAATCCTGAGTTGATTCATGTACGAACAGATAAAAGTATTTTAGTGTAGTCTTCATGCTAGAGCTGAATAGTGAATTACAGTGATATGAAGTGAATCAGACTTGATAACTTTTGAAGCCTCTGCAATTGAGTAGAATAAAAAATTAGAAATCGAGATCTGTTAGTTTACAATAAATAAATAAATTTAAATGTCATGTTAGATCAATTACTATGTCTAAACAGGTTTTTAAAACAAAATTAAATTTTTAGAAGATACAATGGGAATATTTTAAATATAGAGGTTGATATTTATGGTTGAAGGCGAAAAATATTGTGTGGATGAAGAAAACAATCTGCCTTATCTTTCTCTGTCTATTCTGATGCCTTATTCTGTGTATCATGTATTAAAAAAAGAACCAAACTTGCAAAAGTTTGGCCTTTCTTTATGTTCACTTGAAATTGCTGTTCCATCTCCTTGGTCTGTGGCTGTACTTCCTCATGCATTTGTAGGATGTTGCTGTTTTAACAGGTGACTTACCAGGCAATACTGTTTGTCTAGCACTACACTTTCTCTGAGAGCAATAAATTGTCCCATTAAACAGCAGCAGATGCTTTAATTAACAAAGTTTTATCTGGAGACCAATGAAACAATGCAGATGGCTTTTTTAAGTAGACTCGTATTATGAATTAACAGGGACCCTTTAATTTTGCGTTGTTGAATAGTGAGAAAGTACTGTGAGTAGGGACAATGGAAATTTGCATTTGAACACGCTGCCTAAGGCTCATCTTTAGACAAGTAAGTGTACCCTGAGAACGCTTGGTGTAATGACAGGTTTATTATTTTTACAGTTACAATGGAGGCATCTGTGTTGATGGGGTGAATTGGTTTCGATGTGAATGTGCACCCGGGTTTGCTGGTCCTGACTGCAGAATTAGTAAGTACCTACATGGGTGAAGGCCTGAATGGTTGTACCATTCTGATGCACAAATCTGAAAGAACTCCTGGTGGACCCTTTTTGTGTTAGATTAGCTGAATTCCAGACAGTGAAGCAGAAGCCACCTGTTAATTGTTGTGGATATTGCCAAGTTATACGCCTTTATTAATTTTATTAAATGGAGCTGAAATGACTTGGCTTAAATTATACTGAAAGATTTGGTTCCTGGGTTTCACTGGACAGTTCTGAAGGTTCTGGGGTGCTGGTTTCATAGTACCTTAAGTTTTAAATATTTCTCTTGATAAACAACTTGTTGGTGAAGATGATGTGTATCGGCAGGTGTTCCACTTAACATTAGAAACCAGAATCCCCTGAGACTTCGCAAATGAAAACAAAAACATCAGGAGTGCTGGCACGTGAATAACAGAAGCATGATAAAGGTCTTTCAGAGCTAAAAACCAAGCCTGTTACACTGCAATTATTCTGAAGGATAGAGGCTGGAAAGAAGGGAGAGCAACAGACCCTAAAACTGTGTTGAAGTGTTGTGGAAGAATCTGGTGGGGGGGGGGGGTTAGTTTTTGGTTGGGTTTGGGGTTTTACTGTTTGTTTGGTTTTTTAATGGAATGTTACCATTTTGACTTGCATGGATAGATACCTTATTTTTACTTTATTTCTACTCTGGAAGATCAGACTTGGAGTCTTCTGTAGCCTTGAGGCTTTGGGGCTTGGTCCTTCCACACCATCACTATGGTGCTGTGCCTTCAAGTTGAGACTTCATCCTCACTCTGGAAAATAAACCAGCATCTCTAGGTGGAGGGCAGTTGCAACGCTTGTAGAAGCATCAGCTTAGTGGTGTCTGGATACAGAACCAGGGATGGCAGATCATCCTATATCTAGGTCCAGACACCCAGGAAGGGATATGGAATTCTCCTTGGGTGCTCCCTTCCCCTTAAGGGTAGGATGTCACAAATATAAATACTGTGCTTTAATGGAACTGCTGACATTTTTTGCTTGTTTAGACTGGTGTAGACAGAAGGAGTAGCTCTGACAGAAATGCCTTTTATGGCTGATACAGAAACAGAGTTAAGTCACTTTTTTCAGCATACAGAGACTGGAGGATCTTAAACCTACGTAGCTTGAAGAGAGGAGGGAAGAGTATTTACGCCCCACTGACATTTAGATACTTGTGTATTTTCATAAAACTTCATCTTAGTGCACTTTCGAAGGAAGCTACAGGAGAACCAAAAGCCCTTCCATATCCATTTGATTATTTTCTATTGCCTACATGTGAATGTCTATGCTACATGTGTAGCAGTCTCATGACTGCCATTTATCATGTTCACTTTCAAAGTTCAGTTCTTTAAAGACAGAAAATGAGATGATACTGTGTATTGGAGAAGAAGTGGTGCTTAATCAGTGTTTCTGAGGGGTTGGGATTAAATATGAATGCCAGTCGTATTCAGTGAATGGAAACTTCAAAAGATGGTTTGGAAGAGAAAGGTTAAGGTTGAAAATGAAGCAGTTGGTTTCTGTAGCTTCTGAATTTGGACTCTGTTGCCTTTTGTAGACTGTTGCATAATTAGGATTGGTCACTTCCCCAGGATAACAAATGACACCTTGTCCTGCATCTGAATGCTCTGTGCTTCCCTGCCTTTTTCCATAGATTTCTACAGCTAAGCCTCTGAATCTTGGAAGGTGGGGGTTTTTTAAGAGGCTTTTGTCCTAAGTATGTATGCACTAAATTAATCTGCTCACTTATTTCAAGGTTACTGATGTTCATCAAATGTGTTACAAACCAAACTGTTATCCTTCTGCCTCACAGTGACTTGTATTGCACTAAGTCACTTTTTTGAGCCTTGTTGAGCAAATTCATTGTTCAGCTCTTGCACTGTGATAACCTCATGAAAGCATGTGCTTTTCTAGGAAGCCTAAAGGTCTGAATTTAGTGCCAGAACAGGATATGAGACATGTTCTATAGCTGAATGTGGAGAAGGCATTAGCACCTTCAGCTCTCCAACACCTCTGCTCTGTGAGATGAGTCAGCATATGACTGCTGTTTTGATTACCAGAACTTCAATTAGGGTGCAATTATGAGAAATCTATTACAGGTTACTGCTAAAATGGTAGAACTATTTAATTAGGAGATTAATTCTGAGGAGACACTGTCCTTTGCTTTTAGAAAAGGAGGTATTGTCAATTACATCTCAGTAAATTATTAATTACAGTGTTCTGTGTCCTTGTCACTGAGTTTTACCTATTTTCTATCTAGATATTGATGAATGCCAGTCTTCCCCTTGTGGATATGGTGCCACCTGTATAGATGAAATAAATGGATACCGATGCACTTGTCCCCCTGGAAGAATTGGTCCAAGATGCCAAGAAGGTATTCCTATATCTGCTATCAACCTTTACCCAAAAATCAGTAGGGCACAATGTAACCAGTGTAGAGTTTATATACAGTAGTCTGATGTATAAGGAACAGTAGCTCATATTTTTTTTTATTATTTAAATTTGTATAATTTAAACTTGAAGAGGTCAAGTGTCTGAGTGTGGGGTTTGGTTTTTTTTCCCTTAGTGATTGGAATTGGAAAGCCTTGCTGGCTTAAAGGCATGACTTTTCCCCATGGGAGCCGGTGGGAACAAGAGTGCAACAGCTGCCACTGCTTGGATGGCCGTATTGACTGCACCAAGGTAGGCATTTTGTTCTATTTTTTAAAAATTCTTGTAGCTGAAACTTACTGTTCTTCGTGCACGAGTTAGTCTTTGTCTCTCCTAAATTTCCTTTGTTTTAAAAAAAAAAGTGACTTCCTGTGAAAGTACTTAGGGGTTATCTTTACAATCATAAGTTACTGTCCTGCTTTCTACCTGCTAGAACAGGCTCTCTTGAGCTCTTGTTACAGAAAATGAAATATTAACTGGAATAATGATCCTTGAAAGGGTAAATAAATTATTCTGCTAAAACTTTCCAAATAGTTTTAGAGCTCATAATTTTGTGTAATATTAGTTCCAATGTGTCCTTCACCTTGGAAGACGTTTCTTCAGTGGGTATTAATTGCCTTTTTGTATTGTCCTTCAGTGACTTTATGAATTGACAGATTTCAACCTTTATTTATTATGGACTATGTCCTGTGGTTGTGACTTAGAAAAAAGTAAAACTAACCCAAATGCAGATTGAACATGCTAGTATATGTGCTCCAAGCCTTGCTGCCCTCCTGAGATAACATTTCTCAGTGGATTTGTAGTATCTGTGCAACTTTATATCACAGCTGGAGAGAGAGAAGGAAGGTTGGTGCTGCTGACAAGTTGTAGGGCTAAGTGGGTGGCTCCAGCTGAGCATTAATAACATTTAGAACATTGCCTTATGTGGCAGTCTCCCATCTTTCACTGGGAGCACCAGTTAAAAAACCTCCAGGTTTTATCTATCCAACTTTAGTCTTTTTTTTTTTTCTTTTAGCTAAGTGCACACTGTAGGCAAAGAACTAGCTAAATCTTCCACTTAGTAATTTAGAAATGCTACTTTAGACCCTTTATGGTGTTGTGATTTCAAGTTTGAAATGTCTTCAGAAGATAACACTGTGTGAAGGTGACTAGAATCCCAAATGGTGGGTGCCGTAAATGCAACTTATCTGTGTGTGGTATTTGGTTCTTTCCTGCATAATGGAACAAATTTACTTTCTGGCTGACAGTTGTGCTTTAAGAATCTGTATGCTTTTACATAAATAGCTGTATAGTATTGTGTAGAATCTTAAAGGTTATGTGGAATCATAGAATATCCTGGGTTGGAAGGGACCCACAAGGATCACTGAAGTCCAACTCCTGGAAAGGAGCTGTGTTTGGAAACTTACTGCACCTCAGTAATTTGTGGGTACCAGCATACTGTTTTGTTTTGGGAGTGTGGTTGAAGTGGCAGTTCTTATCACCAGTGTACATCAACTCTTAACATATTCAGAATTTTCTGGCAAGGGTCTCCACATAAATATTGAAGAAATCAATCTTTGTGGAGATATTTCTCTTTCTAGGTTACAGAAGTCTAGATGACTAGATTAAAATAAATGCTTCAACTTCTGTAGAGCTCAGTTAATGTGGGACAAACCCATAAACTTCTAAGGAGATATGCCCAGTCAGTGGTTTCTTGGATTATTTTTGCCCAGTTTTTTACTCTTCTGTCCATACAAAATGTCCTCATTTTGTGGAAGAGCAGCTCCATCTGCTACTAGACTACAGCAGTATCAAAATGCAGATATTTTGCAGTCAGCAGTAGATCATGACCATCTTATGTGAATTCCTTGTTTTGATTTGAGCAATTACCTGTAACAGTACTTTGTTCTTTTGAATTTCTAGGTGTGGTGTGGAAAAAAACCTTGTCTGTTACACAAATACTGGGATAGTTCAAACAACCAGTGTCCCATGGGTCAGGAATGCCAGGAGAAGTACATGAAATGCTTTCAGCCACCATGCACGGACTGGGGAGAATGCAGTGCCTCTGAACCTCTGCCTATCAATATCAAGTGTCTGCCTAATTCTGGGTACTTGGACAATGACTGTGCTAGAATTACTTTAATTTTTAACGGAGACAAAGTCCCCCAGGTGAGAATAGAATTCATAATGAGGTATGGCAATATATGTAGAGATCTATTCAATGTCACAGCATAGAAGATTAAGGTTTCTAGTATGACATCTTGCTATTATAAACTTGCAAAATCTATTATAGACTCTTTTGTTGTTATGAATTGTGCTTTGTCTAAAGAGTGAGGCAAAATTAGGGTTTGTAGTGAATATTTTATTTTCTTTCTTTAGCCTTGAACTATTTACATTTCAGGATGGGCTCAGACTGTACTAGGATAGTCATGCAAGCTCAGTTTTTCACCCTTCATTCTGAAATTTCATTTTGCTTTTCTGCCCTTTGTTGCTGCTGTGTTTGCTGCCTTCATTGGGTTTTAGTAACTGCAAGAACTCAAGGTGTTTATTTTTACATGTCATTTTTTACTTGAGCTAAAATCACACCATCTCCCTTGTTTCTGACAGGGCACTACAACAGAAAATATCTGTTCTGAAATCCGGTATTTACCAGCTACTAGGACTGTTTCTAGGGACAGGACTCTGATAATATTATGTGATCTGTCTTACTCCACAGAGAATGCAGTGGAAGTCGCTATTGTAAGTATGAGAGTTGTATTAATATATATACAAAAATGTTTTCTTATTAGTTTTTGCTGGGGAAGAGGTCATTTAAGACTGTTCCACTTGAATGCAGGTGGTGCAGTCTGTGGATTAGTCCTGTCTGCAAAGCAATGTTGTGATTTCACAATTTCCTGTACTGCCAGATAGCTGAAATTGCAGATCATTAATGACAGAAGGCTACTACAGCCTCCTGATAAATTAGTCTTTAGAGTAATTCAGCCCAAATCAGAGAACAGGTGCCTAGTTGTTCTGTCAGAAATCTTGGGCTATTGACCTTCTCAGTGAGGAGATATGGTTGCAAGTGACTGGACTGGATCTTGTGAAGAGGTTTCTGCGGTGCATTTAGAGTATGGCTGCTTCAGGATATTCATTAACCACAAGGTACTAAGTGATGAGTGCAAGAAGGTGCAAGATGAGTAGGTGAAAGTATCTGCTGCCCTAATGAGCTAAAGACTTGCTTTAGAGGCACTTACAGCTCAATCACTTCATGCCAGTATCTAGCTTTGATTTCAAGAAAGGGTTAATTTTCATAGTAAGTGTTTATCCAGGCAGAAGCTGGATTGTCTGTCTCTTCTAGTACTGTAAAGAACATGCTGAGCCATGATGCAGGGAGCAAAGTGTATGGTATAAATAGAGCAGACTGTTATTAGTCCAAGCTTCTATCTAGATAATCCACATCTTGAACTGCTCCAAACTATGACTAAGTTTAGCTCACCAGTTTAAGCAATGTGGAAGTCACTGCCTTTCCTTTGAGGTACGCTAGATTAGCAAGTAGGCGTGTTACCCACCAAGTCTGACACTGCATCTGCAGTTTGGGCAGAGCCAGCCATGCTATTGCTATGGTAAACTTCTAGAGTACTGTTTGTAGCTACTGTCAGGCAAATTCAACCTAGTGACCTCAATTAAGGGCTAGCTGTAGTACATTTCCATGGTTAGGTGATTGCAATAACTTGTTGTTTTTCCCCTTCACTCCCTTTAGTCCTTTGTCCCACACCGAGATGAACAAGATAATAGCCTCATACAGAATGCCGCTAATACAATAGTAAATGCCATCACTAAGCGACAGAACAGCACTGTTATGTTGGCAGTAACTGAAGTCAAAGTAGAGACCATCGTTGTTGGGAATTCATCATCAGGTGAGTCTCCCAGAGCATACCTCCTGTGTGTGTGTAAGCATTTTCTGTTCCTCTGCTGTCAGTCTTTTCTTGTCTTTTTTTTATATGTATGGGGAAAATGATAGATCAGGTTGTGTCTTTTAATTGGTCTTACTAACTGAAGAGAAAGTGGCTTTAAAATCAAGATTTTTGTGCTTGTGTGCTAGTTTAAGCTTAACCTCATCCCTAGTCTGATATCCCCAGACTCTCTCACTGTAGTTTTGGATCTAATTTCCATTGCAGTTCCCCAGTCTAAGCATACCTTTCACAAGGTCAGGAGTTATTCTTGTGTGTGCATCCAGTTCTTTTTAATTCTCCTGCATTTAACCTTAGGCCAACGTCAGCCCTTGATGTTGCTGCACTGAGGCTGTGAGGAATTAAAAATATGGGGAGGGGCAACACAGTGTGGTACCAATATCTTCTGAAGTGCTTATGTATTACTTAGTTCAAGAATTAAAGATGTCTTTTTTCGAATGGTTTGCCATGACAGTGTCAAACTTTGCTCCCTTCTTCAACATGTATTTCTGACTAGTGCACAGCTGGCTTAAAATGTGATGTTCATTCCTCTTAAGGAGGATATAGTGAGGTTAGAGACCTTTATCTCTGAATATTGGCTCTCCCAGAGCTGTGCCAGAATAAGTGGTTGAAGATTTTTGCATGCCTGTGTTCCTGCCTGGGGGAGGCAGGAGACATTCTTGTGGAAGACTGCTGGTAGGCTCAAGTTCAATTAAGCCCCAGAGTGAAAATCTTACAATGGTAGGAGACTCTCCCAACTTTTTCCTAGACCTCCCCAACATAATCTTCTAGAAGATCTTCCACCCATAGTCCAAACAATTAGTACGTTGCCTGGTTCCACTTTCCTTGCATTTCCCTTCTAGGAAATGCCTTTCATCTGTTAAAGTCTTGGCAAATGTATTATTTCCTCAGCTCTCTTCAAGGAGCGTACCCTCTTTGTTCTTGTCTTGAACAGCAGTTGTGTAAGATGATAAAGAATCAAGCTGAAATCCTGACGTACTTCAGCCTCTGTTTTTCTGATTGTGTGTTAAATACCAGGGAAAAAGGGATGTGGATTACTTTGCCTCCCACCTCAATAAGATTTAAAGAGTCTCCTAAATTAGTGGATGAACTCAGGTTCTCTTGCAAAATGGTTTCCAGACTCCCCATTTTAGTATCGATGCTATATTGGCCCCTAGTTCTTTAAGTGGAATTGTTCTGAAGTAAACTGTAACCTGGACACTCATGTTTGATTTAGTTTGGTTTGTTACTCCTTAATTGGGCAAGGTAGGTGGAAACCTATCACAAAATGTAGTGTCAAACCTATGTGTGTGATGAGAATCTCATTCATGTGGGATGCCCATGTTTAGGTGGAGATGATCATTTTGACACTTCACTGATTTCCTCTGTCTTAAAGAAAAAGTAGTCTGAATTTGGAATCTGTACGCAGACAATTCTTTGTAAGAACCTGTTATTAAGTAAACTTGGATCCATGGTAATGTGACAAAATAACAGATGTGACAGCAGTAAGAATGCAAGCTTTGTATTCTAGTCTTGGAGAAGCTGTTATGAAGAGCTCCTTTTTCCTTGAAGTATTTCCTCCATTCATGGATTAGTGTTAAATTGCTTACGAAAAATAAGGATAGAATAGCAGTTACTCCTTTAAGTACAATACTTTCCCAGACTGTTAAAATACAATTTTTAGATCCCTTGAGGCCAACCATGCTGGCAGTTTACTCACCTCCCTTTACCAAAAGGAAGTGTTTGAGGATGTGTCACATTCCACGTAGCAATATGCTCAGAAGGCACTTGAACATTAGAGTGAACGACTGGAATGTTGAAACATTGGTTTCATACAGTCTGTTGCAGGTTATTCTGGAAGCAGATGTCTTGAAACTGCTGAGGGAATTTGTTTGGATCAGACAGTGATGGGTTGACAGCATTTGCCTGCAGAGCTGTTGAACAATTCCATGCTCTCTACAATAAAAAGGCACCTCATGTCTTGTTGCATCTAGCACATGTGGAATTTTGCTTATCAAGAAGGATAGAAAAAGTTGTTACTCTGTCCTAGCTGTAATGCCCTTGAAGAAGGGGATGGGGAAAAGTCCAAACATATATAAATTTTCAGGAATTTTTTCCTAGAGAAATGGTCTAGGTATTTCCATCTGGGAGAACACCAGAGTGAGTTTTGGATTGGGAATGTGGAGAAAAGCAATTGCATCAACTCCTTTTGTTTATTCACTGAGTAGTGAAGACTCTTGTATCTAATGACAATATTCTGATGTTTCACTCTGAGGGAAAAATGGAACATCCTGGAGAGTGCATGATCGATTTGATTACATAGCTCTAACCTGAACCTTTCTGGAGATTGTTGATACATAAATGTCTGTAGATTTGACATTAAAGGACTGATAGTAAATGCAGGACGTATTTGTGATGCAAGTGCCAGTATTTCTAGAGCAACTTACAGACACAGTACTCTATAGCCTGCTTCCTGCTGGGATAGGCTCTTAGGAGTCCTTATTGAGGTTTTCTGGGCCAACTTCCATGTGGGTGCTTGAGAGAGATGCTACTTATATAACCGGTTTGTCTTTTGGAGGGGGAAAAAACATCTCAAATGGAGCATTCCTCATAGAAAACTCTTGACTTTAAACTAGTAAAGAGCACTTCCAGATGGACTGGTGTACTTAGGCAGTTATTCCTGTGCTGTAAAGACATCTTACTTCCTTTCTCCCAAAAAAAATCTTTCTATGAGTAATCTGTAGCTAAGTATGGATGTTTCTCTTGCAGATGTCCAGTGCCATGTACCTTGCTCTGTTAACTCAAGACTTTTATTTCTTTTCGTTTGCCCTCTAGATTATTTGGTTCCAATTCTTTGTGCGGTATTTAGCATTGTGTGGCTGACCTGTATAATCATCTGCGTGTGGTGGACTCGGAAGAGAAGAAAAGAGAGAGAGAGAAGCCGTCCTCCCAGAGAAGAGGGTGCCAATAACCAGTGGGCGCCTTTAAATCCCATCAGAAATCCTATAGACAGATCTTACAGTAACAAAGACATTCGTTATGAATGCAAAAACTTCATATCTCCTCAAAAAAGAACTTGTGATGCAGTAGAGGAGTATGTAGAGTATGAGGAAGAGGAGGATGAAGAGGAGGAAAGAGATGAGGAAATGGACAAATTCCTCTCTCACAAACTCACAAAGCCTTTGCCGACAAAGGTATCTGACACATCAGAGAGCAGTCCAGTAAAGAAATCCCATCAAATAGGCAAAATGGACAACAGATCTGTAAAAAATGTGAATGCATCAAACTTTGAAGGCAGTAGAGACTAACCTGTATTTGGGACATAGGCAGACTGTGCCTGCGCTTACTGGGGAGGGGGAAAATTGACATCTCCACTTTGCATCAAGGACTAAAAATATCTGGAGTCAAATGTTCATAGTTTCTTTATTTTGCGTAAAAAAATAAATAAAAATAATAAATAAAATTTATTTTGTTTCTTTAGCCTTGTATAAATTATTCAATGACTGTCAGATGAAAAAAAATGAGTAATCTTTGATAGTTGCTATTTTTGTAAAGTTTACTTATAATACACTCGCTGTGTGGCAGAGGAGAGGTTGTATTTTCAATATGTGTAAAGTTTATTACAAAAGACTGTACACTGTTTACAGAATGTATTTCTTTTTATTACTTGCTCTAATTTAATGGTGGCTTTAAAACCTCCTGGTTGAGGAAATCGTGTGAACTTTAAACTGCTTTCTTGACTTTGAATCTCTATTAATGGCAGCTCACTGCACTTGTTACGTTAGTAGCTTCTGTAAGATTTTTTCCAAATTTGCCTTACACACTTTGTAATAGGAACAAAAAAAAAATAATTATAGAGATCTTTCAACTGTGGTTTAAAAGTGGCCTTTTTATTTCTGTTTAATTACTTTAGAATTGCAGTATTGAAGCATGTGACAAGTGCCTTGAGATTAAACTTTTTCTATAGCAACTGTCAAAGACTGCCATATCAATATAGTAAAATTGTGAGAACTCTAGGTTCCCCAACTGACACAGTTTATTTTCTAATAGTGAAAGTGCTTTTTTGTAAATATGTACATATTAAATGAATCACTCTGTATATTTGATTTAATAAGTTAAATATTTTGGTCTTTTTTTTTTTACATGTCATTCCTTTTAATTTATGTTGCAAAAAAGGAGGCTCTATGGCAGTTTATAAGACTCTTTTTTGGTATAATGTCCAGATTAGAAAATGATGTTAATACAATCAATGTTAGGAATCTGTTGGTCATTTGTATTTACATAGGAGCATAACCACTTACGTGTAAATAGATCCAGAAGTGTTTGTTTATCCCCATGTTCAGCCCATCTCAAGAACACTGACGGGTGCATCTACTGTACAGTACCAACATAGCGAGGCATTGTTTTTTCTTTTGTGAATATGTTAATTACATGTGGTATTACTTTTTTTTTTTGCGTTTAAATACAGGCCTAATGAAGGGAACAATATTTTCCTCAGTCTTGTTTCTGTTGTGCTTTATTCATCCTTCGCTCTAAAGGAAAAAAGGCTGGCAAGCTCAGAGGATGGGAGTATCTCATTAGAAATGGTTACATGTTATGGAAGGCTTATGCTTTTTTTTTTTCTTTTTGAGGCTTTTATTATTGCTGTTAACTGGGCAAACTATAGGTTTTTTTTTTTAATTACTGAAGAAGCATAACACTACATACACCTAGTTACCCTGCCACTGAGAGGAACGGACATCTGAGAGTGTAAACTCTGGCCCATGAACAATGTAAACACGAATGTTTTGAAACCAGTTATTTTATACAGGAATGCAGGATTTGCTTTGCAGGATCATCTGTTTTAGTACATTTTTTTGACATGTTCTTAAAAAAAAAAAACTTTCAGAAAAGAAACTATTTATTAAAGCATTTTATAATGATATTTGTTGTAACTTTTTTACTTGTGCTAAATATTCAAAACTTATTTTGATAACCTGGTTAGGAGTTAGTTTAGAAAAGGGTACTATCCTTCTCATGTTCCCCAGTATAATCCTGAGTATTTAAACCAAAAACACTTTTTTTCTGCTACTCTTGTAACTTTTTGTACTGTAATGCTGCTGTCTTCCATAATCTAATAAAATGATTCCCTCATTGTGTGTAAGATACTTCAGGTTGTGTTTGCTTTCTAAGTGCTTTGGAGTTTGGATGTGACAAGGCTAAACAGAGGAGGAGTGAAAGTCCTGACTTAATTCCCGGTACTTCCCGTAACTGGAGCGTTCAGCCTGCACTGGGCGCCAACACTTCCTGAGCCCTCTTGGCAGCCTTGTCCTGTGCCCACGCTGCTGTCTGTGGAGGAGGTGGTGTCCCCTGTGTGCTTTAGAGACACCTCCAGTTCCTAAACTGGGGCTCTCCCTGCACTGCCCCTCTGCAAAGCACAAGAGCTGTGTTTCGGCTGCCAGGAGTTGGACCTGATGATCCCTGTGGGTCCCATCCGCCTCAGGATATTGTGTGGTTGTGCGTACGATCTGCCTCTTTTTTGCAGTTGTTCTTCTCCTGGCTGCTGAGTGAAGGCTTGTCTGAGCAGCGGCGTTTCGATTCCTCGGGTGAGAAGAGCGTGCAGGGGCCTGAGGTGGTATCCTTGCCAAATTGAGTTGTATTTTAAAGTAATACCTTCCTCCTCTATTCTGCAGCTGTTTCTGTCGTGCTCCAATCTCAGTTCATTAGGTCTGTGCCTGTTTCCTACAGCGGGTTTGTATGGAATATTTTCTGCAGTAAAAGGTGAATTCTTATGTAAGTTAATATGTAATATAAAAGTTGGATTTTTTCTAGTAGCTGTCAGCCTCCAAAGAAGAATTGTAGATCTTAGCAGAGCTATTACTCCAGTCATCTTACAGCTGCTTTGTTACTGCTTTCCGTATTTGCTTGTCTTTGTCTTGAGAAGTGAGAGTTTGTTTCTATGTCAGTTCTCAAAATCAAGTTCTTTTGTCTTTCTCAGGAGGAGAAATAGATTTATATACATACAGAATTGACACTCTTGCTGTTCTGTCATGGAGCTGTGAGCTGGCTCACTGCTCCCAAAGGTGCTGAATCTGCTTCTTCACAGTACTGAAATAGCATATAAAGTAATGGGACCATAAGAATGGTCATCACCTGCTATTCTAAACAAAGGGTCTGATACTGTGTTCAGGACTATGGACTCACTAAACCACTACAGATAAGTGTTTAACTTTGTAGTGCTCTTTGCCTTCCAAAACCAACAATTATTTCCTGTCTCCTTCATGTGATGGCAAGTTACATATGCTGAGATACATGGAACAAGATTAACAAAGTAGGAGGTTGAACAAAAAGTAAACTTTTTAACTTGCACGAATTAACCGTAATCTACTTTATGCAGATTTTGTATTTATGCTGCTCTTAAATTACTTGTATGTTTTCTCCATATGCCTGAAATCACCTATTCAGTAGTTTTGTTTCCTTTTGATTTATTTTTACAAGAAATGTTGAACTCCTACATCTCAAATTCTTGTTGATGGACATGTGCTAAGCATTATGGTACTGCCAGAATCATATGTTACAAGAGCTACATAATGGGGAAAACTAATAAATGGGCTCTTCCTCGAGATTTTTCCACATGATGAGTAGTTTCGTGTTAATTTTTCTTCTCTGACACTCTCTTCAAGATCTGATGTTACCCTGAAACGCCTGGTGAACCTGATTCTTCTGGCCATTTGCTGTTCTCTGGTTTGTTCTCCAGCAGGCCGTGTAATTATTCCTCTTGAGATCAGACTATGCTTGGCTAGAAAGTTAGTTCATACAGCAAAATAACTTGCTCTTGCCCATACCTTTTGAAGAATGACCTAAGGATTGAAAGGCATTTTGGTCACTGCCTTGAAAGCTGCAGAGGACACCAGTTGCCAAGCTAATTGTGAGGTAGCTTGAACAATTAGGAATTGGGGTGGCATGAACTTAACTCGCAGAGGAATTTCTATTAGAGTAATGGTATGTGTGGCTGAATGGAACTCCCTCATTTATTCCTGAGTGCTGGTGGGCTCTCCTACTCCTTTGGATGCACCAGAGAAAGAATGAGCTGAAAGAAGAGTTCAAATATCTTGTGAGCTGTCCTGGGGAGGTGGCATCCCTTCTGTTAGGCAGTCTAGCTGTGACCTTTGGTGGGTTTGTTGTGTGTGAAGGGGGTTGATAGAGACTGGCTTTGCTCTTTCTCCTTTCTCAACAGTAAAGTTGTGTTTGAGTTGCTTTAAGTTGGAATCTTGCTCTTGCTTTGGAAAAAGTGTGCGATGCTCAGACTTGCTGCGCTCAGCACTGCAAAGCGGTCTCTAACTAGCCTCATGTCATTATTCCATCACAGATGGTGGAATAAAGAATGGGCTTGTAAAATGGCAAAGGAACAAAAGATCCTCTTGGGAATGAGAGATGACTAAATCCTTCCCAAAACTGTCCCTGTGAAGGCACCCATTCTCGTGAAAATGTTTCTATACAAATATGTGGAACTTTTTCTTTTGCTCTGTGTACATTATAATCTGTAGATTTTTTTCAGTGTGACAGGGGCTTAGGCTAAGTGCAAAAATATCTCTTCTTCGACCACTTGATTGTAAACGTGCTTGCAATCGAAGGTTTATAAACAAATGTCATAGGTAATATTCTGAAGAAGGAAATTGTTGGGTTTTTTTCCCTAGAAGAATCATTAAGTTTCTGAATGAAACTTAGTGAATTTCCTTTTTACATTGTATATACTAATTCTAGAGCAAGAAGAAAACAGACAATGTGTACATTACTAATGAGCTGAGCAGAGACCCACCTGTCCTACTTCAAAGTTGAGAATCCAGTTTTTTGCAGACAATTGGCATGATTTCATAGAGTCGTGGAATGGTTTGGGTTGGAAGGGACCTTAAGGATGATTTAGTTCCAATGCACCTACCATGAGCAGGAACACCTTCCACTAGACAAGGTTGCTCAAAACCCCATCCAACTTGGCCTTGAACACTTCCAGGGACTGGGCATCCATAAGTTCTCCGGTCAACCTGTTCCAGTTCTTCACCACCCTCACAATGAATAATTTCTCCCTGATATCTAATCTAAATCTTCAGTTTAAAGCCATTCCTGTTAGTCCTGTCATTATATGCCTTGTGAAAGTCCCTCTCCAGCTCTCTTGGAGAGGGACTTTAGAGTACCTCCTGCTGCCTTTAGGTACTGGGAGGTGCTGTAAGATCTCTGTTCATTAGGCATGTAATTTTCCACAGACTGAATACTGTCATCTTGATGATTTTTGCAGCCAGTAATAAGTCCCATAGTTCATACCTGTAACCTATTCCTACAACTATGTGGGTGGAGCACATCCATCTCAAAGGGTACTTTGCAATACCTTTATGAAAGGAGTGCGAAAATCAACTAGATTGAGGGACAAATGACCCAGCTTTTAGAAGCTCAAGGGATGAACTTTAGTTAATTTTTTCCCTTGCAACAAAGCTCTTTCAGTTTTTTCTGGTTGGGCAAAACCAAAAAAGAAACCCCACAGAAACCTTAAGCAGCATTTAAGAGATGTTATGGTAATAATATTCTCCATCTGTATTACTCGTTATCCTAAGAGCCACAAGGAACGTGTGCTTTTCTGAAAACCAAACTAAGATTTCTTTCTTTTCAGTGTTGGATAACACAGAAGGATTGCTCTCCAGGTGTAAATGTGACTAGGGAGGCATGATGTTTTCTGACCCTTGGGTTCCCAAGGGTAGCTGTCGCTTTCCAATGTTCTGAAAAAACAAAACCAAAAACCCCAACAACAAACAACACAAACAAAACCTCCAAAACAACTAAATGCAAATCCTTCAGCTCTGTTTGGAAGGGAGAGTCTTGTTAACTTGTAGATCTTTCTCAGCTGCTATCCCATGTTCTCTCCCAGCCATCTGAAGGAGACTTGGATTGGAGGGACTTCTATTGGCACAGCAAATCTGCCAAAGACTATGGATGGAAGAAGGTTGAGCAGGGAGCTGTGGAGCAGGTTTGGAAACTGCTGTGGCAGCGGCACACAGAAGGCCCTTTGAAGGCTTGGCCATCTGCCTGGAGGCATAACTCTGGGCATAACCCCACCTATTAATTAACGAAGCCCTACCTGTGGGTGGAAGCTGGTTCAGCCAACAGCTGTACTGGTGCAGATCAAAGGTCCACGTAGTTTGGTATCCTCTGTCCTGCAGTGGCCAGAGGAAGATGCTTACAGAAAGTGTAAGAGAGCAGTAAATTGCAGCATAAGCTCTTCTCACACCCATCCAGCTTCTGTTGCTCAGTGGTTTAGGGGATTCCTGAGCCAGACATATTCGATAGGTATCTCTCCTCCCTGGCATCTTATCATCCTTTTTATGCTTTAGGCCTTCACAACATCACATGGCAATGGGTTCCACAACTGCACCATGAATTGGATAGAAAAGCACTTCCTTCTGTTTGTTGTGAACCTGCTCCTTGGAAAGGTGATGTGAAAACAGAAAGCAGTTGTTCCCTCTTCACCATCTCCACAATATTTGGGATTTACAGTGTAGACACTCCTCTCTCCCTAAGTCTTGGGGTTCAGAGTCACAGTCTCTTCTGTTTCCGCTTACAGTGATGATGTTCCAGGTCTCCAACTGGTTTTCTTGTACAGTCTCTGTGCCCTTCCAAATTATTCTCTGTCACTTTGGAGTCAGGTTGACCAAAATGAACAGCATCTGACGCATGGACACCCCACACCAACCAGCACTGTCCTATACTTTCTTCAGATCCTTTCTGGTGGGTTGGTTGCTTTTTGGCTCATGCTGACTTCAAGACTTGTGAGGAAGCAAAGATGGCTGTTTAATGCCTTGGCTCTGCATGTGCCTGGTTCTTGTTAGAGCAAGTTGCAAAGCTGTCTGAACCCTGCTGTTTTGAGTGCTGGAGTCCCTGAAGAAGCTCACTCTGCTGTGACTGTCTGCAAGGAGCAGCACTGGGATGTGGGGGTCCACACAGGGCTTGAGTGTTGTGATTCTGTTTGGGGCAGAGTGGGAATGAGGGGAATATGCCAACACCCAGGGCTTGTTCACCCAAGGCAGTAGAGGAACTAACCCTGCAGCCTTCCCAGCAGGGAGCAGGTTGAAGAGGATGTGGGCATCGGTGAGTGTGAAAGAGGACTGTGTTTTGGGGAGCACTACGTCGGCAAGATCTTGAGGTGAGGGTTAGGTAGGTATCACATTGGATCTGTTTGTCCCTCTTGGATTTCCCTGCTGCTGAAGAGCTGTGCAGCAAGTCACAGCTGGCACAGTCTTTCTCAAAAGTGGTGTATCTACAGCCCTGCTCTCTCCAAGGTGAGGCCAGAATGGCCACATTCATGCTGCACCACCGGCATTTGTGGTTTGCTGTTGAAGACACAAAAGGAAGAAGAAAGAAGGGGTGGGTGCCTGGTGACTGTTGTCCTGTGCCCAGCCCTGGGCAGACATGTGGTTGCTCAAGTTTGAGGGGAGCAGCCCAGGAGGCTTCTTCCCACCATTATGTATCAGAGAGCATCAGCTCTGGTTCATCATGGGGATGCTGCTTATTAAAAGGTTACCTGTGTCCAAAATCTGCTTCAGACAGCTCATTGTTTTAGGAGCAAAGGAAGTGCTCTGGCAGGGCTTTCTTAGGTCCTGGTACCTGCCAGTGCCATAAAAAGCAGCAACATCACTTCATTCAGAAACAGCTCGAAATTAGTTTTGCATATCCAGGATTCATAGTTTCATTTAAACTTGTGTGGCATCATTTCAGAATACTGTATGGTAGCTGTTAGGGAAAGGAGTGTTGTCGCTCTTTTTGTACCCCTGTTAGATGTGGTCCCAGGACCTGACTGCTCTATGGATTAGAAATTCAGGGACAGTTTGTGTCTGCTTCTTCTCTTTGGTGGTCCCTTCACTGATGTATGTCTACATGACTGAGCTACGCTCCAAAATCCTCCTGTTACTTACAAGGAGGTGTAAAGGAGAGGGAAAAAGGGCTGTTCCATGCTGAATCCCCAAGTTAGCCTACACAGGAAATGTGCCAAGCAGCCCTTGCTCTGGCCAAGGTGATATCTCTGACATGGATTGCCTTCCATGGGGCTAAAATTCCCCCAGGCAGGGCTGGCCCCTCCACAGGGCACCGAAGGCTCAACTGCTGCAGCATTTTCTTATCTCGGCTTCCTAGAAGAAAATGGAAATGGTGAGTGCGGCAGCTTCTCAACACAAAGGAAATTTGCTGGAGTTGAACTTTCGGGCATCTTAAATGGTGAGTGTGGATCAGCAGGCTGTCCTCTCTATTTCTCTTCACCCTCTTTCTTCTTTTTAAAATAAAATTAAAGCCCCCTTCCCTCCCCCCCCAAAAAACCACCACAATAAAACAAACAAAAAAACTGGCAGCAGAGAGCTCTGCTGTTTTGAGATGTTCTTGAAGCTGCTTTTCCTCCTGGGACCCTGGTGGGCTGCCAGGGATGCCTGATGAAAGCCTGAGCCTGGTGAGGGTCCCCAGCGTGGTGGCACAGGGACAACCCTCATGCAGGTTTCCAAGGCACCACGGACGTGGTGGGTCTGCAGGGAGGTGTTCTGACAGTCCGCTGACATCACTTTCAGTACAGATAAACCAGTGAGGTTATCTCAAGTGCAGCAATATCCTCTAGAAAAGTGAGGAGGAGAACCCTCTTTGCACTGTGTCACCATGGATAAAAACCTGTTAATGAGCAGTGGTGGTGGGAGCAGAGACCCAGCACCTTCTAGGGGCATTGTGCAGCAGCAGCAGCAGGCTGGGTGTGCAGGACCCGCAGTGCCAGGCAGTGGAGGGAGTACACGGCCGACATTTTCCAGCCTGGGTGTTTAAATTTTGCTCTATATTTAGTGCCCTAAATGAGTGCTTTGATTCGCAGTGTTTCCAAGCACCTGCTGCTTCCATTGACTCTGGTGGTCTATATGGGTCCCAGCAATCCTCAGGGTTAAGCTGCTCTATCTCCATGCCTAAATTTGGGTACTTGGGTTGGGAGCTGCGGGTGCTATATTCTGCTGGGGTTTGTGTTTCTCCTGCTGTGGGGTATGGCGCTAAGCTGGGGTTTGTGGGCAATGTGTTTTCAAAACAAAGGGTGGCTTTGATTTACCAGTTTCTGGTTCTGCTCATCTGAGTGATTAATCATTTATCAGAGGAGAGAGAGATTAAAACTTCTAGAAATAAAAACTGAATATAGGCTGACTGCTTCTTCCCAGCAGCAGATGGCTGACACACATGCAGTGTGGCCACTGCAGGACATCCGTCTTCCAGCCGGAGCGTTTTCCATGGCCTGTCCCCTGCAGACTCTGTAGAAAGGCTGAACTCTAATGCTGAATATGACCATCCTGCTGTCAAAAACCTCCAGCTGACTGTGACAGCTCAGCAGGGCACTGCTGCAAGCAAAGGCAGTGCTGGCCTTTTAAGGAGTCCTGGTCTGGAACCGGGCATAAACACTCTCCCCTTTCATGCTCATTTCCAGGGCAGGTAATTTATGTATCTTGGTAAGCACTGGCAACCATGTCCATGCTTCTGTCCCTTTGTAATATCCTGTTGTTGCTTTCCAGAGAAAAATACCAGCAGACATTCAAGGTTACTTCCTTGGCATGCTCTGCGTGTTTTCAGCCTGATTGTATCTGCACTGCATAGACATTTCCTGACATGCTGTATCTCCCCTGCTCTTGCATCACAGGCTGAGCACTAACTGTGCATGCTTTGCTGCAGCAGACCTTCCCTTTCTGACCACAGCCCCAGCTGTCTTTCAGAGGCTTGCTTCCAGCCACATTCCCTTCTTTGTCCAGCTCCCAGATTGCTCCTCAGACACTTCATGGTGCTCACTAGCCCTTGGGATGCTGAGGCAGGTCTTTCCCCGGAGCAGATGATGGGTGAACATGGCATGGATCAGATGCCTACACAGGTGCTGGAAAGGGTCCTCACCTCTCTTACTTCAAGACAAATGGCAACTCTCAAAGGTGGTTTTAAAAGCTGACCCTCATGGCAGTCTGACTGCTCCGAGCCTGCCTCCAGACACTGCTCTGGTTTTCTGCAGCACCAGGATGAGGAGAAACCCCACGATCCTGGTGTGTCCCTGGTTCGCTCACCCAGCGCTGCTCCCTTTGCCCATCCAGACCTTGAGAAGTGAGAGTCCAGGTTTGTTGCTCCTCCTCGCTCCAGAATGCCTTGAAATTCACTGAGGAGATCAGAGCCTGTTCCCACCTCCCCTGCCAGGCCCAGGCTGTGGTGGCACAGTCCAGCCCCCAGCACAGAGCCTGTATCACGCCTGATGCTGCAGATGAAAGCTGTTGTTTGTTTACAAGCTTTCCTCAATTAGAACTCATTTGCTGCTCACACACTATATTTAAAAGCTCATGTTTAAATCAGCGCTGGTGATTTAGGAGAGCCTGTTTTGTTTTCTTTCCTAGATACATAAGATAATTCCTCCACCTGTTAAAAATCTGTTGCTAATATTTGCTGTCAAGTTTCTCTTTTATTTTTTTTCCCCAGCCAGGATAGCCAGAGGCCTGCAAGTGTTTATTTAACTCTAGCTGTTTACTTCTCATAAATTTTCCTGCCTGCAAATCCATTTGGGATCAGGCAGGAAAAAAGCTTTGTGATCATGCTGGATTTGATCAAAATAGTCAGAAAGTTTCAGTCTGGGCATCTTGGCAGCTCTGAATCTCTTCAGAGCAACTCTCTCAGTGAGGCTTTCCCACGCACAGCCCCAGCGGTATGGAGGGGATAAGGTCATGTCCTGCTGCCACTCTGTGTCCCAGTGTCCTGGGCAGTGCAAGCGTCCCAGACAGTGGGGCAGCAGCAGGATCTCTGCCCATGGGATGCTCCCCTGAGGCCCCTCCATCCTCAGGGGACTGTTCCAAACAGAGCCACTGCACCCTCCCACTGGGGTTTATGTGACCTTTTAGCCTCAATTGTTGCAGATCAGCTAAGTGGGGAAAAATTGGATTTGTTAAATTGTTTCTCAAGGTTATTGTTTTTACAACTTTCCTGTCATTTTCTTTCCATTCTGTTTATTCTTCATTCACTTTGTTAATTCACTGCAAACTTAGCACCTGGTGTCTACATATATGAACTTCAGAATATCAAGTCAATCAGATCAGATTTACCCATGGGAGGATGGCTTTAGTCTTTCAAGGAACATTTTGTTGAGATTGCAAAACTCTGACTATAAAAATTGTCTTGTGTTTGTGTGCACTTACTTCACTTCACCTTTCCATGAATGAAACATGTGAGAGCTTCTGAGCCAAATTCCAGTGTAAACCTTGGAAACTCAGGGTAAGCCTAGGACGAGAAGACAAACTTCTTCACCATACAGATGAACTGCTCCAGCAGGAATGGGAGCACACCCAAGATTTGAAACCTGTGGCTTTGGGTTTCATCACTCATTTCTTTCAACTAAACCTGTCCTGTCACAGTCTTATTTGTGAAATTTTCCATTTTAATATTTTGCTGTCCACCTACTGAATTTTTGTGAAATTGAATGTTTTCAGAGACCAAGATGGATTTTCCAATGAGCTATGAACTGGGATGCTGACAGAAATGTTCCAATGTGTTTATCTGATTGGGACACATAATTTTCTTCCTCCGTGCCCCTGGGCCTTCCCTATATTTCATGTTTTAGTCAAAGGCCAAGTGCCAACCCCTGTTTCCTGCTTCCACAACATGGAACTCAGCTGAATCATTTCGGATTTTCTGCAACGTGCATGAAAAAAATTCTTTTGTTGCTTTCATAATTTTTAAAACAACTTGAATGACTTCAGGGATTCAGTCAGGAAACATAATCTTGAATAAGATAGAAACAAGAAAGGCGAGTCCTTGTTGTATCTTCCATGCTATTTCCATCTCCAATGTATTTCCTCTCTCAAATTGCTTCTCTCCAGAGTCACACTCTGCCAGAGATAACTAGGTGGCAGTGAGGGAAGAAAGGAACGGTGTTGTCCACAGCTTTGAACCATGAATAGCCCTTGGAAAAACAGCAGCAGAAAGAGATACAAGTTCACGCTGATAAAGTGGGATGCCAAGTGACTGAAGAATTGATCCTGTTTCACTGAAGTTGGCGGTGAACTCCCATGGACATCACTTTTATCGCTGCTCCCAGCACATCGGGGGTGCCATCCACCACCGGCCCGGGCAGAGCGTGGCTGTGAGTAGTTCTGCAGGGATGGGGCCAGTTTTGCTGGTAGATTCTCCTTCTGCTGCAGCTGCTGGGGCCAGGGTAACATGCACCCACGTGAAGCAATGTGGGCCAGCTGAGGTTCAGCATCGTGCTGATGTTGTGCAGTGTCCTTTGGCTTTGTGCTGTTGATAGAGTGAGCCCAGATGTATACGCGTATGTACATCATATTTATGTGTGTCAGAGCCTCATTAGCCACCAATTTGTAAGCAAAAGCTCCAGCAGAGAGCTTCCATCCATCCCGCTGATGAAGACTGAGGCCTTAAGCTCTCCACTGGTATTGCAACACATCCATCAGCAAAAGCCACCTGGCTGTGTTGGTCCAAACCCTGGTACGTTCCTCAGATGGCACAACAGGCTGATCCCACAAGAAAGGGTCACCGCCTTGACCCCTTACCAGACCCACCACTGTGCCTTCACCAGGTGATGGAAGAAAATGAAGCAATTTAAGGCCGTTTTGACAGCTGCCTGCTTCCCTCCTACCCTTTTGTGCCCACTCAGTGCACACAGCATGACACAGTCACTTACCACCGTCACTGAGACCCGTTGTCAAAACCCTGCGTAGCGTCAGTTGACAAAGGGAAACCACTTTATTTTGGAGCCTCCAAGGAGGATAGGTGAGTAGCTGAACTGCAGCAGCCTAATGGACTTTGGAGGCAGGGGAAGCAGGACGGGACATGCAACAATTTGCTGGAAGGCGAGCGGGGAAATGTTGTTGCAGCGATGAGGAGCAGGAGATGGAGTAACAATGGCTCCGGTTTACATTGTGCTGCGCCGTCGCTGTGATCTGCTGCCAAGATCAACCCTGGAGAGAGGAACTTGAAAATAACACGAATAGTGTGGCAAGAGAGATACCCTACAGCATATCCTGCTCCCTCGGACTTCGCCTTTGAGTCAGGAGTGAAATATTGGAGCTATTGTGGTGAAGTGAGACTTAAAAATAGAAGGAAAAATTACTGGGGTTTGTTGGTTTGTTTTGTTTCTTTTCCCCCCTCCAAGGGGACATTAATTGTTTTTGAGTTGTGCTAACTTCTAGTCTGAGTCAAGGAGAAAAACACTTCAAGGCATTGAAAGGGCTAGAAACCATGTCACTCATCGGCTGTGGTGTGAGGGCTGCCCCTTATCTCCATTGCTATAGTGATGATGCTGCTCTGGTTACTCTTCCCAGTGGGTCTCAAACCACTCCTGCATTACCCTTCATGCTCGAGATCCTTTCACAGGAGGCCTGGTTAATACCACGAGTCTTACAAAAAAATAGTACCCAGGCTCAGGTGGGTTAGCAGTGTTTCTGGCTCTTTCTGCCCTGCAAGGGGACAGAGGGCTGGTGCCAGGGGTTCCTGCATGGGAGGTGAAGCTGCCTGCCAGACAAAAGCTGGAAATCCTCCTCTGTCTTGCCAGAGCAACAACCTGGAACCAAAGTGGGTTTGGGGAGTTACAAAGCTTATATTTCCTGCAGGGTTTTAACCCATTTGGGTTTTTTTTTGTTATTGCGGGGATTTGTGGGCAAGAGAGGTTGGCTGGTAAAGCTTAGGTTTTCAGGGAATTGCATTTACATGAACGCAGGATGAAGCAGACTAACATCAGACCTGATCACAGCAATGTGGATGCTGTTTATCTATTGTCTTCAGAAACAATACTCCCCCCTGTGCTGAGCTCCTGCCTGGGCATTGCAGGGTGCTGCCAGCACTGGACCTCCCAGAGGTGCCTTTCTGGGAGCAGAGAGCCCTCCCTCTCTGAGCTTCCTTGTGACCGCAGAAGCCAGTCTGGGATGCCAGCACCATCAGTACATCCAGACAGCAGTGGACGGCTTCCAGCCACTCTCCCAGGGGGTGTCCCTCCACCCCAGACTTCCTCCCACCCTTTGATGAGTGACTGCTGCCACGCAGGGACAGGACTGCTCCCCTACAAGGAGAGTGTTGCATCGCTTTGTATAAATATAGCACACGACACTTACGTCTGAGTTTACCAAATTCGGCCCTTTCCCACTGGTAAACTGTGAGAACCAGCAGGGTCATAGTGTTTATGGCCGGGAGGAATTGCTAAATCTGGATTTACACAGATCACTGAGCTCAATTGCTTGAACTCAGTAGCTTATTCCACTGAACTCCAAGTTGCTCTGAAGGCACTGGGAGATGGAGCTCTTCTTTCTCTTTGTCTCAGTAACTGGTCACCATCATAGCTCAGTTATGTGCTTTCTTTCTGGTTCAAATATGCTTGTCCTTAACTGTCAACCCACCTGTGCCCTTGGTAATGTTGCAGACTTCAGCAGCACTGAATATTTTCACCCCTTCAGAGCTGTATCAGTCCTCTTTGCTAAAATTATGTAAAGACAGCTTCTTAAGGGCCTGCCTCCAAGGTCTGCCCTCCTCCCCTGCCTCTCACATCCATGGTGGGTAACATATACCCCTGGCAATCAGCATCAGAAACCTGGTCTCCCACAAAGAATTTCCAAAACTCAGGACGTTTCATTTTGACTCAGGCTCTGACCAAACCAGGTAAGTTGGGATAAGATTTACTGAAGACCCTCCTATGGCTGTGATCCTACCAGCAGCAGGCCCTGGGCAAGCATCTCCATGAGAGGTGGCCACCCTGAACGAGGAGCTGATGGTTTCTGTGGAGGGTGCCCCAGTGCACAGCTCCTCCAGGAGCTCAGAGGAGCCACAAGGCAATGGCTCATTTCTGCAGCAGATTAAATCACCAGGAGGAAGTGAATAAAGAACAAACAGTGGGTTTTAAAAGATGGAAGGAAAAGATGACCTCTTATCTATCTGGAACCTGACAAAATACCCATGTGCTGTTCAGAGATGACACGACTTGATAAAGGTGATGAAAATACAACATGGGGGCAGAGAAACAACTCAGGGCCTGGTACTGCACTGGACATGGGGGCTGGCATCCCAGATGTTATCCTAGACCAGCCAGGACAGGTTTGATGATAGTGCTGTGGGGAGCAATTGGTGGTGTTTTGAGTCCATCACTTCATATAAACACTCAGAACTGCCCGAGAAACTAAGCCCATTGCATTATTATTACTATTTTATTATTTTTGTCTTTGTAGTCTTTCATATGAACTCCTCAAGGAGCTCAAGTTATCCCCCACTTCTATTGCCTGGGCACAATTATCCCCACTGAATTGTCCTTCCTGCTGCAGAAAGTCTGCTCTGAATGCAGATCCTTTGCAGAGTTTTATTTGGTCCATTTGGGCACACAGACATACTCCACAGCCTACATTTCCCATCAGAATGCACCTGAAATTCTGACAGTGAGCAAAAAAAAGAAAAAAAATAGCCCCAACAAAACTCCCCACCTACACTGCCAAGAAAACCCCAAGCGCGTAGTCAATAATTCCAAGGAATCACAGGGACCTTGCTCACATTCACCAAACAAATTCCTTCCTAGGAATTATTAGCTTGGTTGGAAGTAAGTGTTTTCTTGCCCTCTGTGCAGGGCAAGAAAACTACGTCTCAGATGACAATTTAGGAACCATCTGCTCACAGCTGGCTAACTCCAGCCATGAATTTTTCACCGTTTCATTCACCAATCCACACAATAATGTCACTGAAAGGGGGCATCACGTGGTGTCTGTTGGTTATCAAATCATTTCTCCTTTAAAATATAAAGTCCTGGCATAGGAATACTCACACCATTCTATTATAGTCCTTTAAATCTCTCAGTTTTCAAAAGAAGGAATGTTTCATGTTTGTTGCTTTTAATCTGGACAGGAGACAAAGAAGCTTTCTCCTGTAAAATTTATTGGACGCCACAGAGCAGCCCAGGGCTTACAAACACAAGAAACCCATCTTCCTTATGACTAATAAATAATAAAAATTGCCCATCTCAGTCAGAGGAGAGGGGTGATTCCACAAATGCTCCAGCAGTGGCCTGGGTGGTATTAATCAGCTCTCCTGTCGGAGATGATGTCTATGGTCATCTCACAAACCAAGCTCATGGCAGCAGCTCCTGCACAGCTCTGAGTCAGACGCAGCGTTGAAACCTCCAGGTAGTGACCTCAAGGTGGTTTCCCAAACAGGGAGTCAAGTGCAGAGGATTTGGAGCCCACACATCTTCAATGGGACTGGGACACCACCCAGCTGTCGAGTAAGCCACCTAACGGGCTCTTTGTGCAGGACCCCACCCAAGAGGGTGAAAGTCACAGGAGAGGAAAATGTGCTGAAAACTTACTGCATGAGGGCAGCTTTTAGTGCAGCTTCTTCTTTTGCCTTTCTGCCATGTGTCCAGAGGCTGAGTTACCTGATGGGGAGTTAATGAGACCTTCTGGGGACATCTGCTTAGCTCCTGCCCATGCATTCTCAGGCTTGCTCCCTTGGTCTGGGCTCGTGTTTGGGTCTGTAGCCAGATGTGGGAGAGGGATACCCAGCCTGCCTTTGACCTCAGAGCATGCCCAGGAGGCCAGCTCAGCCCTGCTGGTGTGGGACCAGCCCCTGGCATGGGAATCACTTCCCACAAACATTGTGGTGTGCAGTCACCCTGTCCACAAAGCCCTCAAATTTTGGTGGTGCAGATGAGAGAACCTGTTTGGCAAGGGTTCCACCACCCAGGAATTTGGGTCCCCTCTGATCTGATCTCTCCTGTGTGTCTCCACTGGTCCTTCATCTCCTATGCACTCTGCAGAGAGTCTCCTTCCTTCCAACTTGTCACCATGCTGGACAGCCTGCAGCAGAGCTTCCCAAAGCTCCTTTGGCATCTCTGGGAGTGGAGTCACACCAACAGCAGCTGAAAAAAAAAACCACCTCTAAATATTCTGCTTTTCAGCAGTTTTTTATCCCCACCACATTGTGTCATGAAACTGGATATCCCATGGGTCCCTTTCCTGCTTCCATTTCTGCCTGCACCTCCCCAGGGACTGCAGATCCCTCCTTTGACAGGAGATAACCTGTCAAAGGTCAGCAAGTAGTAGGGTTAATGCAGTCACAGTTCTGCAGCACAGACCTGCTGAGCCAGAGCCCAGGCCACAATCAGCATGGGACATTATTTGAGCAAAACTTGGAGAAGTTGCTGCCAGCAGCATCCCCCTCACCAGGTGATGATCACAGCGTGGCACCTTACTGCCTTCCACACTCCTCACACATGTTCCCCAAGGAGCTCTCTCTGCAATCATATTGCTGATAAGTCCACATGGATATTGACGCATTTACACCAGGGGCAAAATCCCCAGTGCTCTCTGGATACTCGTGGCTTTCGGGTGTAAGAATATCTCTGTTTGGGGGTGGTTGATGTTTGTTTTTTTCTCACAGGCTTTCCCATTCCCCACAGCCCATAAGTGGCTTTCTGCCAGCTCTGCAGCTCCTCATCCCTCCTCCTGGCAGCGGCACTGACAATGGCACATTTCACAGGTCTGAGGGAGAAATGAGTAAAGCTACATGGGATGAGAATTTCCTTCGGCGGGTGGCAGGGAATTTATTTTGAATGTGATTTGAATGTGATTTTGAATCCGGTTCCAACCCAGAATGCAAGAAAAAAAAAAGAAGTTTAAAATCCTCTTCCAAAGATGTCAGACCAACATTCTCCATCAATACAATCAATGGTTCTTGTTCCAGGCACAGTCTTTTCTGAAGTGCACTGATGCTTGTAATAGAATATGCATTAAAAATTAATGAAAAGTTGTTTCAAAAAGAAAAAAAAAAAAGAAAAGAAAAAAGCTCTTAGAAAAGACTGAGAGAATATCTTGACCTTTGCAGGAAAGTGCCAGTGTAACTTCTTGCAAAGTCACTTTTGTCTGAAAGTTCCATGTTCCCACAGAAAGTTTCAATTTATCTAAGAAATGGCACTTTCTTTTCCTTTCCATTTTTTTGGTGTTTTTTTTTTCCCCCCTGACAGAAAAGGACTCAACATGATTGTTTGCAGGCAGCTGTCTAAATAAGCTATGACAAAAATGTCTTCTTGTGACACTGAAGAATGAGCAAAAGTATTTTTGGTCACTGAAGTGGACGTACTTAATATCACACATTTTCCCTCTACACTTTTCCCAGTGTATTTCCCAAAGCTGCTGGGCAGCACATGTCTCTGCTCAGGAATTTCATCCAGGGGTGTTTTCTCCCTGTCTTGAGCCCACCTGAGAATCCTGCTGCAGTTTTGTCCCATTCCCATTTCCTTGTCTGTCCCAATGTGAGCCGTTTATTTCTTCCCTGCCTTTTGTCCTCCTTTTCAGGATCACAGACATTTGTTCACAAAGTGTGCATTGGTGCCAACAGGCAAATTTTAAGTCCCTAAATCCCCTCTTAGATGCCTCAGTGGTGCATTAAATCTGGCTCAATAGCCTCTTAAGCAACAGACCCTCCAGAAGAGCCAGGGGACAGTCACATCCCTTTTTTTCCCCTGCAGTTTGTCCCCTAGGATGAACAGGAGCATCCCATCTTGCAGCTGATTATTTTTTTTAACACTTGGAGGCATCTGCCTGGGAAAGTATCTGCCTCCCTGGGATCCACACGTGTTTGTGCATCAGACGTAAGTAAATGGAGGGCAGTTTTCCAGAAAAGTTCCTGGGCATGTGTGCAACAGCTAGAAATTGCAGGGAGGCCTTGACGGACTGGGGAGACAGGCTGTGTCCTATAAATGACCTTTCCCAAAGGAGGAAGAGGGGGAGGGCAGCGAGGAAGATGGGGGGTGGAAGCCAGCGCAGCCACGGTGCCCTTCCTCCTTCTGCAGAGAGGAGAGGCAAATGCCATTCTCAAATGAAGATGCGAGCGTGGGGAAATCCTGCATTCGTTCCCAAAAATGCGGCAGATCCAGCGGCTCAGTGACTCAAGCCCCGCAGTTTTCTCCCCACCCCTGTGCAAACAGCTTGTCCTTGGTTCTCCACGTCCCCCTGTGGATCAGCCGGGGTGCCAGGGCTCCAAGTGGCTTTCCCTGCCTGCACGGCTTGTGCTCGCACACAATGTGACAAAGCAACCTTGTAAATCCGGGAGCGGGGACGGTGTTGGGCCTTCCAACCCCTGACCCTCCAACAATTTAGTTAATGATTCTGGTTATCAGATACACTGGCTCAGCAGTGCATCCATCACTGGGCTGACAGGGGTTCAATCCTATAAGGGGAGGGAATGTGCAAACACATTCAATCCCGGTCCGGCCAGCCCCCAGTGTGCCTCACCCCCTAAATCCAAGAACAAACAGAGAGTTCCCATCAGGGGAAGATCTGCTCTGATTTATTGTAGAATAGTAGACAAGAAGGGCCTGTAGATGCTGGTAATGCCTTAGATGCAGGACAACTCATCAGGTGCTGCTTAGCTGCTGATGCTCCTTGCAGTACGTAGCAAGCAAGCAAAGAAAAGATGGTGTTTTCCTTCCCACAACAGTCTTGGCCCATTCCTTTGCAATATTTTACTTGCACTGTGTTCAATCCTACAGCCCAATCCTGAAGCCAGCAGCTTGCTTTGCTGAACCTAAGGCTTACACCTTTCATCTGTACTGTTTCAATGTCCCAGTTCTGCCCTAAAGACTCTTGTCCCATTTGCTTTCAGTCCCTGCCCAGAACACCATGATCCCCTCTCCCTGTCCTGACCTGTTTCTTCACCGCCTTTCAGTAGGTTATTCTGTAATAAATCACAGCAGTCTTCACATGATGGAAAACTCTGTTCTTGGACTTAGGCGAGGTCTATAAAGATGCTGTCAGCCACAGCAGCCCCAGGGGTACCAAAGGGAGGAAGGCACTCTGATAGCAACAGTACAGGGTCACTTTGCCCACACTTGGATACAATCCAAGGATTCCCAAAGCTCGCAATTGCTGGCTTACCCCTGTATTTTTGAAAACCAAAGTATTTTCATGGTGAGCAAGGTATGAGACAAAACACTGAAATATGTCTGCTAGGCTCACCAGTTTTTTTTTAACACGCCTAGAAAAATCTGGAGACACTTTCTCTGAAGAGGCAGTGCAGAAACAAGCCTGAGGTCGGAGTTTTGAAAGACCACCCTCTCCTTCTACTATAATGCCACTAGAAATTCCTGCTCTTATTTTTTATTTTCTTGCCTCATCATCTCATGCATGCATGGAGTTGGTGGCAGAGAGGCACAGGCCATCTCTCAGTGTGGGAATTTTCACCCTCACAGCTCCTCTGTATGGAAAAGGAGAGATCCAGAGGAACCACCATCAAACCTTAACTGCCCAGGAGCACTAGGAGGCAACTGACCGCAGAGCGGGGTGTGTATTAACCAGTGCAGGTTGCATCTGTTTTGTGTAGCAATTATTTCAAATTAGGCCAGGGTTAATTAGCTGCTTCTCATTGTCTCTGCCTGAGACAGGCCACCCTCTGTGCCAAGGACTGCAGTACAGAGCAGACCTGGCACCTGCCTTCTCTCCTGATCAGAAACTGGGCAGGCAATGCCAGGCAGGATTTGGAGGGGTGGCAAACACTGTGGTGAACTTTGTATCTTGTTTTTGCCCTCTCAAGCAGTGCAAAACTTAGGCTTAGCTTTCTCAAAGCTCTCCCATAAGCAGGTGACATGAGCACAGGAGGGCTGGCTGTAGCAGGAGTGAGGCAGCACGGGCACCTCCTGGCCATGGGTGCTCTCTAGAGAAAAATGCCCAGTGCCAAAACACTCTTCCTGGAGGTCCTGATGCTCGCTGGTCAAGTTCAGGGGGAGTCAAAACCCCCTTCCCTGGGGTTTATATCATGACCAGATGCAGCATCTGTATGCAGTGCTGCTTGCAAGGGAGCAGCTGGCCCCAGCACAGGTTTTCCCCAACACTTCTTCCTTCCCTCCATGCTTTCCTGGCATCCCCAAGGAAGCAGAATATGGCCATCAGTGCAGGGAGGATAGCCTGATCCATTTTTTGGTGGCAATGCTGCACCAGAGTCCATGGTCCCACACTGGCAGCCTTTGCATTGGCCAGGTTCCGGAGGGACTGCTGGGTTAGGGAAGCCTCACTGCAGCACTGCATGATAAGAGCAGATAAGAGAGTTCCTGCTCTGATTCTGGCGTGACTAAACAAGTTTCCTGATCCCTTACCTACCCAGCCAGCTGCTCCTTGAGACAATACTGTTATCCCAGGTGGGAATGTGCAGGCAAGCAGGAGCAAACCAGAGCCGCAAGCCCTGATGCCCTGTGGCAAATAAACAGCTCTGCATACCCTTGTCCCGTGCAGGGTGCAGGCTCAGGGACTCGAGGCAGGGAGATTTCCCAAGGAAATGTCCTGGCAGGACACCAGGCTTGGAAAACACAGGGAGAGAGGAGTTCAAAGTTACAGTGAAAAGAGAACAGGATGTGAACCAATGCTGAAAGTATGACAAAAAGCAACTAAGAGTGCAGAGAAACAGTTTCGCTTTGCCTAGGGGCAGTTTGCAATTGGGTGCTGAAGGGGACGTGAGGTTCACAGTGATGGAATTGTTCTTCACTCCACCAGCTATCCCCAGTTCCACCATGGATGCCACGACTGTCCCAGTGTGTGGCCCAACACACCCCAAGTAGCCTCAAGTCACCACAGCCTGACTACGTTTTCCAGAAGAAACTGGCATGGAGAAACTCTGCAGATTGGCATGTGAAGTCAGGGCTTTGTTGCCTTGGCTGGAAGAGACTGCCAGGCTGGCTCAAGCCTTGTCATTGCTGTTCCAGGACAAGCAATATTGTTTTCTTATGGATCTGTTCTCTCACATGGGCACTGAGCTGGGAAAATGCTCCTATTCATGTCACTGCCAGGCTGGTCCCGGTATTTTGGGGTAGACCATGTGCTGACCCATAGGGAAAGACTTTGATAAGTTGGAACCTCACTCACAGGGTTCTGCCTGCCTGATTTCCCTTGAGCTACTGAGGGTTTATCACTCTCCTTTCAAGTGATATAAGGGTTTTCTGGGACTTTATCGTGTGCTTAGCTGCTGTCCCAGCAGCAGATCAAAGCAAACAGCTCCAGACCTACTCAGGACTGTGCCTCTCCGGTCTCTTCCACACAGTTTCTTGACAGAAACACACCTTAGAAACAAACCTGTTGCACCACTATTGTATATTCAAGCCCTTCTGTAAGCTCACAGACATTTACCATGAAATTCTTACCCTGTTCATATGGCAGTGAAGTGATCAGGGCTATGCCAGTGGGAAACTTGGAGCACAAGTCTGATGAGGAGCAGCTGAAGAAACTGGGGTTGTTCAACCTGTAGAAAAGGAGGCTCAAGGGGGACCTTATTGCTCTCTGCAACTAACTGAGAAGAGGTTGTTGACAGGTGGGGGTCAGTCTCTTCTCCCAGGTAACAAGGGACAGGATGATAGGACACAAGGACCTCAAGCTGCACCAGCGGAGGTTTAGACTGGATATTAGGGAAAATTTCTTTGCTAAAAGGATGGTCAAGTATTGGAACAGGCTGCCCAAGGAAGTGGTGGAGTCACTGTCCCTGAAGGAATTTAAAAGATGTGTAGATGTGGCAGCTGGGGACATGGTTTAGTGATGGGCTTGGCAGTGCTGGGTTAACAGCTGGACTCGACGGTTTTAGAGCTTTTTCCCAGCCTTAAAGATTCTATGATTCTCTGAGACAAGGGCAAATGCAGCCCAAGCAAGACCCATTTCTGTGTGATTCGGTGTACAGCTGAAACTGATTTATGAACCTGTTGTTTTTGCAGGCTCAGTGTGTCTGTGCTCATTTAATTTCTATGCCCAGACTGCAGTCTGGACAAACAGCACCAGGTCATGCCAGGGTGTGCATTCAGCACCTACTTTCAGAACAAAGGAGCAAATAACAGCCCGTTAGACCACGATATTTAGCAGATCCCACAAGAAAGAGCTTTCCAGCTATCTCAGAGGGCTTATTTGCATTCAGAGAGCCAGTTTGCTTCTCTGAAAGCTTCCTGGCCTGTTTGGACAGTGCCACCCCAACGGCACCCAAGGAACATATTAATAGGCACCACTGAGTAAAACTTGGTAGCTGCAAATCAGAAAGGCGACCAGAAAAAATATTCTGAAGATATTTTTTCCCACATTAAGATTTAATTTGCATAATTACAGAGGGATCACCAGGGGATTCTGCTGTTTTTCAAGCTAGTTTCTGCAAAGGACTCATAAGGCTGAGACAATCTCTTCCCCTCACAAGCAGTGAAAGTGTTCTGGTAAATAACTCTGCAGGGGTTCCTGAGGTGCAATGGTTGAACTCAGGCTTTTCATGAATCTTCATGGGGTGCTCAGTCCTGTGAGGACGTGCTGGGTGAGCTACCTCCTTTCATCCTGAGCGCTGGGTCAGTGATTGTGGTAGACCTTCTCGTGATGTTTTGTCTCTAGGGAATTGCACCTTGGCAGTGGGCTGGGAGGCCAGAAGAAAAGAAGATCGTGTGTGTCCTCATTTGGCCGGCTCAGACTCAGGAGATGAAAAGGTGTGTGGAAATAAAACACATTAAGGACAGACTGAGGTGGTGGAAGTTATTTCCACCTTACTAAGGAGCCACCTGCCGAGTCTGCTGATCCCTACCACTGCTCAGCAGATAGGCAGCTCTAGGGTCAGAAGCATAACAGTGGTAATTTATCATGTTTGAAGGTGCAATAGGTCTCTCTAGATGTAATTAAGTGCTCTCTAAAAGGAAGGGACTATTGCTAAGCCTTGCAGGCATGTTTACTTGACCACAGAGGGCCCTCATCAGAACATCCAGTACTAATATATTATCACTAATGATGACAACCAACAGTTTCTTCTCTGCATGAATTACAATTACACTTTCTCACTTGGCTGGAGAGTCCAATTACCCAGAAGGAAAATTTTTCACTTGTACAGGACAAGAAATATCAGTAATACCTACAGGTTGTTCTTTCCTTCCTTCTTTTTTATTATTATTTTTAATTTTTTTTACTCTCATTTTTCCACTTCTAATTTGTTTCAAATTATTCCCAGCATTATTAGATTGTTATGAATGATCACCTACCACTTCTCTCTTTCACCAGCCCCATGTGTCTTTAGATTCTCCACATTTTTACAGTTAACCCGAAGGCAATATTTGATCTCTCAAACCCACCATCACAAGAGAGTTTACCAATCTTTATTTCATCACCAAACACTTTTTCAGTATGGCATTTGACATCTGAGCTGTGTGTTCCTCTCACCTCAAGTTCACCTTTGCAAATGTTCCTTCTCTAACAAGCGTATTTTAAGGACCACTGCTCTGGTGCCCCATGCTACGTCCTACACTTAACATAACAAACTGCTCCATAAAGATCATAGAAGGCTGAAACAGTTTGAAGGAAGACTGCTTATCTCAGTGCAATCCAGCGGGCTGGAGGAAGCTACTATCCACGTGTAGGAGCGCTGCTGTGACAGAGTCTTCAACAGCAGAGTGCTTTAGGAGGCTCTGTGAAGCAAAGGTAACAGCATCAGTTCTTACCACTGCTGGAAGAGAACTATGTTAAGGGACTGGTGTGAAGGGAGCCTCAGAAGTGTTCTGGCTAGACCCCAAAGCAGGTGAAATAACAAAAGAAGGAGGCACTAGGAAGGCCTGAAACTGTCTGGAGGTGAAAGTCATGGCAAGCTCAGCAGCGTCTGACACGCAGCACTGATGGCCTGAGCTGCCAGGAGGCATAGGGAGGTATTACCTGGGCTGAAGCCGCTTCCTCAGCTCTGAGGAAGCAGCATCCCTGTGAATCTCATCCTAAAGTGCACTGACCAGAGGTCAGCAGTGCTTGCTGCTGCATCCCTCTGGCTGGATGGCTGGACTGCTCCTGCAGGAGGACAGAGGGCTGGTACAAGCTGGGGAAAACCCATCAACACCCAGCATGGCAGCCAGCACCTATTCTAACCTCACTGTTCCTGATAATGAAATTTCTTCTGAATAGCATTTGCCTCCCTGTATCTGCAAGACAATCACCAGACATATCAGGCTTGCTCTGGAGCACTGCTCCACCACTCATCCATCCCCTGACAGACGAAGACACAAGTCCCTCTTTCTGTGACAACGTTGTTTTCTGCTGTGATGCAGAGCCCTCATCTCAAGTGTGTTCTCAGAATCAAACCTACTCTCTGGTTGTTTGGATGCTCATTCTACCCCTCTTCTAATAAAGAATTTCTGTATTCCTCAGCATAGCCAAATCCTTATAAGACCAAAAATCAAAATAATAAATAAATAAAAGTATCTGTGAGCTGGCTAATGAGAGCTATCCAGGCCCCAGAGGTGCTGGCAGCAGCCAAGGTACTTGTCAGTGGGCTCTGAAACCTTGTAGTGTCCCTTGTAGTGTCCCTGCCTCCTGCCCAGAATGCCAAGCAATGAGCTGCCCACTGTGGGCAGCCTCTTCTTTGTGGGGCAGGAGGAGATGGAATTTGGTTCCCCTGTCTTGTCAGGCTGAAGGATTGTGCCTCGGGACTGCACATGCACATTCACCACTCAATCACAGAGCAAGTTGCTGCCCAGACAGAGGCCGGGGGCTGCATCTCTCAGACTCAGGTGTCTGTCCTGCGGAGGAACTGGAGGGGAGCCAGCACCAGACCCATGGCTTGTTTTACACCACGTGCTATTTTGATGTATCACAGAGAGCTCAGACTCAGCTCTGAGGGCAGAATGAGTTTATGAGCCCCCAACACCCCCAGCCACTTCTCCAGTCCTGGCTCCAATGGCAGCCTGGTGTTACACCTTTCCAGTCTGACGATTTTGCTGCATCCTGCTAAGTACTTGCCTATCTGACACTTCCTTGATCAACAAACCTCTGAAACAACTTCCTAGGGTCATTCCCAGTCATTTTATTCCACTGCTGGTTGAATAGTAGAATAGAGCTGGCAGCTTGTGACTGGTTTCAGTCAGGCAGCTGGATGTGACTCTCAGAAATCAGGTCATTGCAATCAGCAGGGTTTGCTGCCTAAAAAACAGACCTGAATGTCACCCACATTCTTCTTGGAGTCTTCACTTGGCTCGAAGGTCCTTCTCCAGCCCATCCTGGAGCCTGTCTTGCACAGCAGTCCCCTCCTGCCCACCGGGACTGGACACGGAGCACTGGAATCTCATTCATGCATCTGCTGTTGCACCACTGCTGCCAATCCAGCCTGGGCTTTAGGAGAGAAGATCATGATCACTTTGCAGGACTCCGGTGGAGTCACTGCACAAGCAGAGAAGACCATCTAATCCTTGCATTCCTGCAGGAAAGAAAGCCCCCAGTGAGCTAAAGATAAATGGCCAACGGTGTGTGTTATTTTTAAGTCCAAAGCCTGAAGGCAAGGTTTAAAGACGAGTCTCATGGCATTTTTTTCACAAGCTGTATTAAGTCCCCTTGTCTCTTGCCTGGATTGCGTCAGCCAGCAGTGACATATTTTGGTGCAAGATCAGCCCCTGTCCCTGTTCTGAAGGCGCTTTAAGCCTCTGTACACGGCTGGAGAGGGCAAACTGAGACATGGAGCAAATGCTGGCTTCCATCTACAAGTCTTGTCATCCAGGATTGACAGAGACCACAAAGTGGCCTCATAAAGGGATAAAGTCAAATGATATGCCTGCCTGATGTTCTCTGTTATACTCTTCCCTCCTCCCCGGAGCCAAGGGGAGGCTCACCATGCCCCACGGTGATGTCCCTGACCGCCAGCTGTCCCTCACCCTGAATCCGAGAAAACAGAGGCACTGAAGCACCAAGGCAGACCCCCTGCCACACCACCTCCTCCCGGCCACCTCAGGATGTGAAATCTCGGCACATATCACAGAATTATACAATTGTTAACTTTGGGAAAGACCTCTAAGGTGACCGAGTCCAACCATTTACCCAGCACTGCCAGGTCCACCACTAAACCATGTCCCTAAGCACAGCATTTACACAGTTTTTGAATGCTTCTAGGGATGGTAACTCCCGTCACTTCCGTGGGCATCCTGTTCCAATGGTTGACAAACCTTCCAGAAAAAAATCTTTTTTCTAATATCCAAAATGACCCTCCCCTGGCACAGCTTGAGGCCATTTCCTCTTGTCCTGTTGTTTGTTACCTGGAAAGGGAGCCCAACCTCCATCTGGTACAACCTCCTTTCAGGAGCTGCACAGAGTGATAAGGTCCCCCTTGAGCCTTCTTTTCTCCAGGATAAACACCCCTAGTTCCCTCATCTGCTCCTCATAAGACTTATATCCTCCTTCCCTTTGCTGCTCTGCTGGCCATGGAACACTGGGGCAGCACCAACCCTCCCAGGTTTTGGGAGCATCTCAGCTCCCTCTCCCACCTGCTCAGCTCCCAGAGCACTGTACATCTCCCAGCCAAAACAAAAATCAGTGACTTCGTACTGTGGATGTGTCTAAGTCCCACAGTAATCTGCTTGTCACCGTATGGGGCAGCTCTCACTGTGTTCACTCAGCCACAACTGAGCACCTGGGGTAGACACTGGTACTACATTGCATTAGGTACTGGGTTTCTATTCAATCTTTTCTCTACTGGAAGCAACTGCAGAAGCAGTTGAATGGTCCCCAGAACTCCACACTGTCTGCTGCACTGATGTTTCCATGTCCCAGCAATTCATTTCTGACAGAAATGCCATTTTTGTGAGACTGCCTCAGCCAGCTGACATAACAGTAAAATATAACCAGCTTTGGCTTTTGTAATGTTTCCTACTCTAAAATGACAATGAATATTTTTGTTACTGGGCAGACTGCTGTTCCTGAAACAAGCAGCTATTTAATCTGGGATGAAATCTGGAAGGTAGGTGAGATATTGATGTTTTTGGAAGAAAAGATGACTCCTGTAGACAAGGAAGCCCTGGTCTTTCCTCAGATAGAAAGGACTGGGGCTGGAATCAGAAACCATCACTTCACAATGTTGATGAATGCTAGACGTGATGGGAGGCAGACTCAGAGGGAAGGATTAGTGTGGTTTCAGCCCATCTTTCAGAATGTCTTCACCTATGCACACTCCAGCATGGACTGTCACTTGATCCTGAAATCCCAAAATCCCTGACCTGTGCATCCCGCTGCTCCCATCCATGCTTCTCAGTACAAAGAAACAAAGACGTATAACACAGAAAACCACCACTGGTGCTTTGTTTAAATTAGCTCTTTTTTCTTCTTTCTTTCACTTTGGCTGTGACACCCTCTCCTTTGCTCTTCTTTTCAGTGACCTCATGTGCATTTTTGCTTTTCCTAAACCAGGTTTTTCTGTCCTATCTTCTATACCCTGAAGACCCTAGCTCTCCCAGACAGCACAGATTAGGGAAATAAGGCACACATTGTTCTACCACCAAACCAGCTTGCATAATTCCCTTTCCTTCTCTACTGCACCATGCTGGTACCTGTGGGGCACCTGGCACAAAAGGGATTGATCTGAAAGCTGTGTCCTCTGCATGGACAGGGGAAGGGCCTGATCATATGGACCAGTGCCTGCATCTCTAGAAGTGGGTATCTGGAAGCAGCAGTGACTCAGGGGTGGCAGAAGCACTTGATCTCGTAATCGTGGCCTCCTTCCTGCTGGGTGAGGGAGTTTGGGCAGGCCCCAGTGTCTGCACATCTTCTTCAGAATCCCTTGGAACAGAGGACTGCTCCTGATTTGGTGCAGAGAAAACAAAGGAGAGGAAGCACCAGCATAAGTCTGACGATGGAGATGAGGGGATTTTGTGTCTGAATTGCTTAATTAGTTGGGTTATGAGAGTGAAAAGAAGTCAGTTTAAAGAAACTGAACTGATTTAATTAACAATAGGATTATGAGTTGCACTGCTTTCCCAGGCCAAGGAAAGGGTCTCATCTTCAACAGTTTCATTAAAATAATGACCCATACCCTCTCTTTCTCTCCCCCACCCTCATCACAGGTCCTCCCTCTCCCATGCCTGTGACTGTGCTGGGATATGCCCCCGATAATCTTCTGCTATCCTGGGGGCCTGGGAGGCAGGAGAGCCATGGAAAGAATCCCAGCGTTTCCATCTGTCGAATTCCCGAGCGGCAGAAACCTGACCCTGCACGGCGCGGGGACGCGCTGCATTATTGCTGCTGTGGCAGAGCAAGCAGCCTGTGCTCCTTGTCATGCATTATTAAGTGATCTCGGGGAGGGAAAGGCACCGACAAGAGAGAGGGGGAGTGAACCTGAAAAGTGGAAAAGCCAAAACTATCCCTGTAATAAAAAGAAATTTAAAAATTAATCCAATCCTGAGCAGCCTCAGTAGCCGATGCAGCAGCTGCTCCCATGGACAGAGCGGGCCAGGCACAGAGACATGACAGCCATGCTGATGGTTTGCTGCAGCAGCGTGGGGGTTCTCCATGCTGATTTTAGTGACTCTGTGAAAAGTCAGGCAGTAAACGTTAAAGCCTGCAATACACTTGTTTCTGTCCTAATTAGCTCAGTGCTTAGGGAGTGGGAACACTTCGCCATTGGATGAGCTGCCCCAGAGCCAAACCCCACAGGCGTGATGCAGTCCCATACAGGGATGTAAGGGCTGTGAGCCTGGCTGGGAGCTCCTGGGGTCCACTGCTGTCACCTGAGGCTGGGGGACACCATGGCTGGTGCAAAGCAGCTCAGCTTTAGCTCTGTTGTCAGCACATCCCCTTGGTCCTGAAGCACATGTGGGAGCAGTGGCAGGGCCTCTTGCCCTGTGCAGAGCCCTGCCAAGGTCACAGCACTCCTAAACCATGGGCTGAGACTCCCCTGGGACCCACATTTAGCTGTGCAGACATAGTCCCAGTAAAACGGCTGCACCATGAAACTGCATGGTATGACATAGAGGGGAAGGAGTGTGGGGGCAAGGTTTGTCCTCTGGGACTCCATCGCCCATAGAGGAGGATGTGATTTGATGTGGGGGGGAAGGGAGACTTCAGAATTCATCTGCCTCTGCACAACTGATCACCATCACAGCAACAGCAGGAGGGTTTGAACCCACAACCAACTTTGAGCCCACTTGAGGGGGGCCACCCACCAAGGGAGATCCTGGACCAGAGATGTACACTCATCCAGGTATGCCATCTCTCTTCCCTGAGACTGTTTAGTGATGCTTTTATGGATGGTTTGGCCAATTTTCCACCCCACTGGCAACTATTCCTTATATGGAAAAACAAGAGCATAGAGGAACTTAATATGTTTCTAGCTGCTTTTAATGAAATTTAATAACTTTGGCAAGGAAGCAGAATCAGCCCAACCAATTCTTTGTGAACCAGAGCCCGTAACTGGAAAGCCTGCCTCAAGCAGGGCAAAAATGGCCACTCCTGTTATTTGCAGAAGAGGCAACATTGCAAAGGGCCGGGTATTGCAAAACCCCAGGCTCTACAGAAGGTGATTTATAGTTACCTGCAAAGATGTGACTAAGAAGCTCAGGAATCCCAAGCTGAACAACAGCCCATTGATAAGCCCCAAGACACTGCAGGCCAAACTCTTGGCTACCCCCCAGCTGACCCCTGGCAGTGTCCTGCACTCGCCGGAAAGGCAAAGGTGTGCGGGAGAGACGCAGCAGGGAGCACAGGAGGGCACTGCTGCAGGCCAGGGGCTCCACACGCCAGGGCTGGTTTGCTTTTGTCAGCAGAGGATGGACCAAATCCATTGCTGGAGGCAAGTGGCTACATCCCTGTCAAGGGGCCGAGGGTCAGACCTCAGCTAATAGTGTTGTGGTTTTTTTCAGGGATGTTTTCTTTCCACTTGTGCTCCCGGAAATGCAGAGGCACACAAATAGAAAAGGACAAATCAATAGGCATTTATGAGCCATGAAAAAGCGTTCTGCTCGCTCAGGTAAAATCTTAGTTGTGTTCTTTATGTGGTTGGAATGATTCATTATGCTTCTCTCTCCCCCACAGGCAAGCAGAAATAAACAGGAACGCTTTCCAAATTCAGGAAGGGCTACCCTCCCTCCCTGTCTCCCTCTTTTGTTTCCTCTCTCCCTCTTTTCCCCAGTATGTTTTTCTCTCGATAGCTTAAATGGTTTTCTCTGCAAACTTGTAAATTGCTGAACCTGCTTGGTTTGCTGCAGCACAGCCTGGAATACGGGTGAATGGATATGTCCCCCATCAACAGTTCATTTCCCCGTGTGCCAAAACACCCCTCCAGTCCCCCGAGCTCCGTTTTTGCTGTCACCGGGGTCAGAGGCAAAACTTCCCCTGGTTCCAGCGGGAGCGGGAGCAGGAGCAGGTTTCGTCCGGCAAATCCACCCGTATCGCCATATGTTGCTTTCTCTCCCTGTTCTGTTTTCCTTTCGGCCCTATCTGCTTCATCAAAGACAGGAGCTGATGGCGGTGGCCGCGCGGGGTGTTTGCACAAAGGCGGTAATTCAAGCCCCGGCGTGAGCTGTTTTGGCAGCGTAGCCAAGGCACCGCTTATTGCTCCAGCTGACCTCTCCGGCGGCGCCTGCCCCGGCCTCCTGGATGGATGCAGGTGGCTCTCACGCCAGCCTTTCCCCCCGCTGTGCTTTTTAAAACCATTTTCCTCTGACTCGCTTGTGGATGGAGCACCTCCTGCCCTGCTTAGTGGGACTCCTGAAGGTGTTCCCGCTGGACAAGTTTGCACTCTGAATTATTTTTAAAACCCTGTGGGGCCAAGAGGTGCTGGGCAAACTGGTAACAGCACTGAGAGCAGATCCTGACAGGGATTTGATTAGTGTAGGTCTTTGCCTGAGTAGGAGATCCACACACTGTTCTCCATCATTCTGCACATATCATGCTTGCAGGACCTGGCTGTCAGTGCCTCATGCTGAGAACAGGCACTGCAGTTCAAAGCAAAGCATGATTTTCTTTCATGTATATCCCCATTGTAGGTGCATCCTCACATGGAGGGAAGTACCAAGCCCTCCTGCTCATCCTTTGCCATGGTCTGGAGCAGTGCTGTCTCTGGCCCTTCCTTCGCAGAGGCTTTGTTTCCAACCTGTTGCCACCCTCCAAAGCCTCTGCAGTGAGTTTGCTGCTCCCAACCGGTTTGCAGAAAGTGCAGGGTGAAATTCCCTTTAGCTGCACATCTCAGTTCAATTTCTCCCTGCTGCGAGAAATTCCAGGATGGAGAGCAGTCAGATCAAAGAGAGACAATCCCAGCTGAAACATGCATGATTTGCATATTCCATTAAAAAAAATCAAAGGGGAGGGTGTGTAAAATATTTGTGCCCTGGAGCATATACAATGTATGCCCCAACAAGATGCTCCGTGTAGGGCTTATACTTATTTACTCTGATGCCTAATAACAAAAAAAGGAAAAAAAAAAAAAAGAAAGAAAAAGAGATTGTTTAAATTTTTCACATCTGTAATTTAACAGATTCTGGTTCATCTGATATAAACTGACCAGCTCCTTGAGAGAAGAACAGATACCCCTAAAAATCTTGGGCTGACTTTTGGCAAAATGCTTACTTTGGAAGGTCAGACTAAATACATTCCTTGTGCAGTGGGAGGTCCCCATTGATAGAAATCTTTATTGCTCTGGTTCTGCTGTTTCATTTAACATTTGATAGACCCCAAACACAGGGGAGGTGAGTGGAGGATACATGGATCTTTCTCTGCCAAATTTTAGAATGACACTGAGAAAAGCCAAACTGGCAAAGCTGAGTTTGTTTCAGGCTGAGAAAAGCACAGGCTGAGAATTTAATTCTGCTGCTGGCTCTGCTGGCAGCCAGCTGCATGGCAGTGACAAGGTCACTACTCTGTGCCACTGTTTCTCCATCTACAGACAAAAGTTATTGACCCCTTTTTGTCGTATTTTGAGACCATTATTGTTAGCGTTAGTATTCTTGATGCCTCTTACTACCCCAGTGGTGGCTGTTAAGCCAGCCCATGTTGCTCACGCAGGTGTCTGAGCACAGTGTGGTGATGCTGTTTAGTGTGGGGAGAGGTGACCTGTGCTGTTTTATCCTGAGTCTAAGGACTGTGTCCTTCTTTCCACCTCTCATCTCCAGCTTCACAGTCTGCACTGAGCTGCACTGCCTTCCAGCAGGAGATGAAAAGTAAAAGACCAACTGTTCTGTGCTCCCCCTGGAGGGGTGGGTCACAGGGCTGCTGTGCTGACCCCCACCTCCGAAGCCTTCCTTAGCAGCAGCGGATCCGGTTTGCCCAGCAGCAGGCCCTGAGGGATGCAGGGAAGGCTGCAGGGCAGCACACAGAGAGGAGAGGCAGGGGGAGGTGATGACTGCATGCCCAGGTGGGAAAACACCACTGGCAAGTGCAGAGCATCTCCTCCCGGCTGTGACTTCCCCAGCCCTGCCCCAGGCAGGGGCACAGCCCTTGGCTGATCTGTGCAGAGCTCTGGGCTGCAGGAGACATTCCTCTCCTCTTCCCTGCTGGGGTTTCCTTGTGGGTGAAGCCCTTCTGTGCCAGCATCCCACACTGCCTATAAACCCAACCTGCCATGAGCCTCATCCTGCGGTCCCACGGCTGCCATGCCTCACTCCAGCCATCCTCCCCCTTAAAGGGACCAGGAATTGCAGCCGTGTGTGGACGTGCCCTGAGAAGGATGCTGGCTTCCTCCCACTGGGTATTCCTGGCTGTTGGCACACCACAGCAGCGCTGTATTGATTCTCTTAAAGGCGACGGCCGAGTCCCTCATAATTTATTGAGAACCAGCCGGGTGGTTTTTGCTGACTCCCACGCCTTCTGTGGCTCACATTAACAGCGATCGAGTGCCAGCATCAAGCAGTTTTGGAGAGTACAATTCCTCTCACAGAGTATCTTCCAAGAAAAAAGTAATACACAGGAAGAATGCACCTCGAGACATCAAGCGTTTTAGCGTTGGTTTGTTTGCCTTTTCCCAACAGCCTGCCTCTAAGGTACATCATTTCTGGCATCAGGTTTCCTCACGTAGAGACCATTTAAGTACTTAAGGTGCTCTCTATGTACTCAGCCAAGTGTTTTGCCAAGAAACCTAGAATTTCTTTGCTTTAGAGGCATAAAGTCTTCCATCTGAGTCTTAATTACGGGGTTGAATACACAATGAAACGGCTGCTAAGCCCCTACATGTATGGAATGTAACACCACTTCACTGCGCCTCACCTGAAAGACAACTTGTAAAAAAGCCACAGATGAGCAATAAACTGGAAGGACACTAATAAGAAAAGAGAAAGGATTTAAGAAAAAAAACTTTCCTCCAGTAAATAAGTAGCTTTTTTTTCTGATTATGCTCTTCCTGATAAAAGACAAAGAGCTCTGTCAGGAAGTGACTCTGTCTGAGAACCTGCTTCCAGAAAATGTGGTTTTAGTGGTCTAGACCATCTGCTCATGGCCAGGGGAAGGGTGGGTCTGAACCCGTCTGCATTCAAACCCCTCTGACGTGGGTGACGAAGCTCTCCTGAATTGTGCTCCTGGGCTGGGTGTCCCAGGGGAGGCAGAAGGAGCACAGGAGTCACAGACCTCCCCTAAAAGAGGGGAGCCCCAAAGCCATCGCTGCTGGGACATGTCCTTGGTGCTATTAATGATCGGCAGTGCTGGAGTCAACAGGAAATTTGCCTGGGTTTCTTTGGGCCGGAGGTCAAACTGACCCGCAAGGTTCGTTTTGCATCTGGGCAGGGGCTGAGGCAGCTCCGAGGATGTGGCAAACACAGATGCTCCTTTGAAGCTGCCCTGGGGCTCTCCAGAGCACAGAGAAGCTGTGGGCAATGGTCTCATGGCCATGCTTGGGCCAGCCCAGACCAGGCACTGTGCCCACCTGACTCAAGCTCCCCACCACATAATTTCTGTTGCAGGGTTTTGGTGAGATAAAACAATGTGGATAAAGGCACTGTCCAACTCCAGGGAATAGGAAGGAATGTAGGGGTTCTCCTTTCTGAGAAGGAGAGGGCACAGGCTGGGCCAGAGCAGTCCATGGGGTGGGAAGCCCTAGAGAGGCAAGCCTGCTCTCCATGCCACAGCAGCTGGCTTTGCCTCATGGCACAAAGAGCTGAACAACAATGTGAAGCCCCTTGGACAAATCCCTGGCATGGCTGGGTCATCTGCTCAGGCTCAGAGGCAGGAGGACAACAAACAGCAAGGTGAAGTTAGTGCTGCCATTGCTTCTACAGAAACGTGCACTGCATTTCTCAGCAGGGGAAGAAGCCTCATCAAAGCATACCTGAAAGGAGGGAGCATGCTTCACCCAGAGCACACAGTCCTCATTTTCAACCTGTAATTTATTTTTTTCTGTAGAAAGATCAAATTAGCTGCTTTAGCTCCATCCCTAATTAAATGTTTTTCCTTTTTCCTTTTTCCAAATGGCAAATTCCTGCAAATTCAAACAAGTTGTATCACCTGGCAGAATTAATTTTTAGTCAGGACATGCCTGTCATTCCAAACAAATTAGATATCCGAAGGGGTGGGTCTAGCCGCATTTCTATGCACTAACCAGACCGAGTGGTTATGATCCACACGGGGCCAAAAACGATATTCTTCAGGCGACAGTAACCCCTATGCATACCAGCACCTCGCTGAATCAAAGAGTAAACACCCATTGTACCTGGGCATATGCTGCTGTGGGTCTCTGAACCGGTGTTTAATGACCTTGTCAGGGAATGTGTGTGCTGTACTCTTACATTTTTAAGAGAGCATAATGGTGCTTTTGTCTTCTGTTTTTTCCTGTGTGGCAAGTTGCAGCTAGTCTTCAAACTTAGCTTAAAAACTTCACTCATTACTTCTGGGCAGTACTCTTGCCAGTTCCATGCTTTTATTATTTTATTTTTTTTCCTTAATTTTTTTCCCACTTTGTCTGTGTGTCTCAGCAGATATCGAACCCTCTTTTTTAGTGCTGTAATTGATAGTTTGCAAACCAGTTGTGTGCCTGTGCATGTGTGTATCTGCAGACTCACAGTCTCCAGTCCACTGGACAACCATACAGCAAGAGCATAACTTCAGGCCTCAAGACCTAAAATAAACACTAATACTCCATTCAAAGGGCCCCAGTGTTTGGTGTCTCCTTATTCAGGAGCGAGGTTCACTAGGTGGCTGTCTTCTGATATGTGCCAAAGTCTCCCACTAAATTAAAGACCTTACAAGTTTTTATAGACACTGAGAAGACTGAAAACTCAGGATGCACAACCAAAGTGAAAAATGCTTTCAGGAGAAATTAGGATATCGAGTGTTTTAGGACAAGGGGAAATGGCCTTAAGCTGAAAGTGGGCAGGTTTAGATTAGATATGAGGAAGAAATTCCTCTCCGTGAGGGTGGTGAGGCACTGGCAGAGGGTGCCCAGAGAAGCCATGGATACTTCATCCCTGGAAGTGTTCAAGCCCAGTTTGGATGGTGCTTTGAGCAACCTGGTCTAGTGGAAGGTGCCCCTGCCCATGGCAGGTGGGTTGGAACTGGATGGTCTTTAAGGTCCCTTCCAATAAAAAACCTTCTATAATTCCATGATTCTCTTTTTGCCCGTGTTTACCCTGGTGTGGACATGGGTGGGCAAAGCACATGTACAGCTCATCAGCCTGCCCTAAATTCACAGCTACAGACCTGGAAAGCTGCTGCTTCCGGCATCCAAACCTGCAGTTCAGCCACGGAAAGGGACACCTCATTGTAGATAAGACAATAAGCTGTGTGAAAACACACAGAAAGCTGATACAGAACCCATATATAAATTTCTTGGGGCCTGTCATTGGGATTGGGAGGTTCAAGATAATTTTGGGGATTAGGAGCCAATAGGAACTCTTCATCCAGAGTAATAAGAAAGAATTCAGGGCTTTAGATGACTTTGATTACACAGCTGTGGATTTTTTATAAATCCTAACATCCTTTTTAACCAGTTTTAGTTACTGGAGAAAAACATTTGTGGCACAAGATTTATCTCACAGTGATTTAGATGTTTACAACATCGTTGTCTTATCAGAGCTCCCTTCACAGTCCCATAACGTGTTCTAGAGAAGGATGGATGTAATCAGTTTTGGGCAACCATTTTAGCATAAGATAAATCCTGCTTGAAACCAAAGACAGCAGCAGACCAGACGGTAACCAGCTAGATGGAGGCACCTATAACTAGGGACATGAATTTCACACAAAGTACAATTTAAGTGTTGAACAGGGTTACAAGCCAACTGCTTTTGCTGCAAAATTTGTAGGAAAATTAGTCAGAGAGCTGGAGGAATCTGGCTCTAGGCAAGGAACATTATCATCTCCTGGCAGGAAGAAAAGGCACTGGGAAGTGAACAATTAGGAAAGTGTATGAATATTAAAATCCTAATGGCTCCTGAGGTGCCTGTTAACTTTGCTAATACCTGAATGCAAAGGAAGATACACAATGGGCCTTCCTAAAGAAGATGAGTATGAGGATAAAGGGAGCCTTTTGATCAGCTGATCTTTCTTAGTGCCCTCTGATGCCTCTTGGGAGCCAGCTTCCCACTGGAGGGCTGAAGAGGAGAGACCCGGAGCTCTTAGTCTCAGCCATGGAGGGTTGTTCTTCCAAAACCACCCGAGAGCACCATCAGGCATGCTGAAGTGAAGGGGGGGAGGGAGAAGAATCCCGGGGAATCTCCTTAAAGGTTATGAGATTTGCTGCAATGATGTTTCAAGGAGTCCAGCTCAGCTGATTTGCCAGGACGCTTTTGTTCCCATTGCCTGAAGGACAGCTGTGCCTGAGGCATGGAGGAACCAGAAAAGTGGGAACCGTACCAGGGACGGACACACAGCTGAGCCCTGAGATAGGCAGGAGATGTTACTGTGGACAGGATGTGTCCCTTCCCCCAGCTGGGATGCAGGTGGTTTAGCAGCCCCCATATCCAGCTCCATGCCTGCTGGTCCCACCCTAACACTTCCCACCTTCCAGGGTTCATGAAATGCCACACCGCGCAGTCTGAACATTTACTGCTATAGGAGACCATTACATAGAATGTCAGAGCTTTAAGGCTCTGCACAAGTGCCCCACATGAAGATAACTCTTCCCATCCCAAAGTGCTTACAATCGAAACATAAGAGCAGAGGCAACAGGTGGACAAGGACAGCCAGGCTGGAGGGAAGCTGCCAGCAAAAAAGGAAACCCAGAAATGCAGGCAGTGCTGATGAAGCTGCACATCCCTTTAGTGAGATTGGGTTTGCCCATTTCATTGCACAAAAAGAATTTCACGTGCTGCATTCTGGGTTGTACAGATAATGCTGGAGACAAAAATGGATCAGCCATAACCGTATGCTCTAACATGGTCAAACTCATAAAGGCTTGTGTCCTGTACAAGAGATCCCAAATTAGCTATTTTTGTTTAAATGACACTTCTGCCCTTACAGCTTTTCTTGCCAGCTGTCCTATGGAGGACTGTGTTCTATATCCGTTTGTTTACCTACTCTGCTGTAGGAACCGTTCCTATGACAGCTCCTATTAGAGGGAACACCTGCAAGTCCAAAACCCTGTGCTTCTTGGGCTGGAAATTAATTGTTCATCTTGATGGGCTGCTGGCTGAATCATTTTAAAAAGGGGAAGAGTGAGAATTTCCAAAGAGTGGTTAGAACTGTGCATGGGGAGCTGCATCTAGAAGATGGCAGCTTCAGATAACGATTTCTAAAATTCGCCTCTACCAGCATGTTACATGATGGATTTGAGATGGAAGTCTGCTGTTGACTTCCCTTGTTAACTACCTGTCTGATAATAAGTCTTCAGGATCCCTGAGTTTGCCCTAGCAGGCACTCTGTACACATATGGAAAGGACATAGCCCAGAGTTTACAAGGTGGGCTTTTCATTTTATTCTGCTGATTAATCTTTTTTAATTCTGCTCATGAAAAGGTTACTTGCTGCTTTACACAGATCAGGATCAAAGGACAAGGCCAAATCCAGAAAAACAAATCTTTCACTCAGGCCCACTTTCTGCATTGCTGAAATTAAACTGAGGTCCAGCAAGAGTAGTTCAAATTCTGGAACTGTTAGGTGCCAAACATCCAAAAGCAGACATTGTAAAAGCAATCAAAGACTGCTGCACCAGCAAACACTCCAGCAGTGACATCTAATACTGCTGTAACCTTCTTTGGCCAACAGACAAATGCCCATTTACTCTACCAAGGAGGCCAACCTGGGCTATAGCATCTAGACTGGAAACGTGCTGTTGAGCCTTTCCCTATCTGGCAGTGGACTGATCTTGGGCAAGGCTTACTGTCTAGCAATGCTGTTCCTGTCACTTCTCCAAAAGACATTCCTATAATTTCCTAGAGTACTAAACCAGGAAAGGACTTTTTTAGTGTTTGGTTTGGGGTTTTTTTTGCCTTATCTGTGGGTTTTTCCACAAAGCAGGATGAAGCATGACTGCTGTGCATGTCAGAACACTGCTTGCAGTTCTTTAGCAAGGATGCCATGACACGAGCTTTATCAAGCACAGGTAACAGAAAAACAGGTCTCTGCTAGGAATCTGAGTGACAGTCAGGTAAAAGCAGGGTCGTGATGATTTTGAAGCCCTGTTCATCGTGCTACTTAGACGAAGACAGGTTGGACATTTTATAATGACTGCCTTGCTCTGCAGCCACACTCAGACTCTCTTGGATAGTAACTCTTTCTCACTGGGGGCTTCCTGTGCTCCCAGATTTGAAGGCTCTCTTCCACTACCTTGTCACTCCTCATGGCTCACAAGTCCCATGAGGGAGTAAAAAAAAATACCGTTAATTTAAAATTCTGATTTTGTGCCTCACCTGGCAGGGTTCATGACACAGCTCCTTAGGGCTGTGTCTGCAGTGTATAGGGCTGACTTTATACACTTCATGCTGGGGAGATGACAGAGAGCTGAAGAGCAAATAAAACCCCTGCAAACACACTTTTCTCTCTTAGAAGCACAAATCTAGGCATGTTATTTTAACATTTTGGCTCTTGAGCGACACCTCTGAGTCTCAGAAGCATGAAACACCTTGACCAGGGCTTGTCCCGGAGCCCAGACCTCAAGACTGACCCAAGACGAGACTCAGGTTATCAGCCAGAACCACGTATCTGGATGCACATGGTGGCCCAGCAAGCTGCTACAGCAAACACCGGCAGCACTACCCCTTGACTCTCCCTGTAACACAATACAGAGCAGCTCCCAGGACTGATGCTTTTGCAGTGCTGTCACCTGAGGAACCACTGGACTCTGCTGGTAAACTAATCCTTGAGGTGAGGCCAGGGGGCAAAGGGGAGAGGGGCACACTGGGGAGGATAATCCCCACCTCCTTTAAAAATTAAACACTGCTTTCAACCGCTCCAACACTTGGTAGCACTTGGCTCTGTGAGACACTGAGAAAAGCCAGGGAATTCTAGGCGTGCAAGCTGCCCAGCTCTCAGCTGGGTGCCAGGCAAAGGGGCTTGCCCAGGTCCCTCTGCAGAGGCAGAGAGCAGGCACCATGGGGGACAACACACTCCATGGTCTCAAGTTTCTGGCCTCAAAGAGGGGAAAACACCATCCCAGAGATACCAAAACATGGAGAGACACCCTAAATCATACCTCCTACTCGTGGACAGTAAGAGCCTGCTTTGCTCGGATAGATCTGTATTTTTAATTTCCAGCATTTTATTGACACCTACGCCTGGAGTGGCACTTTCTCATCAGGTCTGTGATTCCAAAGCCTGTGCCACAAGCAGAACTGGAGATCCTGCAGTCCAGGAAAACAGCCAGGGCTCAGATGGGACCAGAGCTGTATGTATGTCCTGGATAACTGCCCCTCTCCAGCCTTTCACAGGCTGCCACCTCACTGAGGTTATATTTAGCGAGGCATCTGCGGTGACAGTCATTTTTCCAGTATTTAGGAAATGCTAGTGCTGTCTTCTGGTTGGCTGCCAGGTGCTACTGGGAAACATGTGTTGGGATTATTTTCAGCTCTCCCACCACCACAGTGCCCATCAATCACCCCTGCGGGGCTGCTTCAAGTCTGTCTGGACCACAGCAGCCTCACGAAGTCCTCCTGCCTCCCTAGAGCGGGGGGAGCACAAGCATGAGGGGGCTCAAGGGGGGCATGCAGATCATTTTTAAAGAAATTCCTGTCATGCCAGGCTTGGCTGAGCCCACCCGAGCCCGCTGCAAAGCCTGGGGTGACGTTTAAAAAGAGTGGAACTGGACTGGGGGCACGCTCTGTCTTCGTGATGAAGTCTCCCTCCAAAACGGTTTCCAGGAGGAAAAGTCGAAGGAACACACTTCTTCCTTGATGTGCTGGCTCACAGCACAGGTTTCATCAAATGGGATGTTGTTTTTCTCCCAGGAAGCAGCTCTGAGTTTGCTTTCTGCAGGAGACATCTTGCTATTTAGAAAGCAAAGTGCACCAAGTAATTGCTCGTAACTAAGTGAGGCATCGAAGGCCAGCAGATGGTTTTATAAGTATTGTTCTTATATAATTGATAGGCTCTGTTAAGCCCTTTATTTTCTTTTAGACAGGATTTTTCTCCTCAATGTACTTTGGCCACAGCTGCATCAAAGAAGCATGGCTTGAACAAACACTTCTGCCAGGTCTTGACTGCACTTTCCTCTGGATTGCAAAAGCCTTTCCCCAGCGTTTCCAGGAGAAGGGCCTGCCTCCACACCTCAGTACCCACCACTGACCACTGGGGCTTTTCTTTTGGGCTCGTGATGCCCATGGATTTTCCATCTCAGCCTCTCCCCTTCTTCACAGCTACGCTTCCCTTCCCTGCCTGCTCTCCCACACATATTTCCTTGCTGTGGGCCAGCTGTATGCTGAGGTCAGCCCAGGAATGAACCTCCGGCATGGCTTTTGCAGCCCTGAGCAAGGTCTGGCTTTCCTGTGGGTTCAGCACTGCTGACAAGTCCCTGCAGGCTGGGATGAGGATGGCACTCCATCCCAGACCAGGGCACCTCATCACTTAGGAAGGGATACAGCAACAGTGGCTGCCTCACCAGCATTGTTCCATGGGCTCCTGCCTTCCATGCAAGCCCCTGGGAAAACACATTGCAGTCACAGTGTTACAGGAAAATCCACACCCAGGAAAAAGGAGAAGATTTCCCAGCTGGCTGAAAACAGCAAAGCCTGTTTTCCAGGTCAGCATCCCCAGCAGGGACTACAATCATTGCCCCAAGCCTTTGCTCCAAAATGTCCACTGAGATTTCTCTTTCTCCCACCAAAACTTTCTTCCATCTCTGTTGTGCCTCAACAGTGTTAAAACAACATTTTAATCTTCATGCTTTGCTTGGCTGCTCACTTATTTTTTTTCACTGGAATATGTACATATATCAAGCTGCTGGTAACTGTAAAAATGTCTTGTAAATAATGTCATTAACAGTCACAAAGTGATGGCTGTGAATTAAAAATGATTTACAGAGGAAATCTGGACAATGTTTAGAACAACTGATAAGATACAGAATTTTGTAATAGGTGTGTGAGACAGAAAAAGACAGAAAATTTCCCAAATATGTTGCTGGTGATGGATGGATTTGTCATTGTGCTGTATCTTTTGTTCCAGATTCCCCTGTATGGAGGCTCAGAGAAGAATCTTTTTATGAAATTGCTTTTAAAAGTGTTCAGGTTTCCCTGATGAGAGTGCTGATCTGCATTACATATTACGGCAAAAGCAGATAGGCGGATGGATTATTTGGTTGAAGGGGGTGGGGAGGTCCTGTTTGTGCCAAGAAAGACATAAGATGCAAATCCCCTGCAGCTGATGTTTTTATGATTCTGGTGGGTATGCAGAGGTCCCTTTAGCTATGTGGGGTGTTTGCCAATGTCACAAGCCAAACACAGAGTGCTACTCCTGGCAGACAGCACTGAACCACCCAGTTGTTCTTTCAAAGCATCCATGAAAGCATTGAAGAAGTGTCCACATCACCTTTCCACACCTTACACTGATTCCCACATCTCCCTTTTACTTTGTTCTTGAGAACAAATGTCACCAGCCATCAGGTCTCCACGAAAGGCTCTTTCACTGGCCAGGCAGGCAGAGGCACATTGCACAATCAGGGACAGAAAGATCAGTAAATGGGTGAATTTTCTACCAGTTTGCCACACCAGAGCAGCATGAATTCTCATCCCTCAGCCTGAAGGTCAAGGCAGTGGTTCAAAGTAGAAGACACCACCCAGCGCAGGATGGGAAGGCGTTTGGGGCCATCCAGTCCCTCCCCTCTCAATCCTGTGACTATCACTCTCCAGTGCTGCCCCTGCATGTCCCCTCCATGCAGTGCAGGATCAGGGCTGTCCTCAACACCTAAAACACATTTCCAGTGAAAGGCCAGAAATCCCAGTGTGCCAGGGGAAGGCAGCAAGGGGAAACAAGTTGTCACTTCTGTCCTGGGACCAGACAGTAGAAGGGCTTTAACAGTTGGAAAGTCCAAGCTGAGCCATAACTCACTGCCAAACCTCAGGCAGCACAAGCACCTCCCTAGTTACCATTACCCCTGGGATTTTTGCCTGAACTGTCAAGAAAACAGTTTCTTATCAGTCTCTTGCTGCTCCTCCCCAAATGCAGAGTTTTGTCAATAGCCAGGTTCCTCCCCAAAGTTTCCAGGAATATGTGAGATGCTCTCTGTAGTTCAGGCATTTAGTGAAAATCAGACTCAAGCAAAATAATCTGTGTCTTGAGGATTATTAGAAGCTGACAGCCTTTTCTCCCAAGATTGTCTAGCTCCCCCAGAGAGGGCTGCCTGCAGTCAGGGTGTGTTACTGGTGTGAAGCTCGTTCACTGGCAAATTCAGTTCCTGGAAAAACTCATGGTGTGTCTAATCTAAGAATGGAGATGTTCCTGCCCAGAATGGGAAGTATTTTTGGTTTATTTTATTTTCAGGTTCTGGATGTTTCTCAAGAAACCTTTAAAGCTGACATACCTTTTAGGAAGTAAGCATGACTGCCTTTTTATTGGAGTAATAGAAACTGAAACGTGGAAGTTAAATAAAATATTTTTTTCTCACAGTAACTGCAAAGTTGTGTTTAAGGCAAAGTGTTCAGAGTGTCTTCAGAAGTCCTTCCTCAGCCAGGACGGACTTACTGTTGTAGTCCTTATGGGAAGAAGGAGGGACACAGGGACATGGCAGCCTCCAAATCCCGCTCTCCCAGCTATGGGGAGAGCATCGCTTTTGTCATCATCCCTGTGCAATACATACATGCGGATTGTTAGGTCTCATCTTGAGCTGAAAATCTGCATCACAAATTTTCCCCTGAGCAGGTTTTCACATGTCACTAACAAATTCCTGGGTATATAGTCCATAATTGAAAATATTCAGCAAAAAATATAGAGTATCAGGGAGGATTTTCTCTGCTTTCCTGTGTGTGATGTCTTTTGAATCATGGCTACTCAGTACAGGCAAAACTTGTGGAGCTGCACAAGTTTCTCAGCTCTTGGAAATTTCCCCATAGACTTCAGAGGGATTTTCACATGGGTCAAAGTCCAGAATACATCCATGATTGTGAAAGTGGTTATCTTTGTGTTTAGTTGTCCAGGTTTCACAAGCAAAAGGGGAAATCAAAACCTGTGTTTTTTCCACATTAAAAGGTTGTGATGTGAGATCTAATGAGCTAATTTCAGGGCAAACTCTATGTGTGTATGTGTGTGTGCGTACGTTGTGTGTAACCCTGGTGAGTGACTGCCCTGGAGCCTTTACATGTGAAGACTTCAATCAAGATTAGTTAAAATGTAATAAATCTAAGTAGGCAGACATGGTCTGCCCAGACTATTAATAGCTGGAGTGGAGAACTCAACAACTGCTGGTTGCTCAAAGGGCTTAAATGGATAAAATGAAACAGAAGGTATATGTTTTATTATAGGGTGTCACAGTGTTATCAGATGCGTGGAAATCATCCTTGCAATGCTACTGCACCACTAAATCTTGCATGCAGGCTGAATGAAGAGGATTATTTCCAATATCCTTTTGCTCATGCTGCTGTCACAGCTTTTCCATATTTGACTTTGGGAAAAGAAGAGAAGAGTTTGCAATATGAAGAGTCATGGCAACGCTGTGCGTTAGCACCAAATCAAATCAGTCATGGCTGATCTCATCGGTACATCAGAAGTTCCAAAGCCAACAGAAATGGCTAAAGGTCCTCTGCAGGGATCCACTGGTATTTGGGTTTATATCCATTTCAAAGGGAAGAAGATATGGATAAAGCACTTTATGTCAGACTGACGCAAAGCATTTATGAATGTAAGAGAGTAGGCAACTTTGTCCTGTATGCCAGAGGAAAAGTGCATTAGAACTGGATTTTATTCTCAATTCTACAGAGTCTGACTCCAGTTTGGATGCTGCTTCTTAATCCTTGCCCACCTTTACACTCTCTTGGGCACTGCGGCTGCCAGTGGTGTGGCACAAGCACCATTTCTCAGCATACACTTATTCAAGGACTACCCCAGTGTGCCCAACCTTAGCATCTGTAGGTGGTATCATAATGCTAATATAACCTGGGGGTTGGCTTGAAATATTTTTAGATATGCTTCTAATATGGGTCTCTGTGTGGGTGCGTAGCTGGGATTAGCAGGTTTTCTGCTGATACTACTAGAACTGCTAGAAATGAACAATGGAAAATGAAACCTAATTTCCATCATATATTCTCGTGTCTTCCAGAAAAATGACAAAATATATTAGAATGCTGGAAGTGGGACACATTTTTTTTTGACTATTGAACAATACTACTTCCCATAATAGCTAATAGTGACTTCTAAAGTTCCCTGCTTTTCTTTCAGCTCTCCAAATTCATAGTACTATGAAGGATGTCAAGTCATAATGCTGATAGGGAATTTTTGGTTTTGTTGGCACAACCTGAAGTCATGTCCAACTTGCTCACATTCCCCATATGGGCCCAGGAGTCTGCTTTGTACTTAGTCTTCAAGACTTGAATACAGATCTGCAAGTTGAATCTTTCATTCAACAACCTTTCAAAATGGTGCAACTTCCTGAAAATCTGCCACAACCTTAGGAAAACCAAAAACCATCATTCCAGTTGGGAACCAATTAGAATGATAGTGGCTTTCCAGTACCTAAAGGAGGCTACAGGAAGGCCGAAGAGGGAGTTTTTACAGGGATGTATCATGACAGGACAAGAAGTAATGACTCCAAACTGACAGAGTGCAGGTTTAGATTAGAGTTTAGGAAGAAACTCTTCTCTATGAGGGTCGTAAGGCACTGAAACAGGTTGCCCAGAGAAGTTACAGGTGCTCCATCCCTGGAAGTGTTCAAGGCCAGGCTGGATGGGGCTTGGAACAATCTGATCTACTGGAAGGTGTCCCTGCCCATGGCAAAGGGGTTGGAGCAAGATGATCTTTAAGTCTCTTTCCAACCCAAACCATTCTATGATTTATTTCTAAGAATACTCATAAAGACTACCTTGGAAAACGGGGGTTGGCCTTCAAAGGCTGTTTGTTCACTTGGAGGGCTCTATTAGATGTGCTTGACACAGTCAGTGTCAGATGACAGAAAACTCCTGGGCCTCTAAGGTACCATTCAAAAAGAGAAGATGCAGGTAGGCAGCTGCTGCCCAGATGGACCATGGAGTACCACGGGTACAGGTGTTTGTCTGTCCTGTGTTGCAGGACAACCCTTCCTGGGGCTGCTCCGTTCCCATCTACCACAGTGCCTCACTGCTTGGATCAGACAATGTTCAAGTGAATTCTTTGCTGCCCTCCCTCCAGCTACAACCACTGTGCAGGCCTGCCCATATGCAAGGTCATGCAAGGATTAGCAGTTCTCCCTTGAGACTTCCATCACACAGAAGGTTTAAAAAATAGGATATTGGGTTGGACTATAAGTGCATGGGCAGAGACTAACAGCAAGTGCTCCTTCCCAAAAGGAAGCCCAGGACTGGCCCAAATGCACTGCTGCCTAAAACAAGTCAGAGGACCTTTCTTTGGCACCAAATGACACAAACTGACTCTCTTCATGCTCCATAGTATTTAGGACTGGATCCCTGTTCGTCCCCATGTGATGGCCCTACAACACAAATATTTTTTACCTATATTTCCAGCTCAAAGTCTCTGCAGCAGCACTGAGGTCATCCTGTCACCAGTGAGAACATTTGAAGTGGAGGTTGTGTATTGCATGCCCCAGGGAGAAGCTCTGGGAAGATTGAAGCATATGAGGCCGTGCTCCATGCTGCAAGGATAGGGGATGGCAGAAATTAGCAGCTGGACAGGCTTATCCATATAATTGCTAGTATAAGGTCCAGTACATCAGCTACACCATGTCACCATGTCCTGCATAGTCAGGAATCATGTAACAGGCTGATGCCAGAAAGGGGAAAATGGATTGTCTCTGCTACAGACTGATGGGACTATTCTGTAGTGCCTGCACTGTGTTGGCCGACTGTCTTCTCTCTCTGGCCATCTGGAACCAGGGAAAGCAGCACATAAGATGTTTGAAGGCAGATGATAACAGCTGAAGCTGGAAAAGAGAAGGAGAGAAAGAGAGAGGAAGCTGTTTGTGCTGGCAGAATCTATTCTTCTAGATACAAGGATTTCATTTATTGTGCAACATATATCAGAAATTGGGAAAATAAACTAAAAGTGAATCCTAAGATGAAGAATTTAGACTTATGAGAAATCATGGGGTTTATACTGAAAAAAAATCAATAATTTGAACTATTGATATTGATCTATTAAAATGCTTGAAATTGCAATTCTCTTCCTCCTTTTCCCCCTTTTACTCTTCATCCCAAGTCCCTTTGTTCCTCCCTTGTCACTCAATGTCGCATAGATTTTATGATAATCTGCATTTTCTCTCCAGCTTTCTTACGATCATCTGTTTGCCCGTGTCTCATTTCTCTCCCCGTCACTCTGGCTGCAAATCGTCTGACGCAATTTTAGCCATCTGAGAGGGAGCTGCTCACTCGAGCTGGACTTCTGGGCTCATTTTACAGTGGGCAGAGAGAGACCCAGCTGGCAGTTTATCCCACGCTCTCTAGGAAGGGGCAAAAGGCTTAGCTTAGCTTTCACTAGACATCCACTCTAAGACAGCGGAGAAAGAGGGTGACAAGCCCTGTCATCTGTGACTTTCCAATAACTGCATAATACTGGACTTAAAAGGACAAAAAGAAGGATAAAGCAAAGTCATGCTGTCATTTGAAAGGAAAAAAAGTGGAAAACCAAAATTCTCCCCTTGTCAGAAACTGAGATTTATTTTTTTTTGAGAAATATTATATTTAGGAAAATCCAAAACTTTTCACATGAATTCCAAACTTAAGACAAAAAGGGAATTTAAAAACAAACAAACAAACAAACAAACAAACAAACAAAAAAACAAACAAAAAAACCCAACAAAAAACCAAAGCTTATTTAGTAAAATTATAGCCATTATTTCTCTAAGTTTTCCCAGGATGTAGCTGGATACTTTAGGAAAGGTGAGAGAACATTTTAAGCAAGAACAATCCCTAAGCAGAGAGAGATCTATGAGCAGATTTATCATTGGCCAGGGAGCAGATGTGTTCTGTGTTGGGGCAGATGCTGTAACGACAACAGGGGAACCCAATACATGGATTAGAAACACATTTTATCTGGAAACCTGGTGCATTGTCCACAAAAAAACAATAAAGCCGAACCAGGTATTACATTTATGAGAAAATTATCCACAATTTGAAGAAAGTTCCAGTATTTCCTTTTTTTTTTCCCCAAGAAAAGCAAATCTGTATAACTTCATATGATATTTAATTGCCTCTATCTCCACTTCCCTGTCAGTCCCACATTATCACTTGACATCTCTTTGTTTCTCCCTATTTGTCTCAATTAAAAGATCAAATGTAATTTTTCAGCTGATTTACCCTCATGAAATTTTTAATTCCATTTTTCCAACATCCTATTAAATGTCAATCTCTCCACACATGCATAAATTATTTAATAAAGTTGGGGGCAGGGAGGGGAGGGAAGAACAAGGCAACATTAGACAAAAAATCCAAATAATTCACAAATGATGGCTAAGAAATAAATGCTACCGATGCCATGTGGATTTTTGACTCCGTGGGACTGCTCTGCCACCTAAAGCCTGTCCAGGCACTCTCCCCTTCCAAGGGCTTGGGTCCCTCAACTCTGTGCACAGCTATTTTCACCTGCCACTGCTGGGGGGTGATCCTGCTGCAAGGTACTCCCGTGGTCTTGAGGTGTGGGCTGTAAGTGGTTTGATAAGGTGTTCAAGCTTAGAATTTGGAGCAGTGTCCCCTGGAGTAGGGCACTGTATAACAGCATCTCCAGAGATCCTGGCTCGCCAGCTGAGCCCCAGCCGTCGTGTGTGACTGCAATGAGTGGGAGAAACCTTCTTTCTCCTCATTTTAGTAGTAATTCATTAAGTTGGAAATTACCCCAGCTGGAAAATCGATATGTCCCTGGCTTATAGGGGCATATGAATGCACAGCCCCTTCTGCAAACAGAGGTTTAATTTACTTCCCAATTGCTGCGAACTGCTGAGATATTAACTGAACCAGTGTCCTGTGTAATCATGGATGAGGTCAGGCTTTAACGCTTGCGAGCTCCCGTACAACAAACAGGTCTTTTGACAGTGAATTTGTTGCTAAGGCTGTCAAAAGGAAGCACTTTCTTCTTCTAAAAGCACAATTCTTGTGATGCAGATGGGCCACCATTACTGCACGCTTGTTGCCCCTTATGAGTATTCACTATGATATTCAGACAGATCTGTGAAAAGAGGGATTCTGTGGGTGGGGAGACTGAGGCACGGAGTGCCAGCACGGCCCAAGCCAAAGCCAATGAGGATTTTCACCCTGGTCGTGTTGCTCCAACATCAGGATTTGCCAAAACTGACAGTCAAACAGTGATTATGACTCCCAGGCCATGCTTTCGTGATCATTTCTTCCCCAAAGAATTTCCCTTTGTGTTGATGTCGGAGTTCAGGATTGCCTAATGGTGACCAGCAGATCCAGGCAGCAGTTTTGAGAAGCATGTTGGATCCTCCATGACTTTCCTGGTATTCTCAGCTGCCTCCAGCCATTTTCTCCCTCCCTGCTGTCTACCTCCAGGTCTTTTTCCTCTCCCCTAAGCTGGTAACTCAATATCTTGCTGTCTCCAAGTGCCTCTGTGTTAAATTCATGTTCATAAACTTGCAAAGGCAACCATAAAAATGCAAAAAACCAAAGAATATATGTTAATGTATTCTGTGATCATAAAACCAGAAAAGGGAGAAAAGAAAACAATGATTTTATCTCTGTAGAAAGAACAAATTTAAGAAACATTACCAAACATAGCTATAGGACACGGCTAATGACTCTATTTCAGGTCTTAACCTCCATAGCGACCTGTCCATAAATGAGGTATTTTTTCAACCTCATGTACTTCCCAAGCTGCAAATAATCTGCATCATCAGTGACTCCAGTCTCATTTATTTGCACCAGTGTGCCTTTATTTTTCAAATAAAAAGCACAGTGCCACACATTTTGCCTGCAGCTGGAATAACATGAGAGTTGTTAGCTGTTAAATTCACCCAAGGGGAGCAGTTTAAGGTAAAGCAGCATTAGCCTGGAGCACATGTCACAGCACAAGTGAACCCCTTGAAAATGAAAATAAAAATGCAAATCTGCCTTCTGTGTTGCCTGTTACATTGTGGCACCAGTTGAGCCCAGTCTCTAGGTTTTAAACATTAAGAGAACAGCCCTGTTTGACTTTTTACTCCCAGGTTGGTTCTTTAGCTCAGTGCACAGATATTATTCTGCCAAATAACTCCTGTGTAATTTGAGCTACACTACAAGATTAATCCCTTCTTGTTTTTTTTAGAGGACAACCTGATGGAAAGAGCTGCAGTTAGCAGGTGGGCTTGTGGCAAAGAAAAGAGAGCAAGGATCAATTATAGCCTTGAACGTGGCTGCTCAACTATGTATCAGATAACCACCAATTCCCTGAAAATCTGTCACTATCCAGCAGTTGCTACGCAAGGGTGAGTGTGAGGCTGCTTAGTTCATGTTCGTAATTGGGCCAGGTGGGTGATGCCTTTTAAGGAGAAGTGGCAGGAGGAATGCACTGGGACGCAGGACGAACAGCCCTCTCGTTTTTGCCAGAGTAAAACGTACTTGATGGCCTGGGAGCACTGGTTTTGTCTGCAAAGGGTTTGTGCAGGGGTGCCACGTGGAAACAGAGCCCTGTCAGTCAGATTGTGATGCTGTTTTGATGGTATGGATAGGTACAGGGCAAGGAATGGGTCTGATCCAGGGAGCGCTTGCTTTCTCCTGGACACAGCCCCCCTCTGAATATCCCCCATTCTTTCACTGCAATATGTATTTTTGTGCATTTCCAGTTTCTAATTTTTCCTCCTGCTGGCACAGTCACACCGACATCCTCATTTCAATACAATCCTTGGGGGAGGGTGCAAAATCTGGTGATTGGTTTAATCAGTCAGACAAGATTACCACAGGTAAATGCTTAAAATTGTTCCCTTATCTGTGGGTGTACATGTAAAGCTCTTTGATGAGAGAAAGAATATGCTGGTTCCACATCTCACCTCTTCAAGTGATGCCTTGAACCCCGTGAAACATCTGGCTGATGCAGCTGCCACACTTATCAGATTTTCACGTTCCCCAAGACAAACCAGAGCCCCCACTTTATACTCCCTCCTGCTGCCATCTCACCTGACAGCAGTTTTACTTGCACTGCTGAAACAGAAAATGGAAGAGAGACCTGAGAGCAAGACCTTGAGACCCCCCCAACCTTGTCAAGTACGGAAGTGGCCCTTGGGTACAAAAAACTCACAGATGCATGCACAGACTTTCCAACACCTGGGTCTCAGCCAACTTCCTGGGATGTGCATGTGCCAGGACTGCTTCAGTTTTTTCCCTGAGCTATCACAAAGTCTGACCATCAGCCAAAGCAGTGCGAGGGTGGATGGTCCTGGAGGTGAGCAGGCACATCTTCAGCCATGTGAGCTCTCCTCTGCTTGGGTCAGGAGCACCAAACCTGATAGGACTGTACCAGCTGGACCTCCTCGATGGTCACACAAAGCCAGATGATACTGTAGGGAAACAAAGAGAAAGCAGCAGGCAGTTGAATGAATGAAAAAAGCTGAGTAACAGATGAAGAAAAGAAGGGGCAATGGGACGAGGTGACCTCCCTGACAAGGTGACCAGAGATGAAGCTGTCCCCACATCTGGGTGCTTCTCAAGTGCTCTGCAAACCTGATTCATTGCTGTTCCTCAGCAAACCTTTTTATATAATGAAACAAGGCCATAAAAAAGACAAAGTCCTCCTCAGAGACCAGAAAAAATAACCAAGGCAAAACAAGAACAACAAAATAAACACATATTTTAAAGCCAAGAGACCAGTAAATTCTTAAGGGTCAAGAAATTAAGCTCTGTTTTCAGAAAGGACTCAAAAGATTGAGGTAATGGGAGCTCAGGGACTTGTGGTTGCCACTGCATAATTGGACAGCTGAAGTCGGGGACTGCTCCCAGCTGTTCTCTTTATGTTCCTCATCCAAAAGAAGCAGGACATGTGCCTGCCTCAGCCACTGCATTTTTAACTCCACGTGAGTCAAGACCCTTAGGTTCCTCCTTTTGAAGATGGGGTGTAGGTCCTTACATCTCTTAGCTGTGTTTAAAAATACTTACCGAAAACCAGACACAGAGTTACAGGGCAGTGACTCACAACTGCCTGTTATTTACTAAATAATTTTGTGATGTACTAAGCACTTATTATGTTCTTCAGTGCCCTCCCAGGGGAATTATTGCAAACAAATTCTGGGAGATGGTGCCTGTCCCAAAGAACTTGTAGTCTGGACAGACAAGACAGACAAAGTGTGGAAGGATAAACAGTGGGGCAGATAGGTGTTTTGCCAGAGGTCATAGCATTAAAACTGAGATTGGCTCTCCTGATGCCCCATTCTCAGTCAGATACTTTGTTCATTTAGTTCTGACACTGCTATTCCCAGCTACAGAAAAAGCTAATTGAAAAATATGGCAGGACAGAATATTACTGATAAATGGTAGGGGCTTTTACCTGATGCCTGTTTGCAGAAGTAGTTATGACAGAGGAGCTAATCCTCAGGGTCCCCTGCTCCATAAAAGCAGGTTGGTTGTCCTTGAGACCACTTTAACTTTCTCTCTTCTGCCACTGAGAAATGGTGGTTTACCAGCACAGGATGGGACATTCATTGCAAGAATGCTTGATGTAGATCCTATTGCTGTCCCATTGGTACAAATGATATATCCACAGTATTCCAACTCGTCTGTTGCAGAGGCTGATGATGCAGGGATGTCCTCCAGCAGCTGAGCAGGGGATGAAGAATGAGTCACTTGGCTGATCTCCTCAGCCAGCAGCTTTGCAATCCTATCCTTGGTTCATCTGGTGGCGGTTTTGGGGTGACCACTCATGCTATCCGGTGTACTCAGGGTGTTCCGCACACCCATCACATCTCCATTCCTGCTCTCCTATTGCAGAGGTGTCATTCAGATGTTTCCCATTTTACCAGGAGGCGACAGTGATGTGGGCTCAGAGAACTGTGAGACCCGTGGACAGAAAGGGAAGGCGAAGAGGAGAGGATTTCATCTGCCACCTGGACACCCTGAAAGGAGCAGTGGGAAAGCTGGAGCTACAAGTTAAATGTTAGCACCTGCCTCTGAGAGCTCTCTGCTTTGTCTGTAGTTGGAATATTTGTCCTTGAAGCAGCTCAGCTATGCCCCTGAGGAGGAAGAGCAGCGAGAATGTCTGAGAGCACCGTAACAGCCAGGAAACACAAATGTGTATATCTTAGGCTTTTGTGCTTCCATGACATCTTGCTGGATATTAGAAAAGCAGACAATTTTTAAGAACAGCAAAGGATCCAGATACAAAATGAGTAAGAATTCAGACCCTTTACAAACCACTTGCATTTTAAGAACATTTATTCCTGCAGACAGGCAGCAAGGGGACTTGTGGTTGCCACTACATAATAGGATAGCAAAGAGAAGAGTCATTGAGGGATCACAGAGATACTCCAGCTGCATGAACATGCTTCCTACGGGATTTATTCTTCATTTCCTAAACCCACAAATGAGTGTGGATGGGGAGAGATGAGGAAAGATCTTGTGAGAAAGATGGAAGAGAAGCACTTTTGCCTGGTGGGGATGTCCAACCAGATCTGTGAAAGGTTTCTCACTCTTGGCACTACTTTGAGGGAGTTTTGTGTGGACAAGTATTTGTGCATGCAGCAGGCTGTCAGTTTAGGCTGTGGTGTAGGAGAGCCATCAGACTTCAGAGGAGCTGCCTCTGGCTGTGGAAACCAAGGACAGGGAAGGGGTCTCTCCTGAGAGGCCAGAGACACGGTGTGTAAGGGTGTACCTCTGTGTGGGTAGGAAGTGGGTTCAGTTGAAGAGAAGAAATGGATCTTGAGGCTCTTCTAAATCACAGGGAGATCAAGTGAATCCCTCCTGGTGGGGGGTGGAATCAGGAAAATCCCTCAAGTTCTTTGCCCTTCCCAACAGCTGCCTGAACCTGCAACATCAAAGGTTGGCCAACCCTAAGGTGAAGAGAAAAATAGCAACGGTGTCCCTTGGTGCAGACCACAGTGGGTCTTCCAAGTAGTTGTGTGAGTGTCTGAGTGTGTACAGAAACAGGGCTGAGCCCACCATAGCTTCTCAGCCAAGCTCTGGGCAAGAGTGGGACCTGAGCACCAGGTGAATCCCTCTTTGGGAGGGATCTCCCCTCGGAGATGAGCTGCTTCCCAAGACCTCAGGAGCAACATGAGCAGCAGAGGAGTGGCCACAAAGCAGACCTTTCCCAGCTTGCACGCCTTGGCAGTGAGGAACCCGCCGAGCCGCTCGCCCGCCGCTGCCGCCAGCCACGTGCCAGCGAGCCTGCCCAGCCTTGCAGCAGCTTTATCATTTTAATTAAGCTCTGCAAACCACGAGCTGTTAGGACAGGATTCATGCCTCTGGTATTCGCTCTTGGCTCCTGTGGGGACACACTCTCTGCGGCTTTTGGGTGACGGGGAGGGGCCCTGCACACCGTGGTGCTGGTGGGGCGCTGGCGCGTGCCCGGCAGCTCTGCCGACACCCCGGTGCCTGATTCCTGCAGGGTTACTCAGCTGGCTGGAGCACAGGGTGCAGGAGGAACGGGCTGCCTGAGGGCATAGATTTGGCTGCTCTGGGTGAGATCCAAGCGATGTTCGATGTTCGTAACAATCCCACACACTGGTGAGGAGTGATGTGGCGGCCCAGGGAGGGTCACAGGGGTCCCCTGGCAAAGCAGGGATGTGGGCTGCCTCTGTTTGGCTCTTTGCAATTGCTGCCATGCCCAGGCTCTGCCCTCACTGAACTGGGTGAAAAGTCAGGTTTTTGTAAGTGTGCACAGTGCCGTGCAAGGCTTTATGTGTCCCCCGTCCAAGAAGAGGTGGGAGTTGAATGTGGGGTTGCTTTGGTCCACCCTGGTGGGGTGTTGCAGCACTTCCCATGGGGTTCCCCAGCCAGGCCCCATGGCCCCCAGAGAGCCCCAGCCTGGCAGGGTGGCAGCATGCCCAGGCCCAGCGTGCCAGGGCACCTTTCCAGCCTCATCCGTGGTGGCCATGCCTTCCCTCCCTGCCCACGCTGTCTCAAGAGCTTCCTGCAAGCACCAGAAACGGAGTCAAACAGAGAGTGTAATCCCCAGGGGCTCTGGAAATCTGTGTGGTGTGCTCCTGAAGAGGCTCAGAGGTACATATCCAAGAGCAGCCTTACTGGTGGACACCTTGGCAGGCTGCAGCTCCAATCTTGCTCTCCTTCATTCCAGGATGAGACAGAGCCACCTTTTTAGTGCCAGAGCAGCCCCTGGGTTGGAATGAGAAGGGATATTGCTCTGTGTACAGAGGATACATCCTCCAGTAGGTCCTCAGGAGCATATTTCTTTCTATAGGTGAAAGAGTAAGGATTTTGCTTTTTTTTGTTGTTTTTGTTCTATTTTTCCTTTCTGTTTTTGAAAGCAAAAGGTCTCAGTGAAAGCATTCTAGTTCCAATAGTTTGACTAAGCTTTGAATTCCTGTGGTAGCAGATAGTGGTGTCTTATGAACATCCGTAAAAACATCAGGCCTTAATCACACGTGCAATTTCCCCCTGGCTTCTCCAGCAGCAGAGGAGACGTGTTGCGGTGATGCCGTACGTGCTCCTGGGAGGAAGGGGAAAGGCTCACCTGTGGGGGTGGCTCCCGGGTAAACGGGCCAAAGTCCCACCATCCACAAGCATGACAAAATCTTTGAGCAGCAATTCTAGCCGAAGTTAGTGGAGCTGCTCCAGCCACTGCAACCAAGATCACCCTTTAACCTAATACAATCCTGAGCAGCCTCAACAGCAACATCACCATGCTCCGTGGCACTGGACAAGGACCAGGAATGGCAAGTGTGCCTTCTTCCCTCCTGCACACCTTCATCCCCACACAGCTGGGGGTCTTTTTAGCCTCCGAGGGTTTTCAAGATATTCTGTTGGATTTTTATTACCGATGAAGGTTTTATATTGTACTTAATGCAGTGATTTGGTTCTTAATTATTTTCTCTTCTAGCGAATTACTTTAAACTTTTATTGTTGCTGTTTTAAAGTTCAAACAGTTTCTTTCCCATTGTGTTTCTTCTCTTCCTCAAAAGAAATGTCATTTATAGGACAGCGATGTCTGCACCCAAAGTTATAATTGCTTGTGGAAGCTTGTCTTTGTGTGCGTCAGCTGTTTTATACCAGAATCAGCAGCGCATTTAAAGAGAGAGAAAAAAAAAAAAGATAAAAGAAAATGGAGTGTAATAAAAAGTATAGCTGAAGGGGTTGGGAAGTATCTCCATATCAAGAAAAGTTACATCACCTGTGAAAACATCAGATATACTCTTACAGCTCTGCAGTCATTATCCTTATTAGCAGTGTTGTTATTGCTGCTGGAGCAAGCGTGAGCTCAGGGCCATGGAAGCTCGAGGGCTTGGGGCCACATCCTGCACATCCTGCAGCACGTGTGATGGGGGGCCTGACCCAGTCATGCAACAGCAAAAAAAATTTGTAGGGAAGAGATGAAGGAGAATTTTTGTAGCTGGGTTTTTGGGAGAAGTGTTTTTCTTGAGAAGGAGAGTTTCAGAAAATCCTTTTTGTTGTTTCTCCCTCACTGCAAACACAGTGGGGCGACTGGCATAAGAAATTGGGCACGTTCCTAGAAAAGAGGGAAGATTATTTATAAAGCTCTTCTAGGAACTGCCTGCAGCCCAGCAGAGACCTGCCCGCTAGCCCGTGGGAGAGGTACACAAAGAGTCCATCTTCACCTTCAGCCACCAGCAACCCCCAAAACTGTCACACTATCTTCCCACTCTCCTAGGGATCATGAAAAACTTCAGTGCTCCATTTGGAGGAATTGCTTTGGTCCTAGCTGTAACAGAGGAGAGAGGTGGACACTTCCAGGAGGTTTTCTCGCCCTAAGGAGAATACTGAAAGGAATGGGCTGCATCTTCTTGCGGGCTCGTAGCTGCTCATCAGCGATAAACAAAGGCCAATCTGAATCTACACATTCTCTTTGAAAAGGACTACTCCAGGCAGGTTGGCAGAATTAAATCTCACTGAAGGTGGGTATTTTTGCAAACAAATTCTACTTTAAAAAGAAGGCCAACTCCCTTTCCTAGGAAGCCACACGCTTTTTACATGCCAGCTGCTCTGCTGCCTGGAAACTTTCCAGACAAAGTGCAAAAAAGTTTCTGGATGGGCTGCAAATTAATTCAGCAGCAGTTCATTTGTTTCCCTTAGCTGCATGTACCAATTGCAAATAAAGTTAACAGATGATATTTGCTACTTTGAATCATTGATAAAACACTACAGGAATTATTTATAGCCCGCCTTCTCTGCATACATGGAGATTTGGTCTGAGGATGGAGAAATCAAGCTCTCTAGCACCAGACAAACCCCGTCTTGTGAAAGCTTCATAAATCACCACCAACGGAGAATAATGTACAGTCTTATACCATGCCAGCTGGAATCGTGGAAGACAGGTTTGCCACTTCATTAGAGAGAGAAATCACAGCAGTTTTCACAAGGAAACAAGAGGAACTGATGATCATGTTGTCCTGCATGGGCTGGGTTCTCTGCTGATCTGTGCTGCTGGAGGTCCATCAGCAGCACCACTACAATTTAATCCTAGGTGAGCATCCAGATTACAAAAAACAAGGAGTACATTTAATTTAAATGTCAGCATTTTACAAATAAGCCTCCAGATAAAATCCTTGCACTCTTCAGTATCGTCTATGTCTCATTTTTAGATAGTACCAACATCCCATTTACAGGCCAGTTGTAGACTAATGAATACACATACATAACCATAAATGTGTGTATGGATGTAGACACAATTTTATGGCTAGCATGTTAACAGAAGAGGAATATCACAGGCTCAAATTGCACTACAGGCTCCATCAGTTTATCATCTGAAATATTTCTTTTCCATATCAATCATCTCCTCTTAAAGCACATTTCATCTCCCTAAAGCACAATCATCTCCCGTTAAAGCACATTGAACTCCTCAGACTTCATGGCTGTGGGATAGTGCTGGGTTGGATCACTTAGCAGCTGGTTGTGTATGAATCTGGAAAAGTCCTTCTGCATATATAGTTACTTATTTTGCATTTCAAAATGAGATGGATCACTTATCTGTAAAACTGGTCTTTAGGTATACCTACAGCACCATAAAAGACATAAAACATTATCCTTTCTTCAGCCACTGAAAGATGACAGGTGTTGCCTCCAGAGACTGTTGAACAGCCTCTGTGCTGGAGAACCCCTTTGGAAAGAAAACAAAACAGAAGTTCCTATGCCATCAAGACTGATTTTTTTCATGGGGTCTACCAGCCTTTGTGATCCTGCTGCCAAATTAATTCTGCTCCTACAAGGAGAACTTGCGAAGGTCTGGAGTCCATGAAGGTAAACCTGGTTTACCTTTCTCCTCTGTCATGCCAGGAAAAGTTTGCAGCTGACAGGAGAGGTCACCACAAGGCCTTCAGATAACAGGCTGGAGGTGGCTGCAGACATTTCCAAAGGCATAGGCATCATCCAGCAGTGAGCTCTGTGCAGTGAGCAGCGAGTACAAGGCATCCAGCACATGCAAGTGCCAGGAAGTGCCTGACATTTGGATAATTACGTACTCATTGTTCACATGAACATCGAGTCCCAGGGAACCTGGACACCCAGAAACAAGCCAGACAGTGAGGGCGCTTGTGGACAAGCCATTTGTCAGTCAAATACCTCCTGGTTCGAACTGAGGGTGTCTTCAAATTGGCATGCAGAACCATACCTCCTCTCTTCCTCAAATCCTCTCTAGATTTGAACGAGGTTGAGTAATTGGAAGGATCAAGTGGGAGTTAAATACATGGCTCTTGACTTCTTTCAAAGCCAGGCGAAACAGTGCTTGCTTCCTTGCATTCCTTCAGGGAGCTCCTGTCCAATAGGGGAGATCTAATGACCTAATCCATGTCTGTCTGTCTGTCTGAGGTATCAGTAGCAACTGATGGCAGCACCTTGCCACAGAAAGGCTAGAAGATAGAAGTCATGCTAGTCACTATTCAGGATTTGTTGTAATCATGCAGAGAATGCCTCCAACACTGCAGGTTACTCAGTGTGGGCCAGAAGTGAGACCCCACAAGATTTTGATAAGCAGGGGGTTTTTCCCCCCTAAATTAAAAGACCCTTAACTACTTCCAAGGCATCTGCTCACACCCCAAACTCTCTTCCTCTCCCAGTACTCTGCCACTCAACCACCACCTCCTTGGGTCCATCCTCACTCCTTGAGTGCAGGGAGTGCACCTCCCTGTGAGGAGGTGGCTGTGCCCATGGCCATCCAGGCATGGTCTGTTAAGGTCACACCCCTGAACACTGGTGTGGAGTCATGGCAGCAGACAGGTCACCAGGAGGGCAAAGAAATTCCATGGGCTGCATCTTTTCCTTTTAAAGTATCATCTCCCCCTTCCCTCTCTCTGCCCAAAGCCACTGGTCTCCAGAATTTGTTAAAATCTTGGCCTCTGTGGTTGCAGAGGTGAGATGAGCCGAGGCATTCTGTTTGCTTCAGCTTCCCCTCATCAAGGCTGTTTTCTTCCTGCTGTTTCTCCCCCATTTGCTGAGGTGCAAACACCTTTTCTCCTCTACCAACCCATTCGTTGGTAATCTGAAGTCACCACAGCTCTCGCAGGCTGTAAAGTTGATCCAAGTACACGATGCTCAACCCTGGAATGGGAATCAAATCAAAGGAGGACTCTGCTCACATGTGGCATTATCTGGTGATAGGCAGTAGCACCTTTCTGAAAGAAACCTTGCTCAGTGGGAATCAGAGTTAACATGTCCCCTTGAGCAGCCTCCTCTTGGTCAGAGCTTGCAGGAGTCACGCAGACTGGGTGTCATTTCCAGACAAAGCCTGCACAACACCCAGATATTGCAGACTACTGATGGCTTCTAAATGGGGTTGAAAACATCATCACCACAGCATAATTATTTGTAAAACGGGCCAATTTCAACGCTCAGCACAATAGTTATAAACAGTACTTGATGAAAATCAATTCCCAAGTCTGTTGAGTGGCTGATAACATCCCCAGCTTGCACTGCTCGTCCTGCTGGCATGCTCATTCCCAAGTAATCATATTAGAGGCAGATGTTGCACAGGAATGTGACTCCACTAACCATTAAATGACACTAAACTCCTCTGTCTTCTGAAACAAGTTTCACGGGATTATACTGGGTAGAATAATTTAAGAATAAAAAATAACCCTGAAATCATTTAATGGGATATTTCTTTAATCCTCCTTGTACAGAAAAATCCAAACTAATCAGGAGTAAGGGGACACCTTTCCCCAGGGGTAAGTGGCCATGAAATGCTACCTCACATCCAACTGCTGTGGGACTAGTCCATTTAGTTGTTGTAGGTGTCTTTGCAAATCTGCCTCCTAGGTGAAATTGCACTCTGCTGTTCTGCCAAAAAGCAGTAGTCATTTTTGTTTCCAGGGGGACTTTCTTATTCTTGATGAGAATACACAGATATTCTCATAACTTTAGAAAACCTTTCAAAACCCAGGTGCAGAGCTTTGGCTTCAGCAGCCTCCCCTGAGCGCTTTATAGCACATAAATCTTGCTCCTTGTTAATCAAACAGTGCTGGTGTGAGCCAAGGAACCATGAGAACTTAAAATGCTCTTCTCCTCCCTTCTCACTTATCAGAGATTGCTGCTGCTTCTTCAGAGGCAGAGTGAGGAGTTTTATTGCTTTAAAGGTGACTTTAACACTGGTAAGGATGCTGCATTTGTTGGACACAGGAATCTCCCCTGCAAAGTTTTTACTTTTTTTTTTCCCCCCCAGAACTGTCCTTGGTGGACCAGCTGCTCTCCTGCCTTCACCCTGCTCTGGAACTGGTCTTTCAACTCTCACCATTGCTTTAACCCCAGTCTGAGTGCACAGCAAGGCTGGAACTGTTGTGCAGTTGTGGTGAGGCACAACCACACCATTTCTCCCGGCCAACGACTTTCCTGGGCATGTGGCTGCCTAACACCGGAGCAGAGCAAAATGCAAAGCGCTGCAAATGGGATAAGGATGAGCCTTCTGTTATGAATGTTTCGGTCCTCTGTGTTGTGAGCTGCAGGACAATTCAGGGTGCATTGCCTTTTGTTGATGAAGAGCTTTGCAAGGCGGATAGAGAGATAACACCACTGAGACCATACTTTTCCCACCACAGGAATCTTGGAGCAAAACCCCCTTTTTGTCCAAAGTTAATGCTGCAGGTGTCAGACTGGTTTTCAACCAGGGATGCTCAGGCTCAAACTGAGCCAAGTAGAACCAGAGGAAAAGACTGTACCTCCAACATGTCAGGAAATCAGGATTAGCACATGAAGCAGGAGCTGTGTTTAAAGACTTGTTTAACCTCCTGCTTAACAGAAGTCTTTACTTTAATCTATAATGGCATCTTGTTCTGTCTTAATGAAGTTATGCAAAAAGTTCTTCACTGAAAAGACCAACCCAGGATTTTCTTTCTTCCCTTCAAGCTGAGATGAAAAAGAGTGCCTGCAGCCTGAAAGTTTGTTTCCTTAAGGAAACGGAAAGCAAAGAACTTAACTTATATGAATGCTTCATATCAAGTACCTTTGAATTTCAAAGGGTAAAAATCAGCCTTGACCTGGCTCCTGTGTCCAGATTTTCATAACGTTTTTCCCACTCTGCTGGCGCCGAGGTCAATCAGTTGCACTTCTGCTTCAGTCTGTTTTAATTCTGGTCTCTTAGTGCTGATTTCTGTGTGCAAGACATGGAAGCCACACCCCAGTGTATGCTACTCCCAGCCATTAACAACCTTGTGCTAAATAAACACACAGGGATACTTCTGCATCTGGTTTTACTGGCAGCAGAAAGAGACATTATATGTCTCTGGAAATCTGATAAAACAGTGACATATAAATCCTGGATTGCAGACATGGCCAGTTCAACTACGCTGGACAGAATTTGCTGCAGTGGTTAAGGCTGAGAATAAGATTTTTCACATTTTCTAAGCACTGTAGACCAGAAAATTTTAAAATTAGTATTTGGCAATGTCTACAATTTTTTACCAGCAGATAATAACCCCTCAAATTCAGTTTCTGCAGTCTGCCCTACTGTAGGGTAATGTCTCCTCGTTTGTTCTCACTTCTTTGTGGAGTGTTGCACAAGCCTGCCTTTCTTCCATGAATATTTTAAAAAGCTGGATAGTTGCTTGGCAAAGGCCTGGGCTGGTGCCTTGAATATTGTGCAGTCTATACCATGCTCTGCCACAAGCTTCCTGCATGACCTTGATAAGTGCCTGCATTTCTCCCATTTCTCAATTTCCCATTGCTGCAGTGCGCATTTTCCTTCTTCTGTACTTTGCCTGTAAATTCCTTGAACAAGAAAATATCCCTCTATATATTCTTCTTTATACAGGGCTTACTGCTGATCCTAGTTTAAGTTTTCAGATGCTAAAAGCAATATGATTAAATTAAGAAAAACAAAAAAAGTGTCTACTGCTGGTTTTGTTGCTGCAATTAGGATTGTTTGAGCATGATACATAGGTATAGGTATAGATAGATATAGATATAGACATAGACATAGATATAGATATAGATATAGATATAGATAGATATAGATATAGATATAGATATAGACATAGATATAGATATAGATATAGATATAGATATAGATATAGATATAGATATAGATATAGATATAGATTTGTTTAGCCTGTATTTTCAAGATCCCCAAATCTTCATTCACGAAGCCTAGCCATGATGATGATTTTCAAGAGCCATTCAACTATCATCACATAAGTAGCAAATAGTCAGTACTACAGGCTGGCACTTGGGTGCAGACACTGAGACAACACTGAGACAAGGGAGGAAGAGCAACACCCTTGAATCCCTTGCAAGTGAGATTTAATACTTGGAACAGGACAACCTTGCTGCAGAAGAGGACTGCCAGACCTCCTCTCTGCTATGAGCTGTGTACCCTTTCCCAGGGGAGGACTGAAATGTCTCCAGTGCCATAACCAGGAGTCCTGAAACATGCTGATGCCCCGACTTCCCAGCTGCAGTGTGAGCACACCCTGCTGCCATCAAGTCCTGTGGGCAGCGATCCCGTTCTTCCTTCCCAGCCCACTGGTTGTCACCCTTTGAAAGGAGGTGGCCAGAAGGGCATTAGGGAGGAGGTGGTTCTGGCAGTGTTTTTCACTGTAAATGAGGAAAGCAATGACGTGGAAACCTGGAGCAGGGATGGGCTTGAAGGACGAGTTTGCAGAAGAGCAAGTGGCAGAGCCTGGATCGTACAGTAAAAGTGGAAGGAGACACGATCAGGAGAGCACTAAGGACAGGGTAGATGGAGATTTTGGCAAGAGTGGTGGAGAAAGGTGGAAAAAGAGTGAACTGGGAGTGAAAACTTTAACTTTGGCCATTGCTGATAGCGATTCCTCATGAAGAAAATCATGAGCAACCAGGACATCAGAATTTCCTTCAGGCCACAGAATATTTCTGGCCTAGAGAACCCAGAAGCCTCTGGCTGGTTTTAACAGAGAAACAAAGTCTGCATATGTTTAAAATTTAGTCCCCGTCTCTGACCTTTTTAAGAACTGCAAGTGTGAGACTTCTGGCAAGAAACTTCCCTCCCTGCTACCAAAACAGAGCCACCACCTTTCTCAGCAGACAGGGCAGTCTACTGCAGCAGTAAAGGAAAATCCATTGCTGAAATACTCCATTCAGCATGTTTAAAGAAGCTTCATTGAACAAAATCAGAAAGAAGAATCCAGAAAGGAATAATATTTTTTTAAGCTACAAAATTTACATGATTAGTGGTAGAGCAATTCACAGTGCATGTATATGGGCTACATTTAAGGAACATACTATCTATACATTAAAAAGTCACTCAGAGTGTTATGGAAAAAGAGTGTCTACAGATAACATTGACACAAGCAAAGCTGTGAGTACTTAACTGCTTATCTTTGCTTAAGTGTCCTCTTAGAAACACACATCTTCAGGTCCACCTTAATTTACAGAGCTTAGGTATGAATGAAATTTGCACCCCAGCTCTTCCATTTGATTATTCCAGATACTGAACTAGATTCTTTTCTTAGTTCCTTGGTTGAGGAGGACATGTCTGTCTGTTAAGATCTAGACCCTTTCAGAAGAGGTGTCACTAGTGCTCTGGCCCATGTTTTGCCATAGTTAAGTAGTTTATGTGCTTTGCCTTGATGAAAGTGTAGGATTTGTCCTTTGGGGTCAATGTTGCATTTATAGTTTCTAAACGGGCCTTTGTAGTTAAATCCTGGAGATGTAATTCATTGTGGAGAAACTGTGTACAGTTAAGCTTTGTCAAGAAAGAAAATATGTATTATATGTGTGCATAACAAGAATCTGAGGGCAAAATTCTTCTGTCTGAGCCACATAATGGGGTGAGAAGTTGTGCTGGAGATGTACCATGGCCCAGCTGTTGGAGAGCAATTACATGATCTGCTCTCTTTGATGGTAAAGCTAACTTCAGATGTTCCAGTGAAACAGAAACATTCCAAACACCGTGCTTAATAATTTAATTTTCCACTGATACGTGTGTGTGTCCTTCAAAGGCTCATTCTTGTTGAAACAGCTTAATTAGGGACAGGTATGATGACACGGTATGACGCAGATCTTCCATGCTCTCTGTGGCTCAGAAGAGAGTTTTGCCAAGGCTGGATCAGCAGAGGGGCACGGCATGCCCACAGGAGAAAGATGAAAATAGCTGCAGTGTGTAATTGTCATCCCAGCGTTCGGTGGGTTTGACACTTTACACCAGCAGCACTTGAGAATCAGGGAGGGTTCCTGGAGCTGAGTGTTAAGTACATGAACCTGAGCAGCGTAAATGTCACAGGAATAAGGCCGGATTGGGAACCGGTGTTTGCTCATAATTGAGTCTCCTGCCTTTGTTCATAGACACGATTGAAGTCCACGTACCAGTACACTCAAACACTATCTTTTTCCCCTCTCTCTTCCCCTTTTCTTCAGATAAGAGCATAGCACAGGTTATTCTGAGCTCACAGGAAATGACAGCGATATTAATCACTGATTAATCAGGATCTCTAACAAAGGCCCTGCTATTTTGAATATTCATATTGCCATGGCATTAGGAATGTCAGAATTGCCATTGTTCTGCAGATAATGACACATCCCTGCTCTTCCCGCTCAACATCTCCAAGATGCAGCTCCGATGAGAGTGAACCACACTTTCTTCTGAAGCACTGCCCCTGTTCTCCAGATGCGAGGCAGAGGCACAAAGACATGAAATGACTTGGCCAGATCACATGGGATGCCAAGGAGAGCCAGGAAAGGAACGCAGGTCTTCTTAATCCTGGCACAGGGAGGCAACTTTGTTTCTTATAAACAAAATAATTCGAATACCTGACATGAAAGGATGTATCAAGGTGATGAATGTATGTGTGAATACATGTGCAGGTAGATAATACACACATAATGTTTGTGAGATATATAATATTAGATGTGTAGCTCATTCAGACTTGGCCAGAAGGAGCTATTGTAGTGCTGGCTGAACAAATTTATGCAAATTAGTCACTGATGAAATTAATAAGCTTTAAAATATTCTTCAGGCATATCAAATGTGTGTGGAACTGTTATTCCCAGCCTAGAAAATAGGTTATGATGGAAAAATGAGCCTTAACAGAGGGAGAAGTTGTATGAAGAGGGAGTTATCTGTTTCCATCTCCCCAGCACCAGTCCAAGGTCATCCTTGGGTTAGACCACCAGGATTAGCCTTTGGGCCAGCTGGTAGTCAGCTTGGGGAGTTTGCTGCTTCAGAAGGCTGTGGAGGCAAAGAGTGCCAGCAGGGCCAAGGGATTACACAAATTCATAAACAAAAGGTGCAAGCAGGAATGTGCCCTAAAATGTCACAAGTTGAAACATGGAAAATTCCAGTGAGATGTAAGGCCAAAAAATTTTTTACCATGACGATGGTCAAATATAGCACAAGTCACCCAGAAAGGCTGTGGGATTCCCCATCCTCGGAGGTCCTCAAGGCTGGACTCGACAAGTCCCTGAGCAAATTGATCTTTGCCCAGCTCAAAGCTGAGCTGAGTTGTCTCCAGAGGTGCCTCCCAGTGCAAATTGTTCCTTGGTTCTCTAAGCAAGTTACCAGCTCTTCTTTTCACTCCTCTCTTTCTTTCCTCTCCTTCTCACTGGTTCTTTTTCCCTAACACATCTGGTCTTGCAGGAGAATGAGTTTGCCTCCCCTCTTGCCCAGGAACCCTCAGGCTGTAGCCTTCAGGATTCCCACAATACTCTCGGGTCTCATGTCTTTTAAGGCTAATTTCTTTGCTCTTTTCTCTGGAGACTTTCCAGTCCCAGCCCCTTGAGACAGAAAACAGAAACACGGGTTTTCCTCAGGCAGCAGGTCCATGGTGCCCTCACTCTGATGGGAACCCCTGGGATATAACCAGCCAAGGAAAGAGCTGGCCCAATCCTGCCACCAAACGGTGATTTCCATGGTCATGGTACACCAATTTCCTAACGCTCACCATGCTCTTGCATTTTACTTGGCCCGTGTTCCCGCACTGCCAGCCATGCTATGGGAAGCCTGCAGTGATCTGGCAGAATTTTTTTCTGGGCATCAAGTTCGCTCAAAAATCAAAAAACACCAAACAATTTTGGCCCACCTGGCCTGTGGTCTAACACTGTAAAAAGTGGGAAGGTACTCAGCTTAAGCTGGTTTTGGGCTCTGCACAGCAAATGCCTGGCTTAGCTGGCCTGTCGGTGCTCATTTATGTGGAAATGAAGAGGCAGTGACAGCACGAGATGCATTAACAGGAAAGAAGACACTGAATTTTAAGTGCCCATACTAGAACTGGGAGACTGTTTTAATGTTTTGTGCGTCTTCCTGCCCTGAAGTATTTCAAACACTCATGTCTTGTTTGCTGAACACTCTGAACAATACACATGTAGTTACAGTTTGATATCATAAATCACCCAAAGAACAAGATGGCCTTTCAGAACAGAAAGGACAATTTTGAGGAAGTTTATTTTTTAAATGGCAATATTTATCCTCTTAGTACTTCAGAAAGGAAAATAAAAAAAGAAAAAAAAAAGAGGGACCTTAGCTGTTGGTCCTGAAAACCACCTGGAAAACATTAGAAAAAACCTCTATTCTGTCTTTGACATTTTATGTTTCTGTGTATGTGTGAGTGCACATGTATATATGTGCATATATAAGTACATAAAAAATCAAACAAAATAGAACTGGGTAGGACCAAATTTCACAAGCCAAGTGAAATCCAAAGCTCAAATATTATTTTAGATAAATGCACATTTTTGAGCCAGTGTGGAAATATGAAGCTAAACAGGAACAGACAGGATAAGCAGTGATGGAAGCCGAGTTTCTCCTTCAGAGGCTGTGCTGGAATGGCTGTGTTGGCAGACACCCCAGATATAGCTGTGTATATACTAATGGCAGCAGCTCTGTCTCTGATATAGCCTTGCTGTGTTTCCTGGTAATGTAAGTTGGGCCAGCAAAATAAATCTTGGAAGGTCCATCAACTGAATGTTGATGCCCCACCTCAGGAAGATTTCCAGAGTTTGTCTTTGTTCAGAGTGGAGCTGAAAATCTGAAACTTCAAAACTACTGTAAGGGAAACCTTTCAGAAATAGAATACAAACAAACACAAGGTATGGTTCCTTGATTTAAGTCAAATCTACTGATCTGATTAATTTTTGCTTTTCAGTGTTTCCACTTTGTACTATATTTTATTACTACTTTCTTACATTATGATCCATGTTACAGTAGGATATCAAAATAAGAATTTGTTCTATGGTTTAAAAATATAAATTACTTCATTCTGAGAAAGGTGGAACAGGGTGTTTCAACAACTTTTCTGCTCAGTTGTACAAATCTTCCAAATTCTAATAGGAACAATTAATCTTGCTTCCACTGACATCTCTCTGCCTAGCCCCATATTTAAATATTAAATAATTAAAGAGCAAAAGACATACCTGATGGCCAGCAGCTCCATGTAGACATATAATACTTCAAAGTTAGGTACAGTATATTTTCTCTTGAGCAGAGACAGCAAGTTATCATTGTAGGGCATTGCCAAAGTATGTAACAGACACAGCTGTATCTTTTCATTTACTCAGGTGTGTTATTTATATACATTCTATGGGATCAACCTAATTACCCAAGGACTGATAACTCCAAGTTTTGCAAGTGGGGCTACGAAACACTGCAAGGGTTTGGCAGCTGGAATATGAAGTGGCTTGAACTTAAAGAGATGTGTGACAGCTCACACTGTTCCCACAGTCAGTCCAGGAGAGGTGATGCCCTCTCACTTCCCACCAGCCTCTGTTTCTGTGCAAGTGATAAATTGGTGGCAAATGTTTGCTCTCTGCCATGAAGAGAGCAGAGGAAGTGATTATCATCGCTGCTCCCTTCCAAACAATAATGAAAGCATCCTCCTAATTTTCATGAACTCTTCAGTATTTGATCACCTGCTCCTCTCGAGCAAAGTGTCCTCTTCCTACAGGCACATCACCGAATTTGTTAGCCCTGCCAAGGATTTGGCTTGGCTCCAGCTCTTCTCTGTACATGGACAAGTCTCTCCTTGGTAAGAAGAGGTCCTGACTTGTGATGTCTCTACTCTGAATAGGTTCGTTGCAAAACAGTTGCTCAGCAATTCATTAGACACAGAGGAGAAATAATGATGCTCAGTATCATCTGTGCTCTACTGTGGATCTCCAGATTCAGATGAGGAACAAAAAAGAGGGGGGGGGGGGAAGAAAACCTAGAAAAACCAAAATAAACCAAAATCAAAACAAAACACAGCAACAAAATCAAAATTGAGGCTGCTTTCTTTCCTAATAAATAGAATTAGAGAGAGAAGTCAGATTTCTTCTCTGTCACATCCATCTTCACCTCTTCCCAGACAGTGTTATTGGTCAGTGATGTTCTGAGCTTTTGAACTGGACTAGTTCCCGCTGTGGTCCTGCTTCAGGTTGCTGGAGGTTAGTGCACAAAAACATACATGGTTTGGCCAGGATTTTTGTGCTGATACTTTATAACAGGCTCAGCTGTTTCACTTAGTGTTTTCCTCAACCCTTTCTATACACTCCTCGTGATGGCTGATCACTGCAGGAAGAAGGAAAAGTCAGAAACTGAGGATGGAAGGCCACAGAAGTGAGTCCACACTCATTTCCCAAAAATAGCAGTGTCTTTCCCATCTTTGTACAGAGGATGTACAGCACTGCACCTTGCAGCTCATTTCTGTGAAGAGTTAAAGCACTTCTCTTGTGTTTATCTTCATCGCTGTCCTGCCTTTTGGACCCTTTCCAGGCACGATACATCATGGCCCAGGTGCAGCAACGCCCTCCCACAATGTGCACTTTGGATGAAGATTTCCAGGCACTGTGGGAGAAGATGTTTTCCAGCAGAAGACCTGTGTTGCTGCTCTGACCCCCAGAGAAGACAGAGCCAGGGCTCTTTGTCTTGCTCTGTGACAGCAGACCCCCAGGGCCTGTGATCTGCCTCTGAGCCACGGCCTGCTGCAGGTTCACACAAAGGGATGGCATCTCCAGAAGTCTCCCCACTTCCCTCCTTGCTCCTGCCATAATTTATTAGGAGCTGATGTCAGGAGCAAATTGTCCTCTGTCACCCTCTCAGCTGCCCTGCCAAGCGGCTGCTGGGTGGGACTGAAGTACAGTTCCCTGCCCTCTCCCAAAACCATGCTCTGTTCCTGGGGAATTCTCCAGCCTTTCAGAGGAAGAAGGAGCTTCCACTGCAATCTGGGCATGGGAAAAAATGAGAGGAGACAAAGAATAACCAGGAAGGAGGAGGAATGAGAAGAGTGCTCAGAGTCACTGAGCAAACAGACAGTGGCATCCAGGCATGTGCTGCACTTGCATGTTTTCCACCCTGTGGCCAAAGAGCCTTGGCTCTCCCAGAACTTGGCCATGGTGGGGTTAGGGGAGAGTGGGAAGGGACAAAGGTAATAGTTTCGCAAGGACATAATGATCTTGAGCAATTTCTGTGCAGGCATAAACATGACTTCCTGCAGCACTGCTTGGCACATACGTCCCCTCACTCAAAGAGAACTGAATGGTTTTGTTTACTGTGTTCAATGCAAGGAAAACTTCTGACATATTCTTTATTTATGGGGTGTCCTAACGTAATGACACTTTTTGTGTGCATGAGGCAGGGAGGGAATTGGTTGCCTCTCTATAGCCCCTAATTTGAATGGCTGAGGACTGGGGTTATAGACACGTGTGGAGGGATGTCTTCAAAGCTGTACAGACTAGGGCTGTGTAAGATGATCAGTAAAAGTGAACTGTCTACTACTGTGTATGTTCACAGACCCTGCAGCTTCCCTCAGAGCTCATCTGCTTCTTAGAAATGCCTAAAAGACAGCAAAGGTGGTTATGAAATCAGGAGGAGAGAGTCAAAAATATCTCAATCATTTTGACTCAATCCAATTGACTTCATGAAGATGCCTGAACTCTCAAATACCTTGCAGCAAGGACTCTCGAGAGCTGTGTGAGGAAATGACTGATGTCATGGGTAGAGAGGCAGGGACCCCTTAGCAGAGGGGACTGGAGGACTTTTGTCCTGGCTAGGCAAAGATGCTCTCTCTGGAGGCTGAGGAAATGGTGGGTGCTTGGCCCAGACAGATGAAACAGGCAATAAAGAGACAGCAGGAGGTGAAGAGGAAAAGCATGTCAGAGGGAGAGGCCTGGTACAAGGTAAAAGTAATGAGACTGACTCTGACCACAAGGTAAGAAAAATACAGAGCCTTGGTGGAGGCTCCAAGAAGTATGAAATTGGGATCCATTACAGACTGGGCCAGGAAATAATGGGAAAGACAAGGGCAGGTGGAACTGTTTGGGGCAGAGTGCAGGCAAGAACTGGTGACAGTGGGATTAAGACTCAAACAAGAGCGTGCACTGAGCAATGTGCTGCTCAAAAGTGAGTCATTTAAAAGCAGTTTGGGTGCATCTGCCCTGCAGTTACTTCTGTGAATGCAATGAATTATTAGATTTGCTGGCATGGCCTGTTCTGCACAGGGCAGGTTACTATAGTAGTGTTTACTTTTATGGCAAACAAACTTTTCCAGTGCGAGTTACCTTGGGGACAAACCTCCCCACTGAGCCATAGCGATGTTACAGCTCAGCCCATGTTTGAGCCTTTCCTTAGTCTCTAGAACCAGGAGGATTTGATGGAAAAGGGCTTTAATAACCACTTTAGGAAAGAAAAAGGTACCTATAGCTTCCTGCTGACTTAAGTGTTAGAGCTGGATGGGGTTTCTGCACAAAATAGTTCATTCAACAAACCCACAAATGGGGTTTTGGAGAAATGGATGCTTTTTGTGAAAACAGGTGGAATTTACCAATAGTTTTGGCCCAGAAAAATGCAAACACATGCTGTGTAGGGACGTGGTGTAGAAGAAGGATATGAGAGGCTGAAGATGATAATGAAAAGATCAAATAAGATATTGAATTTTCTTTGTTTCATTTGGAAACACCTTCTTTTTATTCAATTTTCATCCTCTTTTTGTAGTCCTATTCTTCTAAGATTTTCTTAAGGGCTTAGGTAACTTGCAAGGAAATTAAGCACTTTCCTTTCTGAAGGTCTAATGATCTGGGACTTCCAAAGTTATTTTTCCTTCCATGTCCCAAAAACCTCCCCAAACCTAGTAAGAAAGAATATTTTATACAATGCAAGCGGTGGAAATGAAGCCTAGTGTATGGCAGTCAGCCTGGAGCTGCTTGGAGCTGGAAATGGCCATGCTCTTTGGGAAGGAGAAGCAAGGTATGTGCATGCCACTACTCTGGCAGGGTGGGCAAGGAAGCATCTGAGAATCTGGTCCCTCTCTCTGTCACACACAGGCCCACTGTGTTACAACTCTTGTGTGTTTGAGTGTGGTATCCACCCTGACCTGGCCATGCGTGTGAAGCACAAGGCATGGGCCGGTCTATATATACTTCCCTGCAGGAAACATCAGAGTCACTTCCCCTGCAGTGTTTCTTCACCAGCTTAACTGAAGCAATGTCTGCAGTGACGTGGTGAGGAGCAGAAGTATCTGTCTGCCCCCGCAGCCGAGCTCAGGCCGTGCCGACTCCCTCGCAGCAAAGGGTTATTTTGCATCAGCTTCCTCACTGCAGAGAACTTCCTCGGCCCAGCGAGCACACAGCCTGATCTCTTCTCCCCCTGAAATATCCCAGTCTCTGAGTCATCCTATCCACAGAATTCAGGGCAAAATTCAGCCCGTCATATCCTGCGTTTTACTCGAAGAAAACAACGAGCAACAGGTCTGCCAGCAGGGTCCGGTTGTGCTGGGGACTCCTGTGAGCCCCCACTGGAATCCAAGGGGATGTGGGTGACACCTGTCCAGGAATCCAGATGGCTGCTTTGGTCCACGTATCTGGATGTATCAGAGGATACAGGGATACACTTGGATTTCCAGATAGGCCTTTTGCTTTGTAACATGTCTGCTGGTGGTGGTGCGTGTTTGCAAGGCCATTGCAATTGGCTCAGGCTAGAGCGATCCCTCTGGAATTCAGTAAGATCCACTGCAGCTGGTTTTTGCCATCAACATCACACTCTTTGGCTTCCAAGTCACTTCTAACTACTGGGCCTAATTTATTTGGAAGATGCTCTGCTCAGCTCCACAGTTTTTTGGTAGCTCATTGGCTGATACAAAATCCCCTTTCCCTCATTATTTTTAGACTGGCACTAATAGGAAATGTGTGGTAGCCAATAGGTACCATACAGCTGACAGGAAAAAAATTGTCACGCAAAGTGCTACTATCCCTGAATTCACCTGAAGATTTGCAGGCATTTTGGCATCCAGGTGTGAATGTAGCAGGATCTGTGTTGGACACAGCACTTTGTGTCCACTCTGCTCCAACCCCAGGAGCAAAAGAGAAATTTACTTTCCACCAGTTTCACAAATGCAAATTCTACCAACACCCTATGTCATTCAAAAATAGCAAATGTGTCCTCTTCAGAACAAGCTGCAAGAAAATGTGCTTTGGAGTTACAATCCAAAGGAACTCTCTTCCTACAGGCTGACTGCTCAAGTTGCATGCAGAAAGTCCAAGGTAAGGCTGGTTTTCTGTGGGTTTGGTTTGGTTTTGCTGGTTTTTTTCTCCAAAGCCCAGTTTGTCTCTCTAGAGGGTCTATGAGCCATTGCTAAAATCTCTCTGAGCTGTGCAGTGGAGCCCATGGCTCCAGTAGCTGCTCAGGGATTTTGCAGCTGTTCTCCAGCAGAGATGTGTAATAACTGTGCAGTAACACACGTATTTTCTTTCATGGTGGATGTTAATTTATGAGCTCGCTTAGAACTTTAACACTTGGTTGGTTTACACTACACCTTTTTTTGTTATACATAGGCAGCATTTCCTGAACCAGGACGGCAATTGGATACGGGGTTGCCTCAAATCCTCGGCAAGGTCTGCCACTCAGAAATTCCACCCTAAACCCAGTCAAGTCTTTTGTCACAGAATATTATTAGTTTGCTCTAAGAGGCCCTGAGAGTCGCAAAGCACTTTTTAAAAAAAAAAAAAAAAACACCAAACTTATCTCAAGTGAGAGGTAGAAAAGGTGATGGGAGGCTTATTTCTGGTGAGAAGATGCAGATTGAGAACAGAACGCTTTTCTCTGGTGCTCTTGTAACGTGTGATACACCTGGAGATCTGAAAAGTCGTTCTCCTGTTATATCTGGGTCAGCATTACTGACACAAGAAACCACTTATATGCTTCAGGGTAGAGGTCACATCACAGGGATATCTGACAACTTCCTTGTCTTAGAGACACCCTAAAAGCAGGTTTCATCCAACCAACGCTCTGCAAAATAGGTGCTTGGGCCTTCACCCTGAGCGATGGAAGGAAGAACCAAGATTGTGCTCTCCCAGTGCAGCAAAAGGGGATTCCTATTCAGTAGGTGGGCATCCTACTCACTGGGCTGTGGCATAGAGGTAGCACCCAGTCCCTACTTCCCTATCCTACTCACACTTACAGAAACACCTGCAACTCTGGTCCCTTTCCCTCCAAATTGTCTTTTTACTTTCCAGTAAAAGAAGTCTTCAAGTATTAGGACTGCAAAAAAAAATGTTTTGTTTGCCCTGGGTTTTTAAAGCTTTATTGATTTTCTGAAACGCACAGCAAACCTAGTTTCAAGTCTGGTTTAAGTGTGTGATTAACTCCTCCTTATTTCTAAAGGTACTTTCTACAATACTTGGAGGCAAACTCATGCTTGAGTGCTTCACTGAATTAATTCCCCCCATTCTTCAAACAAAGGGAACAGATAACCACAACAGCACAGTATCACAGAGTCCTGCTAAAGGACCTCTTCTTGGGCTTCAGCTGGAGCAGCCTTTTGGAGCTTCATTTCCAAACCCAGACAAATCTCTGAAGTTGTTCTGACATGTATAATAATAATAAATAAATAATCACATGGCATTCTATTACACCATCAGAACTCTCTTTGCATGGGATACCAGTGGATCTGGATGAAGCCAATTCTAATTACAGATAAAAGGTTTGTTGCATGAAAAGAAGCTGGTATTTACACCCAATTATCTGAGGGAGGAGAGATAGCGATGTGCTTCCTTTTATCATTTTCATTAAATTTCTTTTGAAATTCAAAGACTCCTTGAGTTTCTGAAGATGCAACAGTCTTTTCAACTTGCCGTCAGTGAGATATAGGTTGTTTTCCATGATGTATTGTGCAAGTTCAGACACCAGGATCTCTCTCCCTCCTCCTTTGACTCCAGTAGAGCATTACATGGTGCTTGCTCATTCAGTCGCATCTTTCATGTCCCATTGCTGCAGTTTAAACTCCTGGACTTGCATTTCATGTATTTCAGGTCTGAGGCCAAGCACCCTATATTTGTGAACTGCCTCTGCCTTCACATCACCTCAAGTAAATTGCTTTGAGTGAAGGAAACCTCCAATCCTTTGGGAATTGTTAGGCAGGGGTAACACCAGCCCATTCCATGCTAACAGAAGACAGCTGGACTTACAGATGCCATTTTACCTCAGAGAACCCTCCGAGGGGACAGAGAGAGGGGATGGGAAGCAGCCAGGTGGACATTTTATGCCAGAGAAAGCAGCTCTCAGGAACAGGACAGAGCAGGACCTTGTCAGCTCCACTACTGCTTGGAGTCCAGAAGACCTGGCATTTGTGGCTCTTTTCCTCCCTCCCTCTCTCCCTCCTGGGCACTCTGAGCCCAGCCTCTTTCCTTGATCTTAGAATAGGTCACTTACTTCTCCTCTTCATTTATCCGTCTGCAAATTGGGGATGATGTGCATAAAGCTCCCTGAAATCCTCTGCAGGGAGGTGCCACAGAATGGAAAGTATTAGCTATCAGTATCCTTGTTAATATTCTGCTCAACTCTGAGTGAAGTCACATAATCCTGTGTTTGGGTCATCACTGTTTGTTGCTATGGAAATGTGTGTTATCAGATACTACAAATTCAGCGTCTGAGGACATCTGAGGAGGGGGAAAATCCTTTGTTTGAAGAAACACTTGTGTCAGTAGCAGGAAACTTTGCAAGGAAGAAGAGAATTCACCTTATTTCTTTTGTTGTCCAGAATTCGCTGGAATGAGTGAATACACTCACCCTCTGAAAGATGGTTTCTCTTACTCGGTGCACTATTCCAAAACTGCACATGCTGGGTGAATTTCCTGCAGTTGTATGTGGATGCATCTGGTAGGATCATTAACACCAGAGCAGAAGACAAATGCAAAGTATGTGCTTGGCCATGTGGGTGAACGTGAGCTGCTTAAGACTGTGCGCCGTAACAGAGATGGAAAGTCTTACGAGAGAAGATCAGTATCCCCCCATCTCTTTGGTGAGGGATTAAGGCAGTTGGTCTTGCAGGAGTATTCATAGAGCGTGAGGCCAAAGGGGACACTTGGGTCACCTAGGCCAACCTCCTGAATGTCACAGGTCATGGTTTTTCATCCAGTGAGCCCCGAGCTGAGGCCTGTCGCTTATGTTGAGGCTACAGCAAAGCTTCCAGCCGGACCAAAGAAGCAGATACTAACAACTCGCTGCCCAGCTTGTTCCAGTGAATAAACACTCTCACTGGTGATGCACAACTGGTAAGGGTGAGTGCAGATCAAACCAAGCGTGTTGCAATGGGGTCAAATGTAGAAGTGGATGTACTGGCCCAGTGTAGCTTCCAGATCCAATCTGGTGGGGTTACATCACCTTGCACCTCTATCCCTCCTGACTCCAAGCACCTGCAGGAATATGCCATTTCCTTGGGAATGTGCTTACTTACCAAGTGTCTATGCAACCTTTCCCTGTCCCTTTAGGACACAGAACAGGCTTTTTGGGTAGCTTGCTGCTCGTTTCTACAGTTCTTTATTGCACCTGTGCAAAATCTGACAATATTTTTAAATCTATAGATTGTCCAACACATGTAGGTGCTTACTGTCAGTCTTGTGCATTGAGTCTATAGATATAAAAATCCCTTTCTGGGTATAGTCAGCACCACTTTCATTTCTAGACCTTACTGTCAAGCCTGAGCAAAGGCTGCTGTAAGAGAAAACATGGTTCAGGTTTTGATAATGTCTCTATTTGAGGTATTTCCTGGCCACACTCTTACCTCATGCTTAAAGATGAAACACAAGCCCTGCCTTTATTTCTCTTTGGATCTCTTTACTGAGTGCATTCCTCATCCTTTAATGGATGGATACTTTAGTTTTTCACTGCATTTTCCTCCTTGCCTCATAGAAAGCTGATTTCAAGTTAAAAGCAGGCAGAAAGGTGTCTAAGATCAAGCAGACCAGGTTGACTTTTCCTAGTTAAGATCTTTATTTTCAGCTTTTTGGGCAAGTTGTAAAAGCTTGGTAATACTTGTGGGGATTCAGCCACTGGGAGGGAGGGCTGATAAGAACCATTGCCTGAACCTCATGTATATACTATTTTTGGCAGGTGAACACCTGCACCCAGCACTAACAGAAGGCTCTTGCAGTGAGAAATGGCCAATCTATGAAATAATGTATCTGTGCTTTTAGATGTGTATATATGCAGACATGCATATATATATATACACACACATGTACATATGTCAACATATACATATATGTGTATGCATTTGCCAATATTTTTCTATGACAAATACTTAATCCATTTAAATGAAATTTTCCACATTTAATGGAAGGTTCTAGTGACAGACTTACTTACTCTTACTGAAGAAAGGGATATATGTTGTAGGGTAACTGTATATTGTGCTCTATAAATTCCCTGTCTGCTAAGAAAGATGATACAGCTTTTATTTTGACCGAGTTTCAGGTTTACAACTCAGACAGTAAAGATCAGGCTGGGAATCTGAACAGCAGCTTACTATTTCTGCATCTCTACTACCATGGTGATTTTTGCCATCAGAACTGAAAACACCAATTACAGAGCTGAATCATGAAACAAGACATTCCATCCAAGGCAGAAGAACTTGCAAAGCTTTTGGTACTTGCAATTAATATTAACACACTACAAGTCACAAGAAGACACCCAGAACTGCCAAAGGTGCTGCTCATCAGGAGCAGAAATGGGAAACTTGGATCTTGTTTGCAGGAAGCCATGTTTGGACACTTTTTACGGCTGTTACAAATTCCTTCAGTTCCTGTGACATTGTCATTCCTTTCACAGGCTGCCAGTATTTGGTACAACTATTGCAGACATGCAGGAAAAAGGCTGGTGGTGAAAACCAGTGCCTGTTGTCCCATGTGTGATGGGAGAATGCAGGTGATACTTGTTTTCCAGCTTGGCAAGTTGTTCTTCACGGACCTCAGCTCTTCTCTTTGCTGAAGCGCAGACCACAATTCTGACCTTGCAGGGTGATTTAGCAAGAATTATGCAGACTTAATTGTTAGGGCTGTTGCAGGTAAAAACCCCAAATAGGCATATAATAACACACAACAGAGTGTTATATAATTTTAGAAATATTTAATACATCCAAATTCTGTATGAGCTAGCCACAATATATGCCACTCCTTAGTAAAGCTCAACTAAAAGGTAGTTACAATTTTGTAGCTTTGTTTCATGCAGTTTCTTTAGTCAATATTTGCAAATGTGGTCCACTTTTGATCATTTTGGCTGCTTGCAACAAACACTTGGCAGGAGGGGAGGGCACTCAGATATGCTGCAGTCATATTTTTTCTGTGAATACTTGTCTCTGCTTTAAGGATAGAGAAACCTCATTAACTTGCAGGGAAAGGCAGCAAAAGGACCTCAACAACAGCAGGCACAAAGGGTGTCTACAGAAGATGTTGTAATGGCCCAGCCATAGCCACGTCTTGTGTTTTATTAGACTCCAGAGTCTCCAGTCACAAGACAAGCAGCCCTGGGCAGCTCGGCTTTGCCTCTTTGTTCTTGGAGTTACTTGTTTTCAAGGCTTGCTGGGTGTACATCAGATGCCAACATGAGAAGCTCAGCCAGCAGTGCGAGAGTTATGAACCACACCGGCGAGACACACTTCTTTCCCTTACACATCTCTGCTGGACTCCAGCCAGTTTGAGCCAAACACAGTATTTCTGCAGACGAGTCCTGACACTGCTGAGCTTCAGCATCAGTGATCTCCCATCCTGATTTCTGCAAACCCCTTGATGGCAGCTAGTGCCAGGGACAGAGCAGCATAAACCAAGGCACCACCATGCACTGGGGATCAAAGACTTGGTGCTGCCAGCTGCACTGTAGGCTGTTGCTAAATGCTGCACTGCCCTTGGGTAAGGGCTTTACTCAATCAGTAGTTGATTAGGACATCTCCAGGGCACATTCAAAGGCATATAGGCATTAGGACATAATAACATAGTTTTCAGTCCTGGCCTGGGCTGGGCAGGAAGCACTTAGAATCTTAGAATCATTAAGGTTATAAAAGACCTCTAAGATCCTTGAGTGCAACCATTAACCCAGCACTGCCAAGTCTACCACTAAACCATGTCACTGAGTGCCACATCTACACATCTTTTGAATACCCTCAGGGATGGCGACTCAACCATTTCCCTAGGGAGCCTGTTCCAGTGCTTGACCACCCTTTCAGTTAATAAATTTTTCCTAATATCCAATCTAAACCTCCCCATGCGCAACTTTAGGTTGTTTCCTCTTGTCCATCACTTTTCACCTGGGAGAAGACCACAACCCCCACCTGGCTACCCTCTCCTTTCAGGGAGTTATACAGATTGATAAGGTTCCCCCTGAGTCTTCTTTTCTCCAGCCTAAACAACTCCAGCTTCATCAGTAGCTCCTCTGCCTTGTGCTCCAGACCCTTCCCCATCTTTGTTGTCCTGCTTTGGGCACTCCAACTTGGATCTAGTTTAGCAGAACTGACTGGTAAAACCCACACTCAGAAAGTACCATTAACTGACTGCTTTGTGGGGAGCTGTCCTGTGTGGCTGCAACATAGCAGACCTCTTCTCCTGCCCCAGCTCCCTAGAAAGCCCACCCTGGCATTGCCCCATGGCTAGTTGCCATTGTCCTTGGGGCCTGTGTAAACCAATATCTGCTGGCTTGACTTCTTCATGCAGTGGAGGAGATGCCTGCAGCACATGCTGGTGATGTGCCCCACGTACTGCTGGATGTTTCCAGCCTGGTCCTGACTGCGTGACTTTGGTCTGCTCTCTGCTTGTGTACAGGCACTTGGGGATTTTCCAGAAAAAAAATGTATGCCCATTCCCTGCTCTTCTGCTCCCTTTCATCGGATTTAAATGGTGCCAGGTGAAGCTTAAAGGGTTTAAGTGAGCAAAACAAAAATGATGGCGAAATGAAGCCATGAGTCTACAGGGCAAGACAGATTGCGTGTTTGCTACAGATACCTGAGGGCAAAGTTTTGTTTTTTATTCACCTTGGCTACTGCAGGATGCCTCTCACTTCACACGCATTTCAGCCTAGCCCTTCATGGCAGCTCCGAATGATGATTTTTGGTCACTAGCAATATTTTCTGTATCTCCTAGTCTACTTGGTTTTCACTCTCCAGTTCCAGTCACCATTTCCTGAATTATTTTCCACTTGGAAGCAGTTCTTCACCTCACCCAGCTGTGTCCACCTGGCGTGCCCCTGCTCCTTCCACTGCCTCCATCTCAAAATCTCAGCCCTTTCTCCCACATCACACAAAAGCTGCGTGCTCCTCTCTGTAGGGACTAGCTCCTTTCCCAGCCCTCTCCTCTGCATCCTAAACAGCAGTGTACTTTGCAAGCCTCTTCCTTCCGTGCTCTTTTCTTAGGCTGGGCTCCCTTCTCTAACATCCCCCGCCACCTCCCCTGCTCTCCAGCAAAAACCAGCACTCATTGTGCCTCCAGCCTGGGGACGCCGACTTCCTCCTCCGCGAGCGGCCGCAGCAGCTTCCTCTGACCGCGGCTGTCCCAGACACTCTGGCTCCAGGGCACACCCTCCACGTGCACAAAAACACTGCACCAGGGCTTTGCTTTCTTCTTCAAAAATTCAGCTCAGCCCAGGCAGCTGTGCTGCTGAGGAAACACCCGTAATGCCTGTCACCCACCGTGCCACCGACAGCCTGGACACCCCAATCGGCTCCGCCAGTGGTCATGAGCCACTGCTGGGGGCACCTCCAAGGACTGCGGCATTTGCTGGTGTCCTTATACATCCTTGCATCCTGTAGGACCTTCCTGAGAGAGAATGGCTTTTTTTTTTCAAACCAGATTCGCTGTTTTGTTACACTGCATACGCCCTGTAAGCCACGGGGCACCAAAATTTTTAGGTGGATGCATAGAAAAGCATCCTGCTTGGGTGGGAGGTTGCACAAGAGATGGGGAATATTCTTCTGGAGTTTAGTGCCTGTGGGCAAGCTTAGCCCAAGGCATTGTAGGGAATGGGTTGGGAGAGACAGAGGTGTATCTCTCTCAAGCAGCCTTGTTCACTCGGCTGCCCTCCCAGGTGCTGTGACTCACCATCCTGCACTGTCAGCTTGTGTAACGGAGGGAAAATCCCTCCCTGCCAGCGGATCCTGTTGGAGCTTGCTCGGAGGCAGGCTGCTCTGTGTGTGCCACCACCCTGGGCAGAGGTGTCAGGGATGGGGACAGGACCTGGCTGTCCCCGAGCAGCCTTGCCATGGCCACACAGCAGTGGGGCTGCTGTTGCCAGTGAAGTCTGGACCATCTCCAGCGACCTGTGCCCGGGCTGTGCAGATGCCCACGTGACTGCCGGCAAAGGGATAACCAAGCTCTCAGCATGACTCTTGCCTTGGATGCTGCCAGTTCCCAGGCAGATGTCTGTTTTCAGGTCACATGAACTCAACAGACTTGGAACAAGCTGAAACTTGGCAGAGACATCCAAAGAATATCCAGATGTTGCAGGAAGTGCAGTCCAGTTGGGTCAACCTAGGACTAATTCAGTGCTGGTAGAGGCCATGGTGTTGTTGGCCTCCAGTCTTCCAAATAGAAAGCTACTTTTAATTTCCTTGTGGCTTGTGGCCACTAGAACCACCAGAATCTCCCATTCCCAGCTGTTGGAGTCTGAGTGTCATTGGCTAAGCCCACTTTTTACTTACTTAATTTTCTGCTGCGATTTAAAACTAGAGAAGTTTTGTTGATTTCCTCCTTTCTAGGCAATGGTTGTGTAACACTCCTGGCTTGGGAAAACAGCTGTGTTCCAGTCCAAAGCAGCTGTGCTGCAGTGGCAGATTTTGGTCATCCATATTACCTAGATAGAGTGTCATCTATCTGGACACTCTTCAGTCTGGGAGGGAACACTGTGATGATGATGATGAGTTAAATGCTTTGACCTTGTTTGGGAATTTTACTGGGGAACATGTGCAGAACTTGGCTAGCAAGGGGTGGGGATAGTCAGCCTGCTCTTTACATTTCTGTTCGCTTAAACTACATATGTTCTGGCAAATGCTACCTGGAAAGCCTGGCATGGCTGCAAGCTCTCCATATGAAGCAAACCCCTGGTCTGCCTACAGGATGGGAGACTGCTCTGGGAAGTGGGCCAACAATATCTAGAGATGTTTTCTGTGCAAGGGGGTGACAAGAAAAGTCTAGCTCTTTCACAGAGGGATGGAGGGTGGAGTGACACGCAGTCAGGAAAGCAATCTTGCATTTGATACCAGAATGGGTCATGCTAGGGTAGCAAGAGGATGTGAAGACACTGGAAGGTGTAAAGGAGGACCAGTGAAGTGGGGATCTAGCTGGAAAATGAGATTTGGGATTGAAGACGAGGATTCCTTTTGCTTGTCAGACAGCAGGTTGAGAAATTAATCACTGTGAATGGGTGATTTCATCGTGAAGAGAACTGAACACTGGGAAGTGAAGATGCTTTTGAGTCTTGCTAGTGAAGGTGAAACATAAGCAAACAACAGGAAGCCTGGCAAAACCAGCCTTGCAGTAAGGAGTCCACTGACATCTCACCTTCCCACTTTGTTGCAGCAAGAAAGGATGTTTTTCTGCACAATGTGCTCTGATCCAGCTACTGGGAATACTCTTCAGTGAAGTCAGTATGTGCAATAGGGCAAGGTTGCATGCTGTGGGGAGTACTTTCCACTCTGAATCCAACTCCAGCTCTCGCTCTTCTGGATGTTGTGGAGAAAAAGGCCAGCTGCCATTGTGCTCAATGTGGTTATCACATATGTGGCTATGTCTTCAGAATATAACAGTAATACAAGCTCGTGGCTCCTGCAGGATTGAATGCATACTAAGAGTATATTTTTTGCTCATTTACCACCTCCCTCTGAAGGCTTAGTATGCTTCCAGTTTCCAGTATGACAGCAAAAAGGGACAGACCTGAAAATTGCAGTGTTCCTGGAAATACAGTTCTGCCTTGCTGATACCTGCCTGACTGGCGTTGCCAGCAGACATCACATGCTGTAAGAGGGTGCACACAGATTGGTTTTTCTGGATAGAAGCACTAGGAAGTGCATGTACGTCTGCAGAGGGTTGGGTGATTCAGTGGGGAGTTCCCAGAAGCAGCCAGTGAAAGGATGCTGGGCTTACTGGAAATGGCCAGGTGCCATTGCCCCTGGACAGAGCATGAGCACAGGGGGTTGAGCTGGTGGGTTGTGCTCCCCAAACCACACTCATCAAGCAGCTCTTTCCTGTGGACTCAGTTTGAGCAACCTGTCCCTCAGAGAAGCTGGATTTTGTGGCATGTGTGGAAGGCAGGCAGCAGTTGAGTGCTAAGGGAGAAGGTCTCTCACAAAGGAAATGAATAGAATAGAATAGAATAGAATAGAATAGAATAGAATAGAATAGAATAGAATAGAATAGAATAGAATAGAAATGGATTTATAATGATCATCCAGTCCAATTGCCTGACCCCTGCAGGGCTGATCAAGATTAATGCGTGTTGTTAAGGGCATTGTAGAAGTGCCTCTTTAAACACTGACAGGCTGGGGGCATCAACCATATCTGTGGAATCCTGTTTCAGTGTTTGACCACCCTCTTAGTAAAGAAATGTTTTGTTGTGTCAAGTCTGAACTTTTCCTGGAGCAGCTCTGAACCATTCCCATGCATCTGATCACTTGGTCCCATGGAGAAGAGATCAGCACCTCTCTCTCCACTTCCCCTTCTCAAGGAACTGCAGCAAGCAATGAGGTTGCTCCTCAGCCTCCTTTTCTCCAAAATAGACAAGTCCAAAGTCCTCAGCTCCTCATAGGACATTTCTTCCAGTCTTTTCACCAGCTTTGTTATCCTCCTCTGGATGCATTCAAGTCTCTTAGCATCCTCCTTGAATTTATTAATACAGCAGGACAATCACCTCTGTTGACTGATGAACTGATGGTTGGGGAGAGGCTGAGGTGCTGCCATCCCTCACTCTTCACTAAGATGATGACGCTACGGAGGGGCATCATCTCTGTGACATCTGGCGGGAATGTATTTTTACATACATACATGACAGCAAATCCCTTTCTGAGACCTTGTAGTATTTAACAGCAAGAAAAGGCCATAGAAATGAGAAAACCAAAATATTTTTTTTGTCCAGGACTCCTAGATTTGTTTCCTGTTTTGGGTGCAGCCAGTCTTTCAGAAATGTTCATTTTACACATTGCCTGGGAACTATTAACAGTTGCAAACAAAGATGTTATACACCATCACACTGAGCTTTTATTCAGTGTAACACTGGCAAATTGTGGCCAGAAGAGTCGTGGACTGTACTTGGCCAATAAGTGGAAGTGCAACACCAAAAGTGGTGTAACAGTTATGAAGACAGTGTTACCACATCCCCTTTTGAACTCGTGGCTCTATAACTTGCTAAGAGTTAAAGTGAATACAGCGTTTGGGGGTCAAAACTGTTTTTTCCTTCAGACCAAAAGAGCAAGGACCTGGATTCATTTTGCCTTCCTGTATAGCACTGAGTTGCTGGCTGCCTGCTGGTATCATGGAGGCACAGCTCACTGAAGCTCTTCTCTGCCACTGCTGAGGCATCAAACCACAGCAGGATCGGTCTGTTCGATTTCCAGACTATTGACTGAGACCCTCTAGCCTTGAGAGGATCAAGACATCTTGCCTAACCGAGTCACCAGATGCAGTACTCAGGTGAAATCTGACGGTCTGTGATTGCCAAGCCAGGTAAGACAAACTAATGGCCCCTTCAGGCTTTCAGCTGCATCATGTTCTGGGGCCATCTTGCTTTGTGTGTTGTGCCCCGTGGAGCCTGGAACATGGTCAGTTTTGGCTGTGTGGAACAGGAACTGGGGAGGGCAACTCAGAGGTGTCTCCACCAGGGAGGCTGTGGGAAGGCTCATCTCATGGAGAAGGTTCTGTGTGCAGTGGGAGCAAGTGGCCTGACGCTCTTCCAGGAGGGCTCCTGAGAGCCTGGGGATGTTGTGCTTTGAAAACCCACATGAGGTTTCCCCTGAGTGAGTGTGATGGGGTTTCAGAGCTGTTCTCAAACTGCTGAAGCGCTCATGTATCCTCAGGGTATGCACTGGACTGTCTCCATGTCTAACTCCTACCAATGTTTGGGATGTTTTTTTGGCATTTCCTTTTCCCTGTGCTGCCTCTCCTTTCTGTCTCTTGTTCCATGGTGCAACCCTGGACCCATCCCCAGCACCCTGAGCTACCTTGGGAAGGGAAGCAGGACCCCAGGGACAGTCCTGGATGCTTGGTAGCTCCCATCTCAGACATTACTGTGACTGCTGGTGTGTCTCGCTCCCAGAGCTCTGGTCACAAGGGAAATTTCTCACGTGTTCTTCTTGGCTCCTCTATTCCCAGTCATGGTAATTATGTGTCTGCTTTTTGGCCTTCATTTGTACTAGGCTGTTGTGCCTCAAGTGAGCGCTTATTAGCACTTCCTTCTCCAAAAAGGAGTGACTGCAAAATAAGCCAAGGGTCATTTCCCTTCCCTCGAGACCAGGAGACATCCTGGCTTTTAAATCAGACTCCATAAATTTTAAGGCTTAGCATCTCATGTGTCTTGCCTAGAGAGGGGTGGAGATTCCCCCAGAGAGAGCAAGGAAAAGAAGCTCCTTCTGATGTGACAGTACATTGCTTGGGCAAGTGTTTTTGAGGTATCTGAGACAAATGACAGCACAGACCAGTGAAATAAACAATCACAAATATACCAAGTGTGTGCAATGAATCAGAAGAAGTGGAAGAAGGAAGTGGCCATTTTCTATTTCTTGCATCATCTTACTCACATATCATCCTGCAGAGTTGGGCATCAGCAGGTGGAGCTGCTAAACATCACCCAATAAAAAATGCTACCAATAGATAGAATACTGTTGTTGAAAATCAAAACAAATACACTGTGCTACTTGTGATGAATGCATATTTTTAGACTGAAAATATTTCTGGTATCTGCAATTCTCACTATAAGCTCTCAATCAAGGATTCAGACTATTGTCAGAAGCTCGAAACTGTCAGGACTACATGCTAATGGGATGATAAGGCAGGGAGGTCAAAAGCAGCTGGCTGGTTTCAGTGATGAGGATGGTATTAGTATCTCAACATGTTCTGGCCCTTCAATGGAGTATCTCTCTAGTGCCTGTGTTTACATGCTGAGAACAGAAACAAAGGCTGCATCAAGGAGTGCCTCTCTGCCCCATCCCTTTCAGGGTGAGGGTCAGTACTGGTAGCTGGAGGACTGTGCCCCAAGGGCAAACACCCCCTCTGAGGCAGCACACCTGGCCCAGGAACCACCAGAGGTGAGGTCCCAGACTCAGCACTATTTCTTGCTTAAAGTCCACAGGTTCCCCACATCCCCTCCCTAACAAATCCCACAGGTCCCAGGGCTAGCTTTTCTTTTCCCCAACAAGTCCATGCCTTTTCCTGGGCCTCTGTTTTAATTTCATTTCTACAGACACAGCTGTGATGTTGTTATAAGTTGCACATTCAGAAGGGCTCAAAGAAGTCCAACTTTTCTAAACCCAGAAGCTGCTAAGCGAGATTTTCACGTGGCCCTAAACTGTAATCCGGCCCACCTCCACCATGGAAGCAGTTCCTGGGCAGGAGACAAATGTGTGACTAGGATTCTTTCACTCCATTCCAGGAGTGTACGTCCTGCTTGTCTGTGGTAAAACAGATGGTTTCATCCTCAGGTAGGGATTAGATCACTAACACACCATCCACCAGCGTAACCCACAAGATGGGTACGTGGGATGATCCTACCATAGGAGCCACACCTGAACACAAGCTGTGTGTGGCATTACAAGCCCACTTCTGCCTGAAAACCCAAGCATTGCTCAGGGTATGGAGCAACTAACGTATAGAGGAAACCTGCTGTCACTTTCTCTGACAACTGACAGGGCTATGGGTGAGGGTGTGCCACTGAGAGGGAGAATGAAAGGAACCAGAACAACACTGTTTCTTGATTTCTATGCTGCAATTAAGGAAGGGTTGTGTTTTTCATTTTCACGTGCCTCAACTCCCACCAGCTGCATGCACCCACCCACAGCATGTGTGCCGTGTTTTTATTACGGCTGTAGCCTCAGGTAGCGTGGAATCGGGGCCAAGCATACATTAGTAAAATTAGGAGAAATATCATCTGACGGGTCTGGACGGTGCTGTGGGCAGAGCATATTTGGCAAGACTGTTTCCTTCGCAATCCAGCCCAGAGACATTCCCTGATCCTATCTGAACAGAGACTGAACTTGCAAAACGAGTCCCAGCTTGTGAGCTGTGAGTCAGGGATGTCTTCAACACTGCCTCAGCATCCAACACCAACAAGCCCTTTTTATCGTGTTCATCCTGCTTAAAAAACTGCAGCAAGCCCTCATGTTAATAGAGCAGTTTTGAGAGCTGCAAGACATGACTGGTTTTTTTTTTCATACCCTCCAGCACTTGCTCCTTTTGTATTTGTCCATTTTTGACCCATTATTGTCATCTTCTCTGGTTCAGCTAATGTGACTCTCAACTGCACTGATCACAGGCAGTGGTTTGAAACCTGCATCTGCTCCATAGGTCCGTGTTCAGGTTCCTCACTGGTGAGCCATAAGGATATACTCACTTCAGTGGGTTTGTCTATGTAGCAGCCTTTGAAGGACGTGAGTCCTTAAAATCCAGCATACTTTCCAACTTCTTTTGAGTACCACCGTAGTGAAGAAAGTCCCTTCATGACTGAAGTAATTTCATGAATTGTCTGCCCGGACAGGCAGGAGTCTGTGGAATACCCTGCGGCACCCGTCCATCGTAGCCGAGAAAGACTAATTAGAAATGCTGCTTTTGGGAAGCATTTGCTGAAAAATGGTGATGAAAAACATCAGATGCAAGGAAGACAGGACTTACACTGATCTGTTCCAGATAAATCCCAGCTGGTATAGGTATCACAGTGGCTCAAGTTATCCCTGCCCAAGTTTCAGTGAGAAAGTGCAGATGCAAAGGCAGCATGGATTAATGACTGCAGAGGTACGTGCATCTTGTTACTAGAAGATGGAAATAGAAAATATTATTTACATATGAAACAAAGGGATTTAAGACAGAAGTCTATAGTAACAGAGAATAGAAAGCACAGTGTTTTATTCAAATACAGAGCAATGGAGACAAAGGGACTACATGGGATGTACCCGATGCCTTCATAGGCTTGATTTATCTTACGTCAAAAACAGATACATCACAGAGAATAAATGAGTCCTGGATGGTTATAAGCAAATTACTTTATGGAGGACAGAGGGTCATGCCCCTGTGTAACAAGAATGTACCAAGATTCACCATTCTCTTGTGTAGCAAGACACATTCAAATCTAATTCTCTAAGAAGGGAAGGATCAGATTGGAAAGAAAATAAAGGCATCTTGAAACCGGATTTTATCTTAAATATATTTTGCTCTTTTTCCAACATACGGTATAATGCAGTCTTCATGCCCCTTTTCTCACCTTCCTTCTGTTTTGCAGTATCACTCATTGCTCTTTACGTGTCAGTACTGCCCACTATCAGCACCACGCACATTCCTTCAACAAACAACACCATTCCCCTCTCATGGGCTTAGGATGAATTATTTCAGAGATATCATACAGGGGCCTTAAATATATTGGCTTTAGAGCTATTTTTACTTGCAAGTGCTTGAGCCAGACCTTTGATGTTTCATTTGGGTTCAGGGTAAAATAGAGAACACATTAAAAACAGCAAGAGCTGGTGGTTTTGTTCTAAGTGTTACCAGAAGCCAGGGTGAGACTCAGAAGAGGAAGGGAAGGAGATTGCCAAAGATTTCCGTTGGATACTTACTCTCTCCAGGGCTTGTAAATCTGTTCCATAACACTCTTAATCCCTCCTCCTGCACGGGAGTATGGTATTGCTGAAATCTTCATGACCTCCTGCAAACAAAGGTTTTAATGAAGTCTTTTGTTTATTGTCTCCGCAAAAAAAAAAAAAAAAAAAAAGCAGTCATTTCTCTTCTGGAGCCTGAAGGCTCAGGAAAGTTGAGTGTCCTATCCTGCTCTGCTTCCTATCCAGCATTTTGGCAGGCATGGGCTAGTCCATATCCAGACACAGCCTCGTTGGATGTGCCAAAGGGATGGAGTGCTGGAGTCCATGGCATGACAATTTTCTAAAGTCAGGGTGAAGGGAAGGCAACCACAACTACCTGGCTTGAAGACAATGTCCACATGACACTGGAAGCAGCCTCTGGAGAAGACTGAAGGCCATTCAAGCAGTCTGCTGATCAAGGTTCTCCTTGCTAATGTTGTGCAGAGTGGCCTGGGGACTCCCCAGGTCTTTGCCAGGAGTGCTGGGGCTGAGGAGGAACGTGTGGCTGGTGTGCCCCTCCAAGGCATTCTGTGGCTATGCTCAGGGCCTGTGCCACGCAGGAGAGAGGATGGCTGGGTCCTGAGAGCAGATTTGGGAATACCATTAACTAACAGCATCAGTGTCATCAAAGGTGGCAGCATTCAGGAGGCTGAACTGACCCGCTCCTGCCTCCCCAGCCATGCAGGATCTGAGGAAAGTCAGAAGTACAGAGCAGCTCCAGTATAGTCCTTTTGGTGAGTCTGACCTAAGACAGGAACTTTCTCATTTGGGGCCACCAAAAAGGAAGAAGGAAGGAGATGGTACCCTTCCAACCTCAATGGGTTGTACAGGGAATGATTCACACACAAACCAATACAATCCTGCAACTGTGCCCTGGGTAGTTGTGTTGCCTACCTGTTGTTTCATCCGATGAATTTTACTTACCTTTTACTATATCTTTCAGCATGTGGGAAGACCCATTGTTTTCCGTATCTGTTTCAAGGAAACTATGTATTAGAGGCAGACAGGTATAAACCTGTTGTGTCTAATATGCCTATGCAGAAGGAGGCAAAACAATTTTTGTTTGTTTTAAAAAAAGGAAAACGATATACATGCCATTTTAAATGAAAAATATTTTGTGAAGAATGTTGGAAAATAGAAAGAAAAGTGTGGAGAAAAATGAAAACAAGTCACGTGTAAGTAAGCAGGGAAAATGCACAGTACAGCAAGATGGTGTTGATGCTCAAATGGGAGGAGTTTGGAATGTTATTGAACAGAGCACTAACCCTGTGGCACCTACAGAGGTTAGCAATGTGGCCAGGAAATAGCAACATGAAACTTGGAATAACATAGGCTACCAGCACTCAGGAAAAAATATCCCCGAAGGACGCTCAGGAGCAGCCACGTTAAGCAAAGGCTGGGAGGTGACAGAGGAGGAAAATGTACGTGCAACTTTTGGCAGGGGGCTGGCATTGCGAAAGACCCTGCTGTGCTCTGCGGGCATCAGCTAACCTGCCTGGCTTAGATACAGCTGGAAGGTTGCTGTTGATTTCTTGGAATCTCAGTGCCTAGCACTGTAAAATCAGAGGCCTCAAAGAAGAGTAGAGACATGATCAGATCATTTGGCGTGGGTTTGATTCATGAAGATAAAGGGATGCTTAGATATAGGCTGGCAAAGAGATAAGAGAGTAGCAGACATGAGTCTACAAGTATCTGAAGGATGTAAGCAGGGTCACATAACTGCGCTTGAAGAGAGAGAAAATAGGATGTAATAGGAAGAAGGGAAAATTCCCTACCAGTGTTGAGAAGACAAGACTTAGATATAGGATTTCTGGCTAAGAAAAAATTCTTTTGCGGCCTTTCTCTTTCAAATAACAAAAAATGTTCTGTAGATGCAGTCTTGCTTGGATAGGATAAAAGATAATAATTGCAGCTCAGACTTTTGAGACACCATACTTCCCTAAGAAATGCTAATTTAAAAAGTGAGCTGAAAAAAATCACCTTTTTCAGTTTTCTAAAATTCCTTTAAAAGTGTTGTGTGCAGTAAGCAGTCAAACAAAAGCCGAGAAGCTGAGAGCTAAAAGTTAGCAAAATCATTAAAGAAACAGCAAAGAAATATTAAGTGCACAATGCGTTCAAATCGGCACAGAGGGCCAGATGGTACATACCCAAGAGTATTAAAGGAATTAGCTGAAAAACTCTTAGGCCCATTATCCATTATATTCAAGTGCTCCTGGAGAACTGAGGAAGCCCTGGTGACTGGCAGAGGGAAAACATCACGCTTCTTTTCCAAAAGGGGAATTACAGATCAATTAACTTGACATCCTTTCCAGGTGAAACTTGGTCTCTAATACTCAGAAACTACTGGTAGTTGTTCTGCAGGAGGAAAAAAAACCAGAAATGTGTCACATACATAGAGAGGTCACATTAAGAAAAGCAGTTGCACCCAAGTGATAGGCCTTATAGGCAGATTATACTCACAGTGTTGATGGGAGGAGGAAAATCACGGGGGGTGGGAAGTGTTGGGTGGGGAGAGTGAAGGATAAGCAGCTGCTTATCCACCATGTGGGATGAGTATACACAGTAGTGGAATATGCTGGTGGGAGGAAGAAGGGATACAGTCCCTTGAGTCACTCAGAAAATTTGCCTGTAAGGGTTTCACTCACAGACAAGACAGCTGGTTGTCCAGATAACTTTTCTGCAGAAAGCTCCTTGATTTCAGTAAGTAATTTTACTCAGTTTCTTCAGACATGGTATTCCTGTAGATCCTGATCCATCCCTAAAGGGTTCCATGCAGACACAGTTGACTTTAACAGTGGTTGGACTGGGCCCAAAGCATTACAAGAAAGAGGTAGGGTGGATACAGAGAATAACAATGAAAGAGATTAAAATCAGCCCCTACAATAGAAAGTGGAGCATGGTTTTAAATATTGCCATGTTGGGCTCCTCAGGGACTCCTGCTGTGTTAGACATTATATTCATCTGCAGTAGCATCGAGGAAAGAGAAGAAAAATACATTAATCAAATTCAAAGATAACACTCAGCTGGAGTGTGAATTGCAAATCATTTATTAGAAGCACCATCCTAAAGGGACTTCGATAAATGAAGAGTGGGACGTCATGGGAATATCAAGAAATTGAAAAAATCTAAGTGCAGAAACATCCACAGGGCAACATTGCTCACTGAGGAGAGGTCAAAGCGGTAACTCCAGAGACTGTGGAGAGGAATAATCCAGAAGAGCTCCTTGGATGCTAATGTTTATAGAAAGCTACAGCTGATAATTCTTTAAAAACACCCAGATCAATCTGCTTTTGAAGTGCTAATAGGAATACCACTTGGGGCAGGGCCTACTGAAAAGAGTGCAGGCAAACAGGTAATATTATAGATTAACTGGTATAGACAAGAGGGTGGAAAGAATGACCTATTTACTTGGAAGATCAAAGGCAATAAACACATAAATAGCCTGGGAAAAAAAAAAAGAAAAAGAAAAAAAAAAGGGAAGGCAGCAGGGTATAGTTTGATATAGAGACAAACCTTATCATGAAAGAATGCTGCTGAGTGGGAGGGAGAACCAGGGCTCATCAGAGAGCATTGGTAGGGCTACATCCATGGCCAGCACTTGAATGGTCTGACAAGTTCACAGGATCTCCAGCAGGACTAGCTTGGAAAGGTCTCCATTGTCTGGAAGAATAGAGTTTAAAAGCACCATAGACTCTCGTCCTGTGTTTGGTTCTCCATCTCCACAGAGTCATCATGTTGCTGCCTCTGAGATCACAGCATGGTTACAGTCACATTTTTGGCAATGTTCCTTGGGCCAGTAGGTGTGCAAATGAAAGCAAAATCACCAGAGCATGAATAGTGGAGTAAGAGTGTCATAGTGAGTGGAAGGAATGTTGCTGCAGAAAAGGTGGAAAATCCCAGTGGCAGGGGTTAGATCACTCCGGATGTGTACAAACAGGCTTTGGCAAGGCAAACATCAGCTGGTAAAGAAAAGGACAAAATCATCACATGGAGAAGCTGTCCTAGAAGAAGGATTGCAGATCTCCTTTGTAGTGGTGCTATTTGTTTCTCTTTCTTGGAGACTAATTAATGTGGGCCAATGGAGAGATAAATCTCACCTTCTTCTTGATATCCCTTTGGCAGTACCACAGTTCTCCAGTGTGGGAACTGGGAGACAGATATGCTACAGTGCCACACCTCAAGAACTTAACTCCTGTTAGCTCACAACCTCGACTAGACTTTCACCATAGACAAGATATTAATGTTACACCTGAATCCTGGTTTTGTCCATCATGTCGCAGTGTCCCTCTTTTCTCTGTGGACCACCAATCTGGAAAAATACTAGAGAATTTATTGAGAATTTCAGTGATTTCCTTACAAAAGTGCTGGACCACTGGTTCCACCTGTGCTCCTGTTTCTCTGAGTTGTCTGCTCACCGACTCCTGGCTGGGATTCCCAGTGTGAGTTATTTTCCACATCTCAAAGTGTGCTCGGCCAGATAGCAAATTTTTCTTTGTTTTCTCACACATCATCTCCAAGCCTTTATTAACACAGGGCTCTCAGAAGCCCATGGCAGGATGTGCCTGCAGCAGGCCCTCTGCTCTTGAATTCGCACCCAGCAGAGACACTCCTTGTTTTTGTCTGATCTTCACCACAAGTGGCAGCTCTTCGCCTCGCTGCTCCGGCAGTGTTGCTCACGGCAGGCTAAGGAATTCCCGGCAATTCTTCTCCATGGGAAGGCTTTCGCTCTACTAAGCGATATGAAATCCGCCCACACGTTTGGGAGGGTGACAGAGCATTGTAATCGTGCAGCATCACTCGGGTGCCCGTAACAGCGACTAGCAACACCGGCGGAAGCTCTGAAGGAAGAGGATGAGAAATTCACTCCCACCACTTGACTCATGTGGGTTGCTGCTTAGATACAGGTTGGAGCAGCCGCTGAAGTCATGGCTGTCCGTGGGCTGCCGAGTTTCCAATTTGATGTTTTATGGGGCTCTGTCTATCAAAATATTTGGGATCTGCTCATCTGTGGTTGCTATGCCCATTTCGGAAGCGCGTTTTGGCTGCACAGAAGCCACGGTGAGGCACCATCTTGCTCAAACGCTGGCTGAGTTAGCTGCCTTTTGAGCCTGGCTCCTGGGGAAAGGCCACGCGTGTGCAGGAGCTATGAGCTGTTGAAAATAGTCTTCAAGGGGCATCCCAAGGCTCCAGGGCTGTTATTCTGACTGGACAATGCAGTGCTTGCATAAGTATTGTTTCAGAGAAACAGTCACAATGGAAATATGCAGATATGGGAACAATTCTTGGATTTGGGAGTGGTAATCAAGGTCCCAAAATTAATTTTTATATTTTCGAAGGAATTGTTATGTTGTCTAATCTTCAAATTGCACGTCACTTTGCTGTTATTAAATGAGAGGAAGGGCAGGCTCATGGTTGAGAAGGTGGGACAAGTAGTCCAGCTTCCTGTAACCCAAGTTACTTAATCCTCCTACCCTTATGTATTACAGTTACCCATCAGGGGATAAGGCTAATACTATCTTTCTCCATATTTCATCTGTTTTATCTATTAAATAATGGTGGGAGATGGGGAGAAGATTTAATATAAAAATGCACAGCCTCCTGCACGGTGGAGTACTTAATCTTGATTAAGGACATATATATTATTGTTATTTATACTAATTTCAGCTCTCCCACCAAATTCTTTTACACAAAGGAAAACTATTACAGAAAACAACTGTTACAGAGCATGGCTAACTAGATATTACATGTATCTGTCTCTCTGGTTGAAAGAGTCATATTTATCTTTCTGGTATGGGCAACGTGTTAGAGGCTGAGTGGTTTTGTAAGTCTTGTGATGGAGAGTTTATTTTGACTAAAAGGCTGAAGACTAACTCTTCATTTTCAAATAATGGCCCCCAGAACTAGCTATTATTCATTGTATGTCTACACCATGAAAGGATAACACATGTAATTAAAACTAATGCAGGTATTTTGTCTGTTTGGGTACAGATCACCATAAGTCTATTTTAATTCATAAGTATAATATCTATTCTATATTTTGCAAGCAAGAGTAAGCTATACCATTTCCAAATCGTGATGAGTCAATGATAGAATATTTTAAACTTGCTATTCAGGTGAGTGGTGATCCCCTACTCTTCTTTCAAATTTATGGTTTTCCTTCCTGCCTTTAATTGTCCTAGTTTTCCTGAGGAAATCAAAATATAATGGTACAAACGAGTCGTTTTGTTGCACAAAATGCATATGATTTTCCTTTAATACTTTTTTACCCTTCTAAGGCTAAGAGTGCAGAATTTGTGTGCTGCAGGCCTGAGTCAGAGTTGTGATGGTGATGAAAAGATTCTGCTGCATGGTTGGGTTTGTTCAGCTTGACCTCCAAAGTGTCTGAGGATACTCAGGGCCACATCCAGTCCTGAAATCGTCTTATACAATCTTGGATGCTTGATATTTGTGAGCTTAATCTATGTTAGGTACCGTAATCTTTGGTGAAACAACCGCAGAGCAACTCTTCACATGACTCTTCCATGGTCATTGCAAGAACACGAAGAATCACCAGTGCTGCCAACCAGGCAGGGCAATTAACCCTTCCCAGTGGAGAACTTATCACAGTGTAACAGTCTGGTAAGAAAAATATGCTCTGCCTGAGTGCAAAGGGGTTCACACATAAGTGCCCCTGCACCTGTCAGGTTCGGTGCGATCAACTGCCCTCGAACTTGCACAGTTACCAGGGAGAAGCCTGGCAGTGATCTAATCCTTCCACACAAACCACCCCCACAAGGTTATACAGAGATTTCTAGTCTGTGAACAGAAGCCTTAAGTCCCTGCCCAGGTATTTTCTGTGCATTTGTATTCAGCCTTCTGCAGCGGTTGAGTTGTAGACATCCCTGAGATAAATTCTCCTCCATCCCCTCTTGCCAGCTAATAGGAAAGGAACGTTTAACATTTCAGCTTGAGTGCTTCTTATCCATGACTGCATGAGTTTATTTTAATCAATGGGATGGAAAGAGAGGTGTCAGTGCTTGCAAACCAAGAGTTCTTGGCAACACTGATGCCACTTTTGATTTATGTTTGATACATGTCACTTTCTGTTTCTGTTCTTAACAGTTTTTAAGTGACCTGACAAGCAATCTGTGGATTTCAGAGTAGATCTGTGATGGGCTCAATGTGTGGAACTGAGTATATTGATAAAGCATGAGATTTTACACCAAGATGGGGAAGCTGTGCCAAACTTTTAACTACCTCAACATTATTTCCGTTGACCAAATACCTTTTAACATTATGCCTCATCTGAATTTTTCATGAAAACGAAATTAATTCTCCTTCATAAACCCTGCAGCAATATCAGGCTCACATTTGATGAGAAAAATCAGTTTTACTTTTCATTTACAGATGAGACCAGTCTTTACAATAAGGCTTTCATCACTGCAGCATCTTTAAAGGATTAAAAAGATGTGAGGGAAACAGAGTCAGAAATATTGACTTTTTTTTAGGTAGTCAAATGCTGAATCATTATAAAATATGCACTGTGCTCTTCAACCTGCTGCCAAGGAGAGAGAGAAATTAGGCTCTTTTCCCATGTTTGTCTGTGTCATCCTCTCATGGTGTCTGTTCTACAAACAGCACCATTTGTGCATTTGAGCTTTCAGGTGGGACTCTCATGTAAATAAAAGGTGAGAGAGATCCTGGCTCAGAGAGTAGTCCAGGTTATACTGATGTCTTCTTGAGGTTACTTTGCTGAATATGGGTATGCTGAACACATGCACTCCTTCAGGTAGATAGGACCATTCACAGCTATTTGCCAAGAATAGCCTCTGGTGCTTGCTGAATACTAATTTCTTCAAATTTGGTATTTATCTGAGTCTCTACATTTTTATAGAATCATAAAATCACAGAATGGTTTGAGTTGGAAGGGACCTTAAAGACCATTCAGTTCCAACCCCCTTGCCATGGGAAGGGGCACCTTCCGCTATCCCAGATTGCTCCAAGCCCCATCCAGCCTGTTCTTTAACATGCCCAAGTATGGGACATCCACAGCTTCTCTGGGCAACCTGTTCCAGTGCCTCACCACCTTTACAGGGAAGACTTTTTTCCTCATATCCAATCTAAACCTACTCTCTTTCGGTAGGAATCCATTCTCCCTTGTCGTGTCACTACACGCCCTTGTAAAGTCTCTCTACAACATACATATTTTGTACGTATTCTAGACAATATTTTGTACATATTCTTTATGAACAGCAACATTTGAGTCACAAAACCAAGTCCTGACAGGGACAGCAATTCTGTTAATTCGTTTAGCTCATGGTGCTAATAACACCGAGGTCGTGGGTTTGCTTCCCATTTAAGAGCTGGACTCGATGATGCTTGTATGTCCCTTCCAACTCAGAATATTCTGTGATTCTGTGATGTGGCAATGCATCATTCACTTTCTACTCGTTTACCCCAAAAGACCATGACAATGAGTGTTGTGATATGGAGTGATATTAATTACATTTAAATTATAATTACTGTCCATATGACATAGATGCAAGCTAATACACCTCCTTCCACACTACTGTAGGATACATTCTGTTTTCAAAATGTCCTAAATGAAGTATCTTCCTGGAGTCTCTGCTGCTCCCATATGTTGCTTTTAAATATCAGATGAGTTTTTCCAGTTGGTTTCAACATCTTATGCTGTGGCCAGCTGATGTAATTTGGCATAGATCCATTATGCCATTGGAAATATGTCAGTCTATACCAGCTGAGATGACAGCACAGTTCTGGTTTTAAATACACTTAACATCTTTTTAATGCTTTTTTGAACAATGCTAGTAAAACCTGTTTTATCACAGTTTCTGGCCTCAGTAAGCATATGGGCAAAAGTCAACATCTGGGGAAGACAAAAGGGAATAGGTCTGTCCCCACTCACTCTTTAAAGGCAAATATTCCTTACAAAGTCATCATGGGAGGGACTGGTTTTCTGTGAGACTGGTGGAATAGAACAACATAATTTACCATTTTAAGTGGTTCTGAAAAGAGAGCTAAATTCAAAGCACTGAAGAAAATCTTTTTGGCTTCAACTCTAGTGCTGCTTAAATTATTCACTGTAAATATATGACCATACTGATTTAACACTTTTGCTGTTCTTTGTCATTTTGTTGAACAAGTTGACCTTGATTAGCTGACTGTTCAAAGCACAGTTTTGCCTATTAAAAAACTTTCAAGTGTTCACCTTCAACTGCATGAAGATATTACTGATATGCTCATGTAATTCTTCCCCTTGAAGTGCCAGTCTTCTTGCCAGTTATGTCAAAGAGAAGTACATACACACTGCTCTCATGATCCCAGTTAAAATCCTGATTTGATAGGGCTTTTTACTTGCCTGGAGTTGCCACATGCTGATGGTCCCTTGTGAGCTTTCTCATCTCCACGCCCTGATGTTCCCTATGGGATGTTGAAAGGGGCTGTCAGGGACTAATGATGTTTTGGGATGGAGTAGCTAACATCTGTATGTTCTCCCTCATCCTGGGTCCAGTTTTCCCCGGGTGTCCTTTGGGGTGGTTGCTGCTACCATGAGTGAAACTGAGCATCCTAAGCAGGTCTCTCAATGGGGACTGAAAGCTGGGCTAAGCAGAGGCTGGAACGAAGTTCTCCTAAATGTATGCCAGTTGTCGGAGCGCCATTCCACTTACCAGCTAAGCTCAGAACACGGCAGTGCAGTATAAACCCGCAGTGAGCTATATCCTGACACGCTTGGCACTGCAGATATTCCTCATTGCTTTGAGGGCAGAGCCCAGTACAGCTGTGTGGGGGCTGCTCTCTCATGCTCCAGGAGCCTACAGATGCGCTTTGGCCCCGCAGGCAGCCACAGTCTGCACTACAGCCAATGCACTCAACTGTTGAGCTGTTCCTTAATGCACTTATTCAGTTAACAGGAAATATGGGGTAATAACTGGCTACCTCAATAAAACCAGAAGGATTGAACAAAAGCATAAAGCAAATGTCGGATGACAAAGGTGAAGCATGGATAAAGATGGGTATTGCCAAAGTGGAAGGTGACTTACTGGACTAAATGTACCTTCTGCCAGAAGTTCGGTCCTTGTGGGAAGACTGGCATTTAGGTTGGCAGTAACTGATATCCCTGGCTGGTGTGGCCCCTGAGGTACAGAACTTCAGCTGTGCCACAGAAGGGGATGATCACAGCTCTTGTTGTGCCAGGGTCAGTGCTGGCTCCTTTCCTGTGGAAAACATGCCCCTTTTGAATGCTTTCTGAGAGCTTCAGGAAGCTGTGTCCATCATAGACCCCTCCTCATGCACTCAGGTGACAACTCAGCCTTTCCTGCAGCATCTTACTTCTTCCTTCTCCCATTTTGAGAAGCACTTGACATTCTGGGGCTTTCTTTTTTTTTTTTTTTAAGCATTTTTCTGAAGTAATTCTTAAGCCATTCTTGATATCTCTAACAGCCTCTTTTGGACCATTCAGCTCAAGTCTGGGATTTTTGAGAGTTAAGTGTGTGAGTGAAACAGAGCTGACACACATTTTTGTCTCTGTCTTTCCATACCTTCAGCTCATCTGCCAGGCAGTGCACTTGCTGCTTTTAGGATTGTCTGGTGATATCTGAAATCCACTCAAGTGTGAGTGGGAAAACAAGAAGGATGCCATTTGGGAAGTGAGGATTTCAACATGAGAATCTTGTTGTACTAGTTTTATACATGAAAAAAATAAAGCTTAAAGGTCTTTTCTGTCCATGCCATTTTCTGTGTACTGGGGAAAACATATTTTTACATATATAAAGGAAGGCAAGATCTGAAAGGCTGCAAGCTCCCTCCAGATGACATAAAAATGCCAGTACCTGGGGAAAATAAGTTAAAGTCACAGTACTGTGTGAAATAGTAAAATGCAGGGCACAGACTAGAGTAGTAAAACTCTTCTCAGAAGCAGTTTGAGGATGTCTTCGTGCAAGGTTAGGTTGCTAATTGCTATAGTCCGATTAAATGTCTCTCTTGTCAGAGATTACAATATAAAAGGCTTTTGGTAACTTTTGGGCTAATTGTCATGTCCAAAGGGCATTTAAATATGCCCCATTTGAACTGAAGGAAGCGTGGCTTGCCAAGGGAAGCTAAATGTCAATCCAAACTCAAATGTAGAGTGGTAGCACTGGCATCCTTAACCCTGACCGCCAATGAAGCTTCCAGCACTTCCTGCATAAAACACCCTTCATTAAGGTCTGAGTTGAGTTCATGAGACATTTGAACTTTATCCTGCTGTGGTTTAAGACAGTTTGGTTGTGTGGCAGCCCTTGGCAATGCTGCCAGTCTATACCAGTTGGATGCATCTCCTTGGCCATTGATCTTCACGGTGTGTTGCACCCAGCAACTGGCAAATATTCAGTGGTTTTTCTGTTGCTTGTGTTTCTCCTAATGGAACTCCTAAGTAACCTAATTGGTAATTCCCATTTTAATGAGCTCCTTATTATGGGGCTAATAACCTGCATTATTTTCTGTGGTTCCAGCCATTAGCAGCTTGACATTAAATGCTTTTAATTTGTTTTGATGCACATCTGTTGACTTAGCGTCTCAAAAAGTAAATAGTTCAGCGCAGATTTGATCAGGAACGAATTTGGTATATGCCCTTGAGGTCCTAAATGCAGGCAGCAACCCTCCCACTATCTGCCCTCTTTCAATTCGCCTTGTTAAGACTTTCCCAAGACCCAGCAGGATGCACTTTTCCAATACGATGCTCCACAAAGTTATCCTGCCACTGCTGTAATTGGTGGCAGGCTGTCATAACCCGGCGGGCTGTTTTCAAAGCACCTCCCTAGGTGTTCAGCACGAGGAATGAATTGACACTGGCACCTTGGGGGGGAAAAAAAAAAGAACTAAAAAAAAAAAGAAAGAGGAAAGAAATCTGAAAAGGGACCTGAATGGGCGGGGGAGGAGGAGGAAGACCGGTTCCCAGGGTTTTCGCACATAACTTCTGTTGCTATGGCAATCGCTCTGTCTGTCTGTACTTGTTCAGAGCAACAGCTTCATCCAGAGCCACACAGTCAGGCAATTTCGGTAATTCTCATTTGGGAGCGTGGAGAACAAGCAATGGGGATGTTTATTCAAAAAAAAAAAAAAAAATTGGTGTGTGGGGGGGTGGTGTGATAGAGAGAGAGGAAGAGTTTGCAAATATGCATTAACCTGGTGCTTATTCCTGCCAGGGTGTCATCTGGGGCATGTTTGTGTACAGCACCCAGCACAACCACCACCTGAGTTTCAGCTGGAGCTTCTAGGCAGAGTCACAGCACAGATAAGCAAAGAGGTTTGGGTCAGGGAAGTGAGAATTCAGCAATCACACCCCCCAGCATGTGGAGGAACTAAGAAACGTATATTCTATCCAAAAGCCTCTTTTACGTGCTCTCAAACTAGAAGGATGGGAGAAAGTGTTGAATCACAGATATTGTCCTTGGTAAAACACCGTCTCACCCACAAATTGCTTATAACGCTAATAGTAACATGGCATAGACAAGAATCTGTGGGAAGAGTGAATCACTGGAAATGACATATTTATATAACTCCTCTTGGCATTGTGCTATGGCATCTCTGTTCTCATGGGATCCAATCTGAGAGGACCTGCTGCACTCTAGACCTTGAGGATGTACTCCTTCTTCAAGCTCTGCTTAATCTTGGCCTTTCCAAATATAGGAGGTTGTTAAAGAGTTCCTCACACCAGGGTACCACAGATGACCCACTTCCACTGACCTTGAGACAGGCCAGATTTCAGCTGTAGTTCCTTGTGCTACACGCCCACAGAACAAGAGGGCTGCAGCGTAAGTCTAACCCCCATGAGAGTAATCTTGCTTCTGCAGAAGGTATTTTCACCAGGGTAGGATGGAAGAAAAACTCCATACCTTCCCACACCCTTTTCACCGTGTGATTTCAGGAAACTGCTTCCTCGTGATAAAAAGTTCCTGCAATAATGCACCCCGAGGTGTTGGGTTTTAAGCTTTTCCAGCAAACAAGACGTGTCCTGCTTAGAGAAGTACTCACCAGGGTGCAGCTTGCCAAGTGCTGGGATTTAGACTCAGAGAACCAGGGATTTTTACCTTTTTTCCTATTTTTTTTCTAAATTGAACTGGATCAAGCCTTCATAAGAAAGGAGTATCTTGGCACAGCCTGGATAGAAAACAAAGATGATGCCAGTTGCGTGTTAACTTTTCAGCTGGCATGTATTTCGTTGTTTAGAGCTAGTATTAGTGGGATGTGATCTTCTCTCCAGTGCCAGAGAGGTTAACACAACTGTCACTGCAATCATTTGAGTTAGGCAACACATATCTCGGTTTAAATCATGCTTCACATGAGGACTTAGAGTATTGAAAGCATTTAGGATTTCAATCCACACTTCCTCTTTCAAGTCAAGGCTTCTTTCAGCTTCTCCAAATTCTTCTGAATGACTTTTTAAAGAAACTGAACCAAGTGGATAGAATTTCCAGCATGCAGAGCTGTATGAACCCTGCACCATGATCCTCCCACCCCATGAGTCTTGCTCTCAGTGTCTGCCATCCTTCCCTGAACCCTCGTGGCCACCAGCAGTGGTCTGGAGGAGCTTTTTCTCCTCTTCCCTGCATCTTTCAGAAACGTTTCCTATTTTCATATGACCTGGAGTCTAGTTTTATCTGGAAAAAATGTGAGGTGTCCTGCACTGCCCAGAATAAATACCTGCCAATGCCAAGAAGGCTCCATTTTGCCAGGCCCCACAGCTTCCCTGGTTTCTGGTTCCTGTAGCCATGTGACTCTCCTTCACTTTCAGTAGCAGGATGGGGTTTTTTCCCAGCTATTGAAGTATTCCACTTAAATACATGGCCTCCTAATGGGGTTCCCTCCCCACTGCAGGAGTGAGAAGTAGTAGGGCCTATCTGAAGTGAACTGCCTGCAATCGTGTTTCTCTTTGAGAAAAATCTCACTTTTTCCAGAGGGCTCCCCCAGCCTGGAAGCCTGGAGATAAGGAGGGGAAGATAAAGGCTGCGCTGCAGGGCTGTTTGCATTGGAAGAGACAATAAAGTTGATGATAGTAAATGCTGAGTGTATGAGACTGAATGGAAGGATGGAAAATTACTGAGATATTATATGCTGCTTTATCTTGGGAACTCAAGTAAATGTGATTTCTAGCCCAGCATGATATGATACTAGCTGAGCTGCATCCTAAGATACACAGGAGAATGCCTGGCTCCTCCTGCCTGCCAGTCCACTGCTCTTCTCAGGGTTCTTTTCCAAGAGTTTCACTGCAGGGACAGAGGGAAGCCTGGGGACTGGCATATCTACCAGGGACCACTGGGCTGTCAGGGATCATGTCCTACCTGTGCCACCCCTGGGAAAATCAAACAGCCTCACTTTCCTTTAATTTTTATTTGCATCCTTTTGGGGTTCTGAGCCTTCATCTGCCTGTCAGTCACTCTATGTTAATTTTTTTTTTTTTTTTTCTGAGGGCTAACAGCACTTCCCTTCCCAGAGCAGTGTTGTGTAGATAAATCGGGGATGCCTGGGGATGTATACTCCAAGCCTTTCTGGAAGAGTAAACCCGAGGCCAGCACTGGGAGTTGGCCTCTGGGGCAGCAGAACAAGAGACGGTGCTGCTCTTAAAACAACATCCAAACCAACAAACAAATGAGTGAGGCACTTCCCTATCATCTGAAGCCTTCCTAACCCTTTCTCAGTGCTAGCAGATGCCAGGAAAAGTCTCTGTGGAGCACTGAGCTGACTGAATGAGGTCAAAGGGAGACTTTTTGTCCTCCAGCCTGTGCACTGTTGTGTCCTACTAGAAACCTCTGTAACGGTAGGATGAATTCTCAAATGCAAGATTCACAAAAATGGAAGGTTGTTGGTGTAGCTGAGATGGAATTAAAGTGGAACCATAACCATTCCTTTATGTTTTTTCCTTCCTCCTCCTCTTCTTCCCCTCCATTTCAGTGAGTCCAAGCAGGGGCTGGAAGGCAGGAGTGGGACGAGGCTGCATGTGGGGAAGAACATGCACAGCCCAAAGGATGCATCTGGGTCATTTCCAGGGCACTGACTGCAGCCTGTAGGTCACCTGTACCCAACAGCCAAGTCTGGGCTGAACTGGCCGTCATGCATCCAGATCCAAAGTGGAAGAATGGTCTGTGAAGAGCTCAACAGCATCCTGCACCCTTCTTCTTTCCAAAATTAATGCAGGGACATGCTGAGCAATGCATGGAGTATAGGTTTGGTTTGCTTTGCAAATGATGTTTCCAAAGGAAAGATATTAGCCTTTCCTTGTAGCACAAGGAGAGTGGGAACAGTGGAAATAAATGTATAGGCTACATTCCTCTTAGATATATAGCAACTGGGACTACCAGAAAATAACTTGCCCCTTTGACTTGTTTGTGATTGAATCACAATCATTTTGGGTTTTTTGTTTTGGGTTTTTGTTGTTGTTTCAGAAAAGCATGTACTTTCCAAAAGTAGGTGTAGAGTTTTCCATATATAAGCTTCAGAACATTGGGTGGAGTTCCCAGTTTAACTCCTGGGTTCTGAGAAAAGAGTCCCTGTTTCCAGGCTGCACTCAAAAATGGAGACAACTCTGTGTCCCCCAGCAGGAATGCCCATCCTATCCTCTCTTTGCTTTGGTCCAGGGTGCAGAGCTTTCCTGCCCGATGTGCTGTTTCTTCACAACCTTGGAATCTGCCAGGGCTGTAAAAAGGATGAAAATTATACAATGTGCATTCCAGGCATCATTCTCACAAGAAAAGACAGTGCCCAAATTAGTCTGGATTTACACCAGTGCAGTAGGTCAGCCTGGATGAGAAGGGAGCTCAGTGTGCATCCAGGAGCCCAGCCCCACTATCCCAACGTTTGGCATCTCTTGGACCAACTCAGTATGAAAGGGATGGGGAAGGGTCCTAGGCAGACCAAGTTGCCACAGTCTTCCCTGCAGCAGGTGCTGCCTCGGTTTCCCCATTCCCAGTGAGGTCTGGAAGGAGGCTTCAGCAGGGGTTGGTTAGTCCTGCGGCGTGTCCATGGGGACAAGGTTACCCTATGTTTTCACATCTCACAGGAAGGATGGGAAAGGGTCTCAAAGCCTCAGCTGGTATCCAAGGGGCAGCACTTGTACTCTAAGATCTCACACTGCTGTTTCTTGAGGGTGCTTCTCATTACAGGTTGCCCTGTATATCGACCCTGCAAAGTGGAGATGTATATATATATGTATGTGTATATATATATATATATCTCTTGCAGAGATTACTGGGTCAGATGCTTCACTGGCATAGACACGTGCAGGACCAATAGGGCCAGATGGTGTATGCCAGAAAACATGGCTCTCTGTGGCTGCAGCTGAAAATCTTGCTCGGATGGAATTGTCTGTGACATTTTGTTGCACGTCACGTTGTTAGCGAAACTGAGCAAGTCCCTCCCTCTAAATCATCCAGGCAATGGATGCAGCCACATCACAGCTCAGGAAGTCCATGTGGGACTGTGCCAGGGCAAGCTGGCCATGCATGGTTCCCCATCCTGTCTCCCCAGTTCACCAGGGAATGGTGAAGACAAGGCTGGAGAGGACACAAGCTCTGCCTTGGAGCTTATGTCCCCCCTAGTATGGGCATGGCCAAATTATCCAGGAGCAATGTCCAGCACTCACAGATTAATTTCCCATGACTCAGAATATAATAATTCCTGCTGTAATTCATGGTATGACTCCTAGCATTGTGCTTCTAGGATTCCCCACCTGAAATTTGAGGAGAACTGTGAGGGCTTGATTGGATTTCAGGGCGTCTCCCAGGAATTTCACGTCCGGAGAGCAGAAAGCACCCACTTCTCAGCTACAAATGTTGCAGCCCAAAAGTGTGGTGGATTTCCTGTTTGCAGAGATCACAGATGTTTGCTTTAAAATTCACTCCAGCCCAAATGTTCAGGCTGGTGAACTTGTTCGCTGGACCGTTTCCAGAAAATGAATGCAGAAGTGGGGCTGGGACAGGAGTGACAGGCGATGGTTTATTAGTTTGCCGTGTGTGAGTCAAATGCACACAGACACTGTCTGGATTTGACCAGCCATGATTGGAAAACTTGTAGGAATCAAGTAATGGAGATGGTAGAGGAAATCCTGTCATTCATTGTTTTAGTCTTACTGATGTCACTTTTATGTCCCTTTTATCCCTTGTCTCTTCCAAAGCTTCCAGAGGGAAAGTTGTGACTGACAGTTTTGGTCAGACAACCAGACATGACGTGCAAGAGGTCAATTCATTCTCTGTTTGTCAGAGAGGAAGAGATTTATTTGCTGTAGGTACATCCGGCTTTGACTTCTTTGCGATGCTCTTTGTTTATGCAAACCAGTCGGCCAGGGGCATGGAGGTCAAGATCTACATCCCAAGTAGGAAATCAGTGCTCAGAAATAGCAGCCCTGGGGAGTTCATGAGATGAAGGTCCCTCCAGGCTCCCTCTCCAATGCACCCTGTGGAAGGAAAAACAAAAGACCTGTATTTCTACAGGAGGGAGTATTTATGGCTTTAAATTGCAAAGCCAAGCTTTATCACAATGTGACCAAATGATTTCAGGGCAGAAAACACAGAGGAGCTGATTGAGAACTATTAGCTATTCACATTTTTCAAATGGAAATTCCAAGAGCTTTAGAACATGCTCAGTTTTGATATATTTTGCCATCCCAGCCCCTTTTGCAAAAACAGTTGATGATTAAGGCAACGAGTCCCTATTTGCTATTTAAACATAGAATAAGGGTCAGGCTTGTGCCCAAAAGAACACAAACTCTTAATAAATCAAATCAGGTGGCTTTCTTCTCTTGAGAAATTATGTGGTAACCATCAGAGGGTTTTATGAGCTGGAGGCTATCTCCACATGACACAGGACCTCTCCTTTACAAGTTACTTTTACTACTTGTTTGCAGTCGTGGCTTCTTTCTTGTTTTCCTAACCCATCAATGTTAAAAATTGAAAGTGGTTCAAGTCTCAGGTGAAATAACCCCCTCCACCGACCCTGTTAATGACAGACCTGTGTACTTGCCTTGTATGGAGTTCATTAAGCTGGTTGGTTTCCTTGTGCTGCCATCTACAGAGCAAGCAACAGGTAGTGCCTGGGGATTATTAACAGCGAGTTAATTGCAAATCCTCCTCTTTAAATCTTCATGATCAGTGCCTCTTCAGCTCTGATAAGCACTGCTGGCAGCTGGGACTGCTGTTTTTCTCTTCCAAGACTGTCCTTGAAGTCATCGGCATAGGACTGTCAATCCAGATGGCTTTGCTGCAGGTCTGTGTCATGGGATGCTTCAACACCAGGGAGACTGAAGTCTCCAACCCCTCTGACTAGAGATCAAGAGCCAGACCTCAGCTCTAGGAGCTTCTGGATGGTCTCCTCCTGACACAAAGGAAGTGGAATCTCTGCCACTGAGCTCATGTCTGCTCTTAGTCACATCACTTCACTTTTGTGGCTCTCTGACACTGGGCAGAGCTGTGACATCCTCCTGTAAGGGAAGGAAAGGTTGTCTGAGGTGACCCTACATAATTCTGTTGATTCCAGTGAGTTCAGGGCTGGGCATCCAGAGCTGAGTGTTATTCATGCTAGGATCTAAGAAGTGGACAAGAAATCCTTTAAGACAGTAAGGCTGACGGGAACTCATTTACTTCTAGTGATTTAGACATTGCAAAAAATGTTCTTTAACAAATCCTGATGATACTTAAACTGTGTCTGGAAGATCAAGGTGCTGTATGGATAGCAGATGGGAAATGTACTGATTTAAAATGTGCTAATATCCTTACAAATCTGATCCAGCCTGAACACTTTACAAAAACCTACTCTGGGTGACTACCATTAGGTTTCTGTATGTGGTGCATAAAGTGACTGCAGTCAGAAAGTCTGGATGTAAAGTTTATGGACCTGCCTGCAAAGGGGATTGCTGGGAAAGGAAGTCTGTCCCTGGGATGGGGCTGATGCCGGGTATTCCCCTGCAGCAGCGAGAAGGAAGAACTCCAGCATGATGGCCTTCTCCTTCCTGTTGTGTTTGCTGCCTGGATGCCAGCAGGCAGGAAAGACCAAGGTCTGGTGCAAGGTTATAGGTTCAGTGTGCAGACCAGTGGCAGGGCACACAGTAAAGACATCCACAGACACAGAAAAGCCAGACACTTGGGAGCCTGCAGCAAACACATTTGATTTCTCCAGTCCTGAAGGAAATCACCATCCTTGGATGTGTTCAGAAAATCCGTAGATGTGGTGCTTTAAAGGCATGGTTTAGTGGTGAACTTGGCAGTGCTGGGTTAATGGCTGTACTCAATGATCTTAGAGGTCTTTTCCAGCCTTAATCATTCAACGATTCTATGACACACTGGGGTTAACAAGTCCCAGCCCTTCTGGGGGTCTGCTTGGGTCTGGACAGCATCCAGGTACCTCAGGGGCAAGGGAAATGTGCTTATCCTGCAGATTTGCTCTGTACTGGAGATTCCTGTCGCCCCTCGTGACCCTTTTCTCCTGCACAAAGCTGCAGCCAGCACCCCCCCTGCAGCGTGGCCTTGCAGGAGCCAAGGAGGGGAAGGGGTGAGCTACGGCTCACGGAGCTGTATTGGGAAACCAGCCCACGCACCGGCACACACGGAGCAGGCACCGCCTGGGCCAGCTGTAGCTCCCGGGACCTGCGGTGAGGCAGAGCTTTCACTCACCTAATGGCTGGGCTGAGCTTGCCAAAGCAGGCAAAGATATAACCTGCAGCTCCCCGGACGTGTTTGTGCAGCTCTGGGGCTGCGTCTCGGCGAGGAAGGAGGGCACTAGGCAATAACTCGCATACCTGCACTGGATTGTGTAAAATGTGGCTGTGAGCACCCGCCTGCCATGTTGCTGCTTGTGCCTTGGTTTTATTGCTCTCTGCCCCAGCACTGTGTATGCTGGTATGCTCAGGGTGGGGTTCATCACAGGTTTCCATGATTTATTTCCCTTCTCTTTGCGGGGGTTTCTGAAGCTTCTGAAGAGGCTTTTGAGGAAAAAATCATATTTTAGAAGGAATCATATTTTAGAAGGAATCATATTTTTGTGCCTCCACCTCTATTTCTATATGAGACTGTGTCCTATGTGTCTTTGGCTTCAGGGTCACTGTCATACCCACAAGGAAGAAGCCTGAGAATAGGGACTTTTTTATGCTGCTGAGGCAAGGTCTGGGTGCTCTGCATTAGATCAGAAACTACCCTTGAATAGCATAGGAGCTGGTTTTATTCCTAAAGACTGGCATCCAGGACTCTGCAGCAGCCAGCACTGACCAAGGACTTAAGCCACCACATGGGTATTGCTGAAAGCCTTTCTTACACCATACAGAGGGACTGCTGGTCTCTCCTGTGGAATCAAAATCCATTGCAGAGGAGAGCCTAATGAGGCACCACAGCCAGCCATCCTGATTCTTCAGTCTCAGTTTTCAGGATGCTTGCTCCACCTACGCATCCCACAGGGTGCCTTAATTCCCTTGTGCCACCTCCACCTCCTGGGCTGATGGGGAGGCACCAAGGCAGTCTGAGTCAGCTGCAGGCACTCAGTGCTGCCCGTGGGTGCCTTGCAAGAGGCTGCGGGTACAGGCAAGCTCCCCTCCTTCTGTGCAGAGGACACCCAGTTTTATTTAAAAAGTCATGATTGACATTAATAGCATGCAGAGCTACCTGGAGGCTGCAAAAACCTGTAGGAAAAGATGCTATGAGGCGAAGAGAAGGCATCTGCAGTGGAGGAAGCATCATGTTGAGCTACTGCCCTCTGCTGCTGTGCGGTCCCGGACAAGGAGATGGTCGGAGGGATGCATCCATTTCCAGCTCCCAGAGGCTGCAGAGCTGAAGCCGCTGGGGCCTGCCATTCCGCCTCGCCTTAGGACTGGGAAGCTTCTCCCGGGTTTTTATTCAGGATCAAAGCAAACAGATTTGTTCAGCTTGTCCTGAACACTCCTTGTCAATGTAGGCAGCCTACGAGGAAGTAGCTGTCATTTGCCGAGATAAAAGGTTGCAATTTAGTCACTAATTATCTCTTATCATGCTTTGCTGGCCTGGCACGAGGCAAAATGATTGCAGTGCTTCCAAGAGGTGCTGCACTGCTGCCTGGGAGGAGGGAGCCTCTGGGCACAGAGTCCTCAGAGCCTTGTCATGTGCCTGGTACCCCTGCACACTGTGCACCATCCCCATCGGTCACCTATTAATGTAACACCAGTATTTAAACAGATCTTTGATCGGTGTCTAAAGGCTGCCTAAAAGCCAGGAGCAGGAGGTAACAGTAGAAGGAATTAAGTGCTCAGTGAACACCCAAACCAGGCACATGAGCTCCTGGTGGAGTGTCTGCAGGCCAAACTGCAGGGGAATTCCTAAGGACAGAGTACATAGGGAACCCACTTAGGAGAGCACTGTAGCCAGCCTCAAACAACAGAAGGGTCTAGGCAGCAGTATTAAAAGCAAAAGTCTGTGAGGCACCTGAAGCACAATCTGACTCCTAATTTGGCTCCTCTTGATGGCAGGAAGTAGCATTTGCTGGATCTGGATGCAGCTCATACCCAATTCCAGCTGAGCTGATTGGCACACAGAAAGCAACGTCATAAAGTAGGTGACAAAAAGATGACATTTCCCTGCCGTTGCACCTTGTCCTATTGCTGACCATGGCAAGTGGTGTGATGACACCTTATACCCCTCCCTCCCTGAGTAAGTAAACAACATAGGCCATGAGACCAGCTCAAGAAAATAAAATTATTACAGTCTCTCGTATTTGTCAGTGTGTGTTAAGGAAAATGGTTTCTGCTCTGCCCTGTGCTAAACCCCATTTCCACCTCTACAGACAGATTTTAGATGAAGATTAGAGTAAGCTATAACCCTAAGTTCAGCTTTTCTTCTCTTTCTTGAAAGAAATAAGGATTTTAAAAGCCATCTGGAAAAATGTGTCATTTTCTATGACAATAACCCATTGAATCAGCAAATTGTTTTCGTAGAATACAAGAATTCAGTTGAAGGGACCTACAGTGATCCTCTAATCCAACTGCATCTTAGATAGATAAACAAGCATTTTTATACAATTGTGCGTGAATTTTTAAAATTAGACCAAAAAAGACCTTAAAGCGGGATGATTCTTTAGCAATAGTAGGTGAAATGTCTGTCACTTCATCTTGAGCAGAGTGTACGATTACGATCGGCACCCAAAACAAAGATCACAGACTACATCCGTGATGCGGCTGTTCTTTTCACTCCAGAAACATTATGCCCTAGATATACCATAATATTTTTTCAGCAAATTAGCAAAAAAAAGTCTGTTTTAGTTAGCATATGAAATGCATTCTGCACACTGCTACTGTCAAAATTGTAACTGCATAATGAAATATAATTTGGGATGTAAAAATGGCATTTTAATATGCTCTACTCAGGGAACTGAATTTGATATGTCATGCTGGCTTACTCATAATTTACATTTCCCATTGGGCAAACTAAAAGACAAGCAGTCATGCTTTCCAGAAAGGTGTCAAGTCATATTCAGTCAAAAATATGCTTTTCTGGGCCGTACAGAAAAAATGTTACATTTTGCAATGCATGTCTTAATTCAGAGTAGATAACTGGAGTCACATGCTTTAGGCCAAAATTACCAGTCAGGTGATTGCTACAGGAGGCAGTCACAGTCACACCAAACTGGAAACAAGTAGGAATGATGTGTAAATATTGCTCTGTTCTGCTGCTTGGGGTGCCTAAATCTGGGGATCAGGCTTGGCCAGGGGCTGATGTTGGAGCTGGATAGCTGGAGTTGCCTACGGCACAAGGCATTTGGAGCTACAGTTCTTGGTGGATAGCTTTAACCAGCCTTCCCTTTCTTGTTAAAAGCTGTGGAAATGGTTTCTCTGCCATACAGAGGAACCTGCCGGTTATATCTCAATAGCTGCCAGAAAAGACCAAGAGCGCTGAGCTTGTGACTAAACACCTATTTCCATGAATTGCAGCCTATTTTCTGAATCAGCATACTACTGCTTTAAAAAAGAGATGCTGTGCACAGTGTCAGACATGCAAAGGAGTCTGCAGACCCAGCCACTGCCACCACTATCCATAACAACAGGCTGTAGGGAAGCAGGGGGTGTCTCTGGACAGTAGGAATCTCTAAAACTGGGGCTGTTCTGCACTCAGATCTGTCCCTTTACCTCTGCAGTGACCCCAAGGCTGGCGCCACTCCTGAGCCTCCCCCTCAGCTGCACACCAGGCACTCAGGAAGGTCATGGTGCAAGCTGGGATTTGTCCCACCCCAAGGGGCACAGGGAGATGCCACCTCCCTAAAGTGACAGCCACCTTCACTGATGGCATTTCCAACACTCACAGCGCTTCATCCTGATTGCTCCTCGCCCAATTAACGAGCTTCCTAACAGGATGTTGTGTCACGTTATCTTTATTTGCACAGTGCTTCAAACTCCAGAGCGCTGGCCGGGGCAGCCCTGCAGTGCCAGATGCTGGCTTAAAGGAACCTTGGCCAGTTTATCATCTGCTTCCGTAATTTCTGACTGCTTCACAGGGAATCCTCTGACCTCTTGCCTCAGAACTTGGAGCCTTGACTGACAAGCAACCCCTCCACACCTCCGATTTCTTTGTTCTGCCTTGTTTCTGTTCTATTTTTGGTTAGGGAGAAGAAAAGCCTGATCCCTCCTACAGCTCTAACTGTGTCAGGTGAGGTTTGTCCTGAAGGTCTGAGAGGATGCACTTCTCAGGTCCTGGGGAGTGACTGTGACAAAGGAGACTTCTGCCAAGGGAAAGATGCTTTCGAATTCCACCAGAGCATCTTGCCTGGGAAAAGGGAGTCTCTGAGTCACCACAGCTCCGGCATCCCCTTTCTGCAATATCTGCTTGTGCCAGCTGGGTTGGCGCAGGACATGGTGCAGGTGTAGGAGGCACAAGTACTGCAGTGACTGTCTCCCTCCACCCACTGGTATAAAGCTCCTGGCTGGTGAGTGGGGCTTCCCCACTGAGTGCTCACAGAGCCCAGAGTGTTCCAGAGCTGTACAACCAGCAGACCAGCCCACCTGCCCCAGGATGAGCCCACCCGGCCTCTGACTTAGCCCAGCCAAAAACTGACACATCCAGTGACTTAAGCAACAGTGATACCGAAAAGCGGCAGAAACACACTTCTTAACACCAATTTGTAGATGTTAAAAAGGGCATTCTTCTGTATTCAGCATGCTGGATGGACATTTGGAGGACAGCTCCTCTAATCGAACGTACCTAACGACAGGACAGGGCTTTTTATTACATCTATTGTTTACATATTCATTAGATATTCTTGCTTACTTAATACATATTTATTAGTTTGTTTGCATAGTCACACCCCTACTGGAAGTCCTGCTTTGGTCTTTCCGGGTCTTTGTCATCTTGACCTCAGTTCTCGAGCAGGTGCAACATCATTGTGTCCCACCACCAAAACCTGTTATGTTTGTTCTTTATTTTATCTTGTTTGGGTACACAGAGCTTAGTTTCCATCTTCTTTGTTTGACTACATCTCTTTATCCAGTTCTCTAGGACTTCCCTAAGATTGCATTGTTCCTTTTTTGGACATTCCAGGATACTGTGACTAAAGTTTTTATTTCTTCTATGAATAGTATAAACCCCCCACTTTTAGAATAAGCAGTGTGTGAGCAGGCAGGTACTTATCACCCTGATTGGTGTAACGCTGCATTTCGGCTGATGCACAAAAGCCTCACAGTCACACAAAGGTGTCAGTGTCACACGAGCTGCAGCTGTAACATTATATAAGGCTGATGAAGGTAACTGAGAGCATGGATCGCCATGGAGGCTGAGGCTGTCACACCAGGGAGTCTGTTAATGCTGCAGCTTCACTTCAGCATCGTGAAGGATTTAGGATCACTTTTTTGGCCCAAGAGCCTCCACAAACTGGAGCGTCTGCTGCACGATGGTCCACATGACTGGCAGTGAGCTAAAAGCACGGGGAAATGGCACAAACACCAAGTGTGCAATGAAATGTGTGTGTGCACATTCACTGAACATGCAAAAGTGGATGTCAGACTCAGAAGTGAGACAAAAATGGAGAAGAGAATCTTGGAACTGGTGACCCCTGGCCACCTGTTTCTGGGCAGAGAGACTGCAACAGCCATCACCAGCTCCATCAGCATCTGGATTACCTGGGATAACCTGGCATACCATGTCCAACAGAGCCTTTCCTTATCTTTTCTGTTCCCACTGTCTGTCCTTTTCAAGCCTAATTCAACTGACCATGTGTTGAACTTCATTTTCTCCAGCTGGACCAGAAATATTGTGTGTAGGTGAAGGAAACATAGAGATGCAGTTCAAATTATGCTTTTTAATTCTGTTGGAGAAAGAGACCTGGCAGGGGATTACATGGGGCAAAACCATGCAGGTGAAGCTTTCTAATATTGTCTCAAGGAGTATAATTTCAGGGAAACTAAGCCTGGCCCTGAGTTGTTGTCCGGAGGTGAAAGAAGCAGAGAAGCAACTTGCAGGCAGCCTGAGCTCCTCTTCCAGGTTCTCCACAGAGAAGGCTCAGGGTTTCTGTACAGTGTTACCGGACATGAGGTTTGAGCCAACACATCCATGCTCAGTGGAAGGATTTCTTCATGAGCATCCGTCTGTGTCCATACTCCAGTTCCTGGGGCCTGACAGCAAATCATGAAATGACTGCACATAAAATTGGAGGGGAAATGAATTGTCACAAAATGTATGTGAGAAAAGGAAGTAGTTTTTCTTTGAAAATGGACTATGTTGTCCCTCTGCAAGCCCACACGCCCTTTCCAGTTAAGGCTCTTTAATAGCAATAGGGAATTTTCCTGTCTCATCTGCAGAGCAGCACCTTTGGACTTCTCCTTTGTTAATGGAACTGAGATTTCCCATCCCCCAGTGATGACTGCAGTAGGTGTCCTGAGGAAAAATTCTTTATTCATGTGAAGACAACCCATCAGCTTCATTAAACTGCAGATTACATAGGCTGATGACAGAAAGAAATTAAATAAGGTTTTGTCTCTTTACTTCCTTATTTTTAATTGAATAATAGATAATTAATTTGATTGAAGCTAGTCATGTTAAACAGTTTCCTGGATATCATATTGAGAAAAGTCTCATCCTGTAGGTTGCCCTGTCCCTTCTTTGGCAGTGATTTTGTGGTGGTAATTTTGAGATGCCCACTAAGGTGTTGCTCCAAATTGCTACGCTTTTTGTTTTTTGGAGGGGGTGGTGGAAAGTAGGGTTATTACCTTAGTTTAAACCAGACACACAGGTGGTGGAAAAGCAAGCTAGTGAGAAAGTGGGACAACTCCAGCCCCAAGTAGGAGGGAAGAGGGCACAAGACCCGGGTTGCTCAGATGAAGAAGATCCAGGATGAACATTGGCTGGACAGACACCACACTCCTGATCTTGTGCTCGTGCCCATCTTTGCCTGGGAAGTTTGCCTGGACACATTAAAGACTTCTTGAAGGAAAACAGGCTGAGCACTTTCCAGTCCACATCTGCAAAGCCCACGGGGGTGGGCAGATCCTCAAGGAAGGCTCTCTGATGAGTTATGGACGGGCAAGCCACTTCCTCACCTCCAGTGCCTCTGCCAGCACCCATGCCGATGCCCAGGCCGATCAAATCTGGCGTGGAAATAAAGCACAAGCTCAGGGGAGAGGGAGTGTGGTGAGGCAGCTGCCCCTTCATGGGGCTGGCTCGCTCCCGGCCGCAGAATGTGGAATACTGTTTTGCTCCAAGCGCGCATAGTTTGTGTGGGTGTAGATTTACATTTCGTTAAGGAAAATGAAATAAGGGGGCCGGTTTCAACTAGCCTGCAGTTTTATTATTTGCAAGAGCCCTTGCCTTCATGTGATGCTTTACGTAACAGCCTTACACATCTGCAAAGTATGTAAAGCATTTCCACTGCTGGGAAAAAGAAAAAAGGGGAGGGTATTTCCGAAAGGTATGGTATCTCCTGGGAGGACTCAACAAGGAATTTTTAGTTCCCAGCAGGCAAGAAAACAGCAAGGACCATAGGTCTGTTCTCTAGGGCCAACTTTCCCTAGGTTTATGGGATAGAAGATCACATTTCCAGGGATGAACGCATGCTTGAGAACATAGTTGACAACAGATTCGGTTCAGAAAAAATGCTCAAATGAGATGGGATGAGAGGGAATAAAAGCAGTAGGAAACTGGGACATACATCCTGATCCTAGGCAGAAATAATGGTACGAGGGAGAACATGAAACTGAGAAATGGATAGGGCTCAGGAAGCAGGAGAGGTGCTGCTGTGGGCAGTCTCTGAGCGACTGCAGACCTTCAGAGAGCTGAGCTGAGGGCTACATTTTTGTCTTACATCACCTAGAAGACGTGACCAAGCACACTCCTTCTTTAATGCTTATTATTACCCTATCTGATAGTGCAATGTATGTACATGTAAGGCTGTGGGGAAAAAAAAAAAAAAAAAGGAAAAAATGTTCTGAATGCCTCCAAGGAGGATTGGAATGAATGAAAAATGTCTGAAGCCACTCAAGTGCAAAGTCTAGTGAATCAGCCCATCCACTTTTCTTTGACTTCGGAGCCTGGGTGGACCCAAACCACAAAGAAAAGAGGAAACAAAGGTGGAGTAGACATCGAGAAAGATCTTTTTGAAACTTGGCATTAAAATGTAAGAGCTTCCAATCACTGCTCAGCCCACGCAACATGAAGCAATTGGAAAGGACTGGAAAATCACTGCACAGTGCCCTGAGATGCAGGGGGTGTTTTGTTTGTTTCTTTTCCCTGGGACCTGCTTAAGAGTTATCTGACTTCTGAGAAATTGTCACCAAGTTCCTCTTCCGTTGCAGTCTCCCTTAAAGCAGCCTGAAAAAAACCCACAGGAAATGTGAATATTCAGTCAATTCTGTAGCTCTGTTTTTTCTTTGTATTTAGTTGTCCTCATTTGGAGATGTGGCATCAATTTTAATAGTCTTCTCCATTTTTATAGTCAGGAATAAATCTCAGGCTATGAGACTTCTTCAAAATAGAAACTTTAAACCCTGGTAGGCAGAACATTTAATTTTCCATCTTTTGGACATAATCCTTCTGGTACTTCCCAAAATCAGCCCAGCCCAACCCCTGAAAGAAGATCCCCAGTTAAAAGCACCATTGAGTCAGTCTTGGTTCATCCAGTCTCAGAAACATAAAGCCATCCTACTCTTTTCTGCCAGTTCCCATTCTAAAATCACGCTTTAAATGATTAAAAAAAAATAACCAGCATTTCTTATGCTATGTATCATCTGCACCCACAACCCCACATGTACCTCAGCCTATAAAAGTAAGGTAGATGAGCATGAAGTTCATGAAATTGTAGAATAGCTTAGACAACTCATGCCTTTGAAAAAAGGCTGGGTCCCAATGTTCCTTTACCAAATCAGCAGAAAGGCAAGAAAAATCAGTGTATACACTATTTCATATGGGCACTTTGCCATGGCTCTGCTCCTGTCCCACAAGCCTGGTGCTCACAAGGCAGCAGAATGGCAAAGAAATTCTGATCCAGGTGACAGGGGACAGCCACCAGCCTCTGAAATCCCTGATGGGGTGACCACAAACCTGGCAGATGTGCTGCAGGTAGAAAAGTTTCCCCTGTTCCCTGCCAGGGCTGTAGTCATCTCAGGAGGTCAGACATGAAGAGAGTGATACTTCTTCCTTGGATTTCTTTAGATGTCCAATTCTGTCATATAAATTACATGTTGAAACACCCTGCACTGCTGGCCCCATGATGGGATGTTGCTCTCCATTTCTTTGCTTGAACATCCTCTTGTCTGGCAGCCATTTACCAGGAGCCTTTCTTTCTCTCAGCTGTGTGCTTGACTCCTTCCCCTGTTTGATCCTCTCCTCTTCTGAAAGATTTACCACTCAGTAGAAATATTTGCATTAGTGATCTATGTCAGGTCTTTTTACTGCTGCCCATCTCCTTTGCATCTGTTCCTTATCACTCTTCATTACTTATTCGCACTTTTATACCCTATAGGAATCAGAGATCACTACCAGAAACATGCCCCAGTTGTGCCAGGCCCACAGGGAGAAACAGTCCATCATCTGAGGTCTTTACAGTTGAAGTGGCTGAGGCACATGGACACCTGGGGTGCAGAGGGACTGGCCACCATTCTCACACCCCCCAACTGGACCACACTAGAGTCCTCCTTACCGCTGACTGTGGTTTCCCCTAAGTGTGACACAAGCAACATCTCCTGCCCCACAAACAAGGCACCAAGCAGCTGGAGGAATCTTCTCCACCCTACGACCACTCTGCAGTACTGTCCTCGTGGACAGGAGCTGGGTCAGGTTCTTCTCCATGGGAGCTACATCCCAGAATGAGTGTGCTGCAATTTATTTAGCTTTCAAAAATTACTTGCAGGGCACGGTTTTTACCATTTGACCCCTGTGTTGCAGCCTTGCCCCACTGTGCATACATTCTATTCTTTTGCCAGGCAAATGGCAATTTTTCTCCACTGAAGGGATAAAGGCAAAAATTTGCTCCCAGAGACAAAGGTGAACTTTTCTTGTCCTTCTTTTTTTTTTACCCCTTTTTGTAATGCTGGCACTAAGCCAATTTGCTGCGCTTTACTTTCTTTCCTCTGTATGTGTGAATTTTTATATAATTTTTTTTTCTTTTTGCACAGCTCCAGAGGAAAAGGATTTCTCAGCCTTAACATCCTGTTCGCTTCTGCATACTTTTGAATGCTCTTTATTAAAAGCCAGCTATTTATACACAGGAACAAAGTACATTCCACCAACCCCTTGTGGCATAACTCCACATGCCGACTGCTAAGCCCTGGAAAGGTGTATTGAATGTATGACAGAGAGCTTTTTATAGGGATTGAATACCCACTGTACATCAGCACAGGAATACCCTTTAAAAATTCTCTTTGCTATCACGTCTTTGGAAATATGAAAGGCAAACCTTTCAACAACCTTATTCCCTCTGACTCTAATCTTGATTGTGTTGGGAGGGATAGGTGCCAGAAAACTGTATCGGTGGAAACAGAGATAAGAAGGCTGTGCATGCCATAAGGAGTTCTATTGCTTGAATTATGGCCTTGGACAGATGCAGTGACAATAATAAGACAGCACTAATAGGTGAGTGGTTCATTTACCTGCCTGGTATCTTTCAAAGATATTAAGTTGCACTTCATTACTGGAAAATTCCTAAGGAACTAAAACGAATCAAGAACAAGTGTATTATCTCAAAATCACCCATCTGACAATTCAACACAGTGGGCATCTCACAAGGGGAGGTTAACCTAAGTGATGCTTCTGTGCAGCTCACAAAAGGGGCTGGGGTTGAAAACAAGATGTCAAAGCAGTCTTTCAGCTGAAGAATAGAGGGATTCTTCAGAGAGTATTTGCATGTTTTGGGTCTGTCTGCTCTTGGAATATCTTTAGGACAAAACACTAGTGCCCAAGGTGCAGTTCAACATTTTTGCTTTGATTTTCACTTTTTTTGCTTCCCCATCAAAGGATATATGATGCCCCCTCCAGTTCACAGCTGGTACATTGGTTTCAAAACCCACTGAGCTACACTTTTAATCTTGGTGGAAGCTTCTTCCACCCGCCTGTCCCAAAAGTGCTTTACTGTATGCACAGCTGTGACCATAGTTCCATCTGGCAGCCACGCACCTGAGTGTTTACTTGGGGACTTCAGGTAAAAAAGGTACCCACACAACTGCGTCATCACAGAGTATCAAGCCCCATGTCTCCAGGAGGGATTCTGGTGAGTCCAGGTCATGATTTTCACTATTGTGGGAACAGAGCAGGTACAGAATGTCCTTTGAAGCCACAGCCTCTCAGGAGGATGGAGGAAGTATTGCTATCCCACCTCATTTGCAGACACTCTCTGATCAAGGCATTGCCCACTATTTGTAGTTTCTCGTACTGTTCTGGTACAGACTGTTTCAGAAAGCTTTGGCAAAAGAAGCAGAAAAGTAGCCCTTCTTAACCCAGTTTACTTGACAGTTTCCATAACAACTTGACACAGCTATTTATAACACAGGAGAATATCATTTGCGTCTCATCATTTTTAGAACCTTTGTTGCCATATCAACCCCAGCCACGTAGCAGAGCACAGACCCATTCAGTTCTCTCACTCGCTCAGAAATAAGCTTCTCTCAATGAATTGAAATTCAGTTGGTCTCAGAAGGACCCTTGAGAGACCTTCATGCCACTTAAAGTATAATTCAAGCCATAATTTAAATGGATTTTGGCCGATATGACCCATCTGCACCAGATGGGTGGGATCACCTGCAGTGGGAAGCAGAGATAAGGATGGGGTGGACAATCAGAGCAGCATTCCCATTTTCTTGGGAAGCAAATAATGAGAAGGATAGGGCAGCTACTGGTGCTCTTTGTGATGGATGTAGAAGAAAAAACTGATTTTGAAATGTCAGAGTTTCAAAGGCTCAGTCCTCAGTCTGCATTCTGGGAGGGAGACTGTGTGTCAAAGGAGTTCCAACAAAGAGCAAGGTCAGAATGCAGTGAAAGTCAAGAGTGGTAGAAAAGTGGCAGAAGACAACAGTCTGGGGCGAGGCTGTGCTCCCAGAGGAGGAGAGGATCCCTTGTGGCGTGGTATCAGGTGCTACTCAGTCCTGTATTCATTCTCACAGTGCCAAGCACCAAAAAGCTACCCCAAAAGAGACAAATGTCCCCAAAGCACAACTCAAGTAAGGATTAAGTGTCTCCCAATAAGTCTCTTTGGAGGCAGCTGTGGTGCTCAGACACTCAGTTAAGTCCTCACAGCGAGGAGAAATGAAGTTGAGCCTCAGTTTCTCACCAAGGCTTTTTTCCTCATTCCTGCTGGCTCGTCCAGCCAGTGCTCATCACTTGCATAGATTGGTCTGGGGAAGTTCAGCCTTGCAAACCCATGGCACCAAAACTTCCCTTCCAGGTTGGGATAGAATTAATTCTAAAATATTCATGCAACGTGCAATCACAACTATCTATAATCCACCTGACACCTTCGTCTGACTAAGCAGCACTCAAATAACCCTTTGGCTGCACTGCATTTTGTCACTCACGCTTCCTCCTTCTGTTGGGAGATGGCAGGTCTGTTGTCCATGCCCTGACACCTCACTGTCTCAATCTGCTGTGTTTGCTACTTTCCCAAGACACTTCTCTTTAAAATAGGTGTCCTCCATCTCCCCTCCCTCTGAGATCCGAAGGTGTCTATGTATTCCCTTGGATAAGCACCCATTCGGCAGAGCAAATTTCATACAAATAAGGTGACCACTTGACGCAGTGCCAGTGACTTGGCCTCCCTTCCACCAGCAGAAATGCACGCAACAGCGTTTTCAAGAAGCAGTGTGGGTTCCCGGTTTGCATTAGTCATATTGTTCTGTCTTGTTTTAATCATCTCAGTGCTTCTAGAGGGGTCTCCAGCAAGACTGAGAAGCGTGTTAGCAGCTCCAGCACGGCCAGGTTTGTCCGCCTGTGTCAGCAGATGAGAACCTCAGCCTCGCGGATGTGTTTTGTCATGTAGCAGCGCTGAATACAGACCCGCCAGCTTTATTAATAGCAGCCCTATTATTTGACATGATGTTCCACCAACCCCTTGGACTGGGGACAATAGGAAATGGCACTTGCATGTTTAAATCCGTGGCACGCTGGAACTGTTTGAATGTGTGTGATTCATTGTCAGACAGGGCTATGTCAGGCACTGCGGGCAAAATAAAACAGGCTGCAAATGCATCATCCATATGTGTTCTACACGTAAGCTGTTTGAAATGCATCCTGCCCAACCTCTGCTTGTAGAAGCCATAAATGAGCTCTATGTATGCTTTAAAGTGTCTTAGCAAGTGCCAACCTGGTGCTTTTAACCATAACCCCGGAGGGTGCTAGGAGGTCTCTCTTGTCACATCTGCAGGCACTTGGGGAATATCTGACTGGCTGCTGTAAGAAAATAGCGTCAGGTGTGCTCTAAAAGTGGTCATTCGAGTCCTAAACCCAGCAGTTATCACCCACACCTAATCAAAACCAGAAAGTTTGGGAGTTTGGGGCTGGTTTGTTTGTTTGTTTTCCATACTGACAAGTATTAGTTTAGCCCTGAGAAATCTGGGAAGTCCTGAAAGTTTTAAACTTGCACTGCTCACATTCCTCCAGCATCTGTCTCAACTGATTGGTATTCCTGTATTTCAGTTCTCTCCACTAACTTCTGGTTAATTTGCAGCATAATTGATACTATTTGAAGTCACTGAATTCAAGGGGAAAATTCATATTTGAAAAAATGTATGATAAACACACTAATCTTTGCATCAAAATAATAATTCTGAAAGCTGTGACATATGCTGAAAATTTGTGGCTCACTCTATAAATGGACCAATGTAAGACTTTTCTAACATGATTTACTTTATTCAGCCTCCATCTCAAGTCCTGGAACAGAATTGGTCCTAAGCAACATGTGTGTGGTTCCTCAGCCCAAACACACAAAAAAAAGCTGTGTGAGAAAAATTTGTCCTGGGAGGAGACTGAGGCAGAAACAAACTACTTTGCTGCTAACACCACTTTTAGAGATTGAAATTCTCTGATCCAAATTAGAATTTCTTCAAAAACTGAACAATGCCTGCAAACTAAGCAAAAGAGATGTGATAAAACCTTTAAGAGTGTTCCCTTGTAATTCCCAGCCCAGCAACATGCTCCATCCCTATCGCTATTAAAATAGCGTCTTGTTCTCTTCCAGTTGCTTCAAGTATTAAATTAGACTTTACACACAGTACCTTTTTTTGTAGTTGTCTGCAGAAAATGATTCTCAATTTACTCTCATGTGACAGTGATAGTCACCATTTTAAGGAGAATTCTATTTATCTGAGAGCTGTGGCAAAATCATCGCCTTTTCCCCAGCCCTCCACAACAGACAGGCTCAGAGCAGCTCACATGGTCATCATTTAATCCAGGTTTTCCCTTCTCCCAGCCTGGCCTGGCCTGCCTGGCCCTGCTAGGAGATAAAATACATCCTAGAGAGCCTTTAGTTTGAAAAGGATCAGCCAAATGTGGTGGGACTGTAGCTCTTGTATCACCTCAGACACACACAGCATATGCTTTTAATTCCCTGCTATGATGGGCCACCATGTAGGAACTTCAGAGACAATGAGCCCCTCCACTTGTTGCTGACCAAAAATCTTGTTCATAACCTCCCAGATCTTGTGACAACCAAGATAATTTGCTCACTGCCCACCTTGGCCCTTTGGTACCTGCCCCTTTCTTCACATCCCCCTCAGCCCAGCAACGAGTTCAAGGGGCAAGGGGCATCATCTCCCATCCAGACCTGCACAGCTTCCACCTGCCAACAGCAGATCCTGCTCCTTGCCCCTGGTACGTCAGGTGGGCTCTGTATTTCTGGCTTTTCTACACCAAAAGCAAAAAAAAAACAAACAAAAAGAAAAAAAAAAAAAAAAAAAGGAAAAAAATTGTCCGTGCTCCAAATGCCAAGCCAGGATCTGGTACACTGTAACATGCTCCATCTCATTTATTTTATAGCACTTTAATGCCTCTCTCAGTTGTCTCACTACAGAGACTCCAGGCAGAGTGGAGCCTTGTTCCTTAGCAACTCACAGTACACATGACAAAATTAACCCAAACAGTTTTGTTTATTAACTCTTAATAAGAAGCAAACAAAACATCAACCTGAGAGTTTCACAACAAAGAATGCTTTCCATTTTGGGTGCGTTACTAATATTACAGTCAACAATGTTATCTTGGGTGTTCTGTGGGATTTTTTTTAGCCCTTTTGTGAAGACTCATTTGAAGCACAAAAGTCTTTCCCTCCCTCCCTCCCTCCCTCCCTCTCCAGTGCCTGATATTTCTATAATGGAAAGACTCTATGTAATAATAGAAAAACTAAAAGAGTACTGGAGCTAATGAGCTCTAGCTGTTGCCTGCTTGGCACTGCAAAATCCAGATTTGGAGGCTGGAGATGTGAATATTATCCCCAAACTCTCTCCCAGAGTTTGGACAAATCGCAGGGATGAGGTTTTCAATCTGTTGGGGTTTATTCCAGGCTCTTCAGAAAATGTGACCTTATGCTACTCTGTCCCTGTACCCTAAACCTTAAAATACGGTCGTTTCAGAGAGATTTTATGAGAATACATGTATTAATGCCTGCAAGGCATTTGAGAAGGTATTTAAGCAGCTGACTAAATCACACCAATTTCAGCAGCAGTCAGGCATCTGAAGATCTGATATTCAGGTGCTCTGGAGATGTGAGCCAGACCTGTCCCCTAAGAAGGCTGTTGAGGATGTCACCTGTGGAATACGTCGGTTTATGTCCATCATAAAAAGGAACTAGATGTACTCTTTTTATGATTCCTGTCATATGGAGTTTTTTAAAAAACACAATTGCTTTTCAAAAAAATACGAAAAACTTGTTGGGCTTTACCAAAGGACAAGAGCCTGTCGCCTTGCTGTCTCAGGATATTCAGATGAAAGGCTGCTGCCAAGAATTTCAGGCCTAGGAGAGACTTTTACAAGATTATTTCCAGATATGAAAGCCTTTTCCTGCTGTGCTGCTGAGCCCTCCCCGTCCAACACTTCATGGCAACTGCTGATAATGAAAGTGCAGAGGCTCCCTCCCAAAAACTAACCACACCAGCTGATCCAGGCAGCCCTTTCCGGCTTTTATGGAGAAGAATAAGTGACTTGTGCATTCTTGTGAGAAACTACTGAGACACCAGCTACAGCATCAATAGGTTTTCATGGAAGCAGAATGCAGATTCTTATCACACTCCATTTATTTAGCAAGCAGTGACAAATGAATTCCTTGGAAACTTACTCCTGGTAATCCCAGAGCTCCGAGTGCTTGGCATTGAAACAACACAGAGGCAGGGTGGTCAGAGGCACGTACTCCAAGAGCCATGCTCTTCCTGATGGCAGCTAGTGGAAGGGGTGGTGGGGAGGTGGGAGAGGGACTGGAAGGGGAGCAGGAGGTGAGAGAGAAGGTCCACTTGCACTCTGAGCTCTGCAGCTGGGCTCAGTCTCCTTGAAGGGTTTCTGCACAGATGCAAGTGAGGAGGTACAGGCTGGAAGGATGCAGCCAATACACCCTCACTCGATGCACTGTGGTGTGAGTAAGCAAACAGGCTCTGAGAGCCTGACAAGAGTGTTTATCTTATCTTATCCAGGCCATCCTCTGTCCTACACAAAGATTTTTTCCTTTTTGTACATTTTCCAGCATGCAAAACCTCAGTGGATGCAAGCGTTTCCCTTAGGAAGTCTTTCACAAGTGGCTTGCTTTCCCTGCCAGGAGGTCTTTGCACAGACTGCTTCCAGAGCCCCATAGTCAGGTGTTCTCTGCAGAAAGAGAAAAGGGAGTAGATTAAACTACACAAGGGATTCCTGATAAAACTAGTCTGCAGCCTTGCTCACCTCCCCACCCAAAATTTTAGCTATCATCTTCTCAGGTTCCCTGAGCACAGAGTATTTGCTCTTTCATCAGCACTCAGTACAAAGCAGGAACAATCAGTTTGGGAAGGCACAGAGGCAGAAAGTCAGGCTATTCCTGCATACTGGGTGTAAGGCAGACTCCTCTCCTATGGTGCTGCTCAGGTTCATTGGCTACACAGTCCATGGGCTCTTCACACTCTGCCCAGCCCCTTCTGTGCCACTCCTTATAAACTTATTACTAGTAGCTCTGAGATCCTGGAGCATATCAGGAAAAGTTGTTCTCTCCAGCTGCATGGAATAGGCAAGGCCCCTCTGTTTTCCCCTGGAATTTGCCATCTTTGTACCCCTATGGCCTTGGCACAACCTTGCTGTGATTTTTCCTCCATGGAAAGCCAAGCCAGCTTTGCTCTTACATCTCAAGTAAGAACATATCCCTCCTTCCCCTTGCCCTCTATCTAAGCTCCCCAGCCCTGTGGTTCCTGACATTGGCGTGAAGATATCTTTGGGAAACATTAGGGTCTGTCATTGATGCCTGTCACTAACAAAAAGTTGGCAAAATTGAATGAACCTCAAAATAAAAAACACAGAGACTTTTCAGATTCTTCTGTCTAGGACTGACATGCCCATGTTGGCACAACACAACACTGGCCACAGCTGAAGGGTACACACTGACAGCACATCTACAGCTGCATCAAGAGGTTGAGGTTTTGACTCTTTCCTTAGGACAGAAAGAAATATGACCATCTCTTCCTGACCCAGGCTGGGCTGCGGCTTTCTCAGCTCAGCTGGGCGCTTATCTCAACGGGTAGCTGCTTGTTGTTGAGTGCTGATGCAGTTATGACATAAGATCAAATTCTACAGCCTATGAGCAAAACTTGGTATTGATTTTCAACCTCTCCTAGCCTCCACAAGAAGAAATGGGACCATTTAGATGTGGAGCCATTCATCCGTCTGTCCATCCATCCTTAAAGCCTGCTGTTAAGTGTAGCTCTGACAAAAGGGAAAGGGAAGGCATGTGGCTCAGGACCTGAGCCTTGCAGTCTGGTTCTGCTGGCTCCAGCGTGGACAGGCTCTGAAAAAAAGAGAGCTGAGGGAAATTTATACATGGTCCCCCTAAGATGTCCTGTCTATTTTCAAGCTCAGCCTCCTCACCGTTCCCAGCAGAGGGGAGGAGGAGCAAAACATTCAGCCACCGTTCCACCCCCAAATTAACATCTGAGAAAAGAAGAGGTGAGCTTTCTCTGAAGAGCTGCTGAAGAAAAGGACAAGGTAACCTGAGGAAAGGAGGGGGCTTTACCCAGCATCCAAAATGTTGGGCCCCCATCCACTCACCAAGGTTTCTTTTCCTTCTATATTTAACCTTTTTTTCCCTTTTCTCTGTGCACTTCGTCCAGGAGGAAACCTGGAAGCTGACATTGCCTCAAAATCTCAATTTAAGCCTTCCCCATTCCCAGTTTATACTGTTTTTTCATCCACAGCTCGCTCAGTCACACCCATCTAACTCCATGCCTTGCAGCAAGAACACTTGGACACACATGAAGGTAGATTTGAACTATTGCCTTTGATAGTTACAGGGTCTGCTTGTGCAAACTAGGCTTAATACGAACGTTCCTAATGAAAGTTTATATCATCCAGGTCCCTCCTGGCTTAGACAGCAGCTACAGATGTCCCTCTCAGCCCAGCTCAGAGGATCATTTCCAGGTTTGGTTCACACTCTCCTGTTAAACTCATCTTGTACAGCTTGGGGAATACTCCGATGTTCAAGCCATCCCAAGCACCTTTATGCTCCGCTGTCCAGGTGAAAATTTCCTACACCAGTGAAAAACGTCCCCTGAGACTGCGTAGATTATTCTCCCCCACCCCTTTCCCTTCTTTTCCTTTCTTTGTCCCAGGGCACTGGTCAGCTCCGGCTCACCGCCCTCAGACACGTGCGCACACAGCCGGGCCAAGAGGGGAAATGAATCACTTACACTGGGAGATCATGATTGCAGGATTCTTATCTTGAAAAAAAACATGCACATCTTCAGGAGCCTGGCAGAGAAAAAGAATCTTGGCCAACTCAAGAACTTCCAAACAAGATTTCCTAGGGGTCAGGAACAAGTTTACTTTCTTATTCAGCATGATCTTCTTCATCAAAAAAAAACAAACCACCCAACCCAAACAACCTTTTCAACTGTAAAATAGGCACACTGGGAATAGGGAGATGGGAAAATCCCTACAAGACCAGTAGCTCCAGGCAGGATATCTTCTGTGTTGTGAGCTTCAAGGGTCTTTCAGATTCCCAAAAGCTGGCAGGCTGCAGCCATTGTATCAAATTGGATTACATGGGTAAGAATTCCTGATCTGAATGTCGTCGTGACTGCTGTGTACAAGTAAACACTGTGTAGACAACACTCTAAAAATCCAACAAGTCCTCTGAGAACTTAGAGCTTCTCAAGGCAAAATTAATTAAGAAGTAATGAACCGAGCTTTTGATACTGCAGTGGAAGTGTTGCTGCAGGCGCAAACACTAAGAAAGGGGTGCTTTTGACTGATTTTTAATTAGAATTTAATAGTGCCCTGAAGTTACATCTCTCATTAAAAAAAAAAAAAAGGTTACCTAGTTTTATGTAAGGAACAATTCAAATTAGATTTTAACATATGCAAATAACTGGTCTGAAAGATCTGCATGGGAGTAATAGAGATAGTACAGGTTAAATCCTTGACCCTTTACAGTAGATTTTTCTTTAGCTGATCCATCAGTCAGTTTGTTTGCAGTTAAACGTTGGAATTAATAGTTCGAAGGAAGTACTGAAAAGCCATGTGAAATGCAGGCTTCAGCTGAGGTAAATTAGCACAGCCCATTGATTTTAACCACATTAACTATCTCACTGGAGTGTGCAGATCTTAACGCTACACAGTATTTCCAAGTCACGGCCGGTCCCAAGTCCCTTCTTATACTGAATAGCCTCTCACTCTCCAAAATGTCCCATTAAATACAGCTCAGCACGTATAAGCCTGAGGAAATCTGCCCATAAAGTCATCCAGATTGCTCAAAAAGCTCCAGCTGGAAAACAGAGTGTGTGTCAGGGTAACTCCACGGGCTCCTGGGGTGGCTTGGCCAGGGTTTGTACCTCTAAGACATTTGCAGGTATGTTGCTGTTACTGATAGCATCAAGAAACCCATCTGAGCAAGACCCCACAGGGTCTGGCCCGAAATGAGCTGTCATGAGAGGAAGCCAACAAAATACTTTCCCTCATCCTGAGCAAACAGCTCCTTTCGCTGCACTGTATGTAGGAGAATATTTGTATCATGGAAATTTAAGTTACCCTCTCTGTCTGGAATCTTGGGCTCTTGCTGCACTTCCCTCGAAAAATGCCCCTTTCAAGATAAACAACCTATGCAATACTAAACAGTAAAATGAAATAATCAGTATGACTGCCCCTCAAACAATCCTGACTAGCAGAGATTACCAGTCGGCTGCTTTTCAAACGCATCTCAAACTCGTCTTGCTCAGAGGTACAATACAGCTGCTTAGATACTTAAAAACAAAGACAGAATTCCATCCGCCTCTCACAGAGTCTGGTTGTGACAGAGCCTTTCACACGGTTAAAGGGAAAGGAGGGGAGCTGACAAGACACACAAAATCACACCTCCTGCTCAAGACAAAGGGCATTCGGGTACCTAATGTAAGTGCCACGGTGGTTTTTCTTCACTTAGTTTACCAAAGCCTCGTTGTCCTGGATAATAAGTGACCTGAATCACTTACAGATCTTCTGCAGCCACATGATGCAGCAGTTGACTGTGTGCAGTGCCTGCAGCAGGCTGGATACAGCCCATAAACTCTGGTCTGCCATGCTCAGGTGTCTTGTCTGTACAATTCTCTAATCTTTAGGACTTCATTAAGCATAGAGGGAGAAAGAAAAAGTGGTGCTTGTTGTGGTTTGGGTTTTTTTTCCCTTGCTTCTTTTTAATTACACATGAACTTAAAGGTAGTGTAGAAAGACCATGCCAAGAAACTGTATCTTTCCTCACCAGTTCCATGTTAGTTAAGCAGTGATTTTACAACTACTGGAAAGCAAATTTGTACCTTCTCTTTGATGAGACCATGATCTATCAGGAAGGTTTCTGTTCACACACAGGAGGAAACATCCTACTGCCATCCATCTGTCTTTAGGACACAGCATGGGGACAGGTGTTGATGTAGCTTAAATGTCTAGGCTGTAATCTCTTCTTGTGACCCATGGCAGGTTGCATTCCCAAAAACAGAGGTTATTAAGGGGTGAGGGAATGGGCAGGATGAGAGTTTCAGGTCATGGGCAGGTAATCCAAGGGTGGATAATCCGTGCAGCACTGGGCAAGGAGCTGAGGGTTGCTCTGTTTGATGGGATGCTGTGCATTTGGTTTACTTTTGAAGTAGCAGAGTGGCAGAGGACCATGCTTCATCTGGCTGTGCAGTTTATGGCGTCTTTCCCCACTTTGAATTCTGTGGTTAACTCCCTACAAGTACATTTCTAGAGACAGTTTTTGCTTTTACAGCCGTGGGGCTTTTTCACTCTGCATTCAGATTTGGTGCTGAAATAGAGGCACTGACTTTCATTCAGATGAATTCTGTCGCCTCAGTGCTTAAATAGACACATACTAGCCCAGACTTTGTTTGGTTGGCCACTTCTTTTAATCTTCATGATCCCAGATCACTCCTCTGACACTTCTCCCAGAAGTCCTTGGCTGTTTTGCTCTTTATTCATAGAATCATAGAATATCCTGAGTCAGAAGAAAACGCAAGGATCATCAGCTGTAACTCCAACATCACCCAGTCTGACTATTCATGCCAGCCTTCTATTTACCAAGAAAATATAGGGCATTGCAGCAAACAGGGTTGAGAGCAGCAGCGTCTAAATGCCCCAGGTGGCTGAACTATCAAGGTGAGTCCTTTGAGTACAGAGAAGGACATAGGTATAAATTTGGGCTTGGGATGCTTTTGTGTGGCAAGAACAGCAGGGAAAGCTCATGGGTAACTCAGTCTCTTTTGGTGTTCATTGGGACCTCTCATCACTGGTTTGTACTTTCTCCTGAGCTCAGGCACGAGCCTGGGAAGAATGTATGGGGGCTTGAGAGGTAGATAACGATAACAGCTCCTCGGCGATTACTCCGCGTCACCCCCAGCACGATGTGTTTAGAGAGTGCCTAAAGTGGGTGTTGTTTCAAAGGGGCAAAGCAGCTCCTCAAGCAGTTTTATGGCTTTGTAATTTATTTACCAAGGCAAGCTCAGGTCAGTCACACTATCTATTTCTTTTTTTGATGAGGCACTGTTTATTTTTCACTCTCATGTTCTGAGTGGATTGAGACACAAGGAGGTCAAACGACTTCTCCCTGAAGTCTCCAGGGCTTCCAAAGCTAAGTCATTCCACCTTTTAATGTGTTAAGGAAGGAGCTTTGACTTGAAATCAGGGGAATTGCAAACATGTTTAAAGGTGTTTTAAAACCTTCCTAACAAGAAGCCTTCATGAGAGCCTTGATCTTCTGTGTACTACTGACTTTTAACACCTGTGCAGCTCCACTCACTTCTGCGGAGTGTCACAGCCAGCTGAGATGATCTAAGGATATCCTTTGGGAAAGGTCTGCAAAGAAATATTTTGCATCATCTCAGCGACTAATCTGGATAAATTCAGATGCTTTTGCACAATCAGGTCATTTAAGACAAGCATCAGGGGAAAAACAGCATGTATAAGAAAAGTAAGGGACTTAAGGAAGGAAATGAGCTAACTGGATAAGGCACAACAATAAATTATGGAGAACACAGGAGAGGTGACCAGGGTTTTTTATCCACTTGAGAAAATCGTCACTTCTGGTGGTCCAACGTGTGTCCTAGGGAGGCATCATTAAAGATTTCCCTGTGTTTTTTCTCTTTCACCAGAACCTGCCTTCAGCCAAGGCTGGAGACAGACATGGAGCTGGATGGAACCTTCTGATCCAGCTCATCCCTCAGGCTCTGTGTGAGGTAGTTCAGGTTCTTCCCACAGAGACATCTCAGCTCTTACATCAGCAGTTAAGGTGCTTGTAGATTTTGCAGGTTGCTCTTGATTTTCTTTCTCCTCTTTTTCAGGGAAATGCCCAAATGAACAGACCCTGGATGGCCTTGGGAATGGGGGCTCTCAGGCTCTCCTGTTGGAGCTGGCCCAGCTTGTGCTGCTAGTTATCTGTTCACTGGAGCAGGAACCTGTAACTTGACTTTCCCACATTACACCCATGAGTGTCCTGACTCTGGGGCTGGATAGTCCATCTTTCACTTCTTCTCTCTGGTCCAACGAATGTTTAATTATTTATACCACATGGAACAGCTTCAGCAGGAGACTTTGAGACCAGGCCCTGGAGGATCAAACAGTTGGACGCTCATGGCAGTTTTTCAGGACGTGAGAGGCTCTGCATAAACCATGGGAAACAGAAGTTCAGTCTGGGTTTCCAACAGCCTGAGAGAAGGCTTAGACCAGTGGCATCTGTTTCCAGTGCAGATTACTGGTGCACTGAGAAAGCTTATGGGATATAGCCACTTATAGAGCTTCTTGCACCCTGTAAATTTAGCGGATGAACTCTTCGTCAAATCAGGAGAGAGAATGGATTTCCCATTTGTTTCCGTGGGCTGGGAAGTCATCAAGCAGGATTTAGGCATGATCATTTCAGCCAAGCCAAGATTTAGGCAGGTTTGAATTTATCATGCTGTCAGGAATGCAAACACTACAGTTAGGTGGGGCAGATGCGCCGTATTAGAGGGGGCAATTAGACACCTACCTATCCTTATGGAGTTAATCTACAATAACTCCACAACATAAAAATGCAGAAATGCTATTTAAGTCATTGGGAATATAAAAGAGAGAGGAGGGAAAGATACAAAGCCACACATAAATGCAACCTTCCCGCAGCACAGCCTGAGCTTGGGTTGTGTATCTCGGGGAGAGGTTTTATTAGAGCTCATTAAATTTTAAAGCCTTAATGGCACCTTCTGCGCTGTGCGATTGGTGCAAAAAGGAGAGCTTGAGAAGGCATTGATGCAGCAGGACGGACGGCACCCTCCTCTGCGGTGCTTGTGGCTGGGAGATCAGCTCCCGGCTGCAGAGCATCCGCGGGATTAGCGTGACACCGTCTGGCGAGAGCCGGTACGAGCCCTCCCGCTCAAGGCCGAAGCATCCCCGGGCTGGCAGAAGCTCCTTGGAGAAGCAGCGAAGAATTGCGAGGTGAATGAACTGGTCCTGATGCCTTGCGGGAGAGCGTGGGAGTGCGATAGCCAGGAACACAGGCGGGGCTGCAGAAAATAAAGCAACACCAGTACAGCGAAGTTGGTGTAACCAAGCTGCAAGCAAGTCAAAAATTCCGATTCTCACCTTGTAGTAATTGGTTCTGCTGTCGCTAAACCTGCCTGCTGGGTCTACTGTTTTGGTTTTAATTCTTTCTTTTCCCCCATTTCCCCCACACTTGGCTTTTTTTAAGCTTCAGAACTGCAGCAACTAGCTGACACATTTTCTGTTTCCATTCCTCCAGCCACACTTTGCAGACCTGGTGAGACACGCTGCCTAGGGACAATGCTGCTGGCTGTAACAGTAGTGGCCAGGACCAGGAGGAGTGTGTGCCAGCAGGTCAATAAAGTTACTCTCAGGTGTATGTTCTGTGCATGACTTGGACTTTTGCATTTAGAAACCAACAACTCACCTGTAAGGCTCTTTTTTTGTGGGTTTTTTTCCAAATTTTATTTAATTTAATTTTTTTTTTTTAGGGCCACCAGGGCTGAAATTTTCAAAACAACCCTAAGGGTGTTGTTCATCTGAAACTCAGACTCTTGGATGTCAAAGGCCTAAATACACTTGGGTCTCTCCCTCTCTGAGCCATACACCTCACAGCAGTAATCTGAAACTGTGTATGTCTGTATCCAGGTCAGGGAGACAGCAAAAGAGCTCATTTGCCTGACTCACTAACCTCCTTGCCAAGACAGCATGAAATTTTCATGACACTGCAAAGTAGCTGATGCACAGCCTCCTAAATGTCACTGCTCCAAAGATTTTATACCCAGGAAAACCCCTGAATAATTGGTCTGCTTTTGGGACGCAGGATTATTTATTTATTTATTTATTCATTCATTCATTCATTCATTTATGGTGGTGGTTTAGGAAAATTATATTGGCTGAGTTGAGGAAAGCAAAGTCTCTACAAAATCTTGGGTGGGACAAGACCACCTACCAGCTTTAAAAACCTGGGACAAACCATGGGAAGGTGATGCATGGTTGTATTTGTAATCTCAGACATTTTCCCTGTCAAGACAGAGCATTTCCCAAGACCAAGGTCATCCAGCCAGGTATAACCATGAGAGGAGTGGAGCAGGCTGATGGCTCAGTGAGAACAGAGCCATGTCCCATGCCAGGCTTGATGGGGCTTTGAGCAACCTGATCTAGTAAGAGGTGTCCCTGCCCATGGAACGGGGGGTACACTAGATGATCTTTAAGGTCTCTTCCACCCCAAACCATTCTATGATTTTGTGCCTTGAGGATGACAGTCTGCAGAACCAGAATTTGTAGAGTCAGCCTGGGCCATTACTGAATTCCTATGGTTTGAGAGGTTCAGACAAAAAATCACCTATCAGTTAGTTAGAGGCTTCGAAGCCACATGTTACAAGCTGAGTCTTGTTTTAACACTCAGTGGGGCCCAGACTGGGTTGCTTTATTATTCAAACACACTGCATCTTAGTCATATTATTTTTTTCAACATGGAAACATCTACATTCCTTCTACGAGCAAAGAGGTTGGATGTGCAGCCTGAACAGTCAAGGCATGTCTGAATTTGCCTCTTTTAAACTCTTTGATAACTTTCTCTATCCCTGGGTAACTGGAATACTTTTACAATGAGTGACTCAAGGGAAAAAAAACCAAAATCCTGACTGCATGAGATTTGAAAGGTTCTCTTCAAATCACTGCATTGTGACAGCTCTTCTGTGCCACCTCTGAGTCCTCTGCGTGGAAGTGTGTGAGATCCCTTCAGTCATGCAAGGACCAGATGATCTCAGCATGGGTATTTAAGGGTATTTATTTGAGGATATTTAATAAATAGCTAAGAAAAAAAAATTAAAAGCAGCTTGATATCAGCAGCAGGTAGCTCTGTTGAGCTGCTCCTGGCCCAGTGTGAGGTTTCCTCCCAGGTGGCTTCCCAGGCACAGTTGTGCTCTTGCACGTGTGGGAAGTCAGGCTCTGTCTTTCAGAGACATGGAAGCAAACACATGCCCATGAGGAGAGAAGATGTCTACATCTGTGAGAGGCTGCGGTGGCTATCCATCAGCAGTAAAGAAGTAAAGTAGCAAAGCAATAAAGAGGTGAAATTTTTACTTTTAAGAAGTATTTTTACTTTTTTTTTTTTTTTTTTACTTCTAAGTATTAAAAGTTATCTTTCCTGCCAAAAGCAGGGCTGCATTCACACCATTTCTCATGTAGCCTTTTGGACCTGGAGTTGTGACCCTGGTGAGGTGGCCAGGTGCTGACAGCCCTGGCTGTAGCTGTCAGGATTTTGCATCTCTACCTAGATTTTCAACCATCCAGGGCACCCTGCGTGGGGACAGACAAGTAGGCAGTCAGACAGGCAACCCAGTTCCCCTCTGACACATGCTTTCCCAGTGACCTCCTCCATTTCCCAGCTAGACAGTCAGAGAGGACCTAGAAAATTTCTTTTGCGTTTTTGATGCTCAAAAAAACCCACCAGCCACAAACCAGTTTTGACCTGTGCAAGGGAGAGTTCTCAGCATGGTCTCAGGAAATTCTCTGAGTCAGTGAGAAGACATCATGGGGCCATCAGCCCCAGGGACAGAGGGAAACCCCACAAAGCTCCAGGTCGTCACAAGATGCTCTCCTCTCTCCTGGGGGGAGCTTCTGTGTTCTCTTCCTTAAAGCCCTGCTGTAGCTCTCCCAGGCCATTCTAGGCTCTGCAGCCAGAAGCAAGGACATCCTGGGCGAGTCCTGGGTGGACTTGGCCACCTGCAGCGGAATGGGAGCTGGGAGACAGGAGCTGGGACTGTGCTGCTGGGCACGGCACTGCCCTCCCATGTCCTGCAGCAGGTCCCAAAGTGGGAGGCTGTCTGGCTTATGCTGTTTCTTACTTTCTCAAATACACACTCACTTGCAGTTACCATCTCTTACTCTATTCCTTTCCTCCAGAACAGCTAGTCTCACAAGTTTCATTTTCCATTGCTGTAAGAGCGATGTGATCCACGATCAGTTTCACTTGGTGATGTTTATGTGAGTATCAACAGATCAGCAAAACTCATCTTGTAACATCCTGAAACTAAAGATTTTCTCATGAGCATTAAGGTTTTTCATGCTTTCATCCAGCTAGAGCTGACATGAAATAATAGACTGATTGCAAAAAAAAAGATTTGTATTTGACTGATGTTCTGGTGAACCAAAGGAAAGCAGAACAACAATAAGCCGTACATGGCCAGCACAACAAGTATGAGGCAAACAGATTTGCTTTTGCTTGTCTCCTCTCCTTGTGGAAAAAGGGTAACAACAGAAACAGAAAAAAAATACTGTCACATGTAGGTTCCCCACACTTTTAGAGGGGGCCATATAGGGCTGGTTAGACCAGCAACACTAAACCCAGTGCCAAGAAAGAGTGTGTCATACAACTCCACACACAGACAGCAGCTTGGCAGGCCTGAATGAGGAAAAGTTTGTGGTCATTTATATGCATGCTAGAAGGGTTGGTAACAAGTGAGAGGAACAGAAAGTTACGTTACTCATGAAGGAATTTGACACAGCTGATGTCACGGGAGCCTGGTGACATGACTTTCCTGATTACTGAAGTAAAACTTGATTAGGAAGGGCAGACTGAGGGCAGTTCTGTATAGCACCACTATGGACTTGGGAGCTGAAAAGTCAGATTTACAAGACGCTCAGCAGAAGAGGAAGAATATCTGCAGAATGATCCACATATCAGAGCATTAAACAATGTCAGAAAGTCAAAAAGCAGAATGAGTTGTTCCCTAAACACCGTTATTCATTAGACTCTCATTCAATCTGTGGAAAGAAGAGTTCTGTATGCATGGAGGACTCCAACTGGGAGGCAGGAGCTAGAGATGTAAGCAGCCAATAAAAAATAGCATTTTGGTGATACAGATGAATTCTCTAACACATGGGGTATGCACCCATGGTGAGATCATTCTTTACAACGTACCATGGTGAACCAAATGCTTGGTAGAGAGTTTGTTGATCTCTGAATACCAGGCATCATGATTGTGACCTGGTTATTTGTCTGCCCTAAACACTCAGCATTAAAAAGGTAAATTCTCTAACTGAAAGGAAAATTACTACCAGGTTCACTGGTAGAAAAAATGTGGGTAGAAAAATCTGAATGAAAGGCCAGGCCTTTGATGAGGGTTTATCAGATGGTCAAAGAGTCGGGATTTCCAAGTCAAGAGTGCCAACAGATCATGTAAAAAATCTCATCCTGGTTCGGTGACAAAGTGAAGGAATCAATACGAAACAGAAAAGCAATCTGTCATAGCTGTGAAAGTGCGAAACAGTTGCCAGTTAATATAAAATAGAAATAACTAAGTGTGAGAAATTAGTGAGTGAAGTTAGAACTCTCTGGAAACACCTCAGAACAGAGGAAAGAATCTACTCAGGATGAAAGTAGCTTAGCAATAGTGCAGGAATATCAATAGAGAGAGGTAGTAAAATCAATGGTAAATTAAAAAAGGAGAGTACTTAACAGGTATTTGTCTGCATTCAGAAAGAAGTCAGACTGCGTACATGAGTAACATGGGGTTGCTAATTAACATTTTTGCTCAGTAATATCAAGAGGCTCATAAACAAGGTCCAATAGGGAAAAGATATTTAAAATGGGACTATGGCTAACCAACATTCCTGAAAGAGACGGCATGATCTCTCTCTCACTTCCATTTGAAGAAGGGCTCATAGTGTGTCAATACTCCCAAAAGGTAAAGAGGATGAACTGGGTAAGTGTAGCCGAATAGAAGAGACAGATGCAAACAGCTACGAACTAAGGGTGAAAGTGTAGTAAATGGTGATTGGCATCCTTCAAAGGACAACAAGAATTATTTTCCAAGCTGAGTTCCAGCTCTGATGAGTCCGTCCCAGATATGACAGATGCAGGGCTTTCCAAGGCATCAGATGCTGTACCAGGGAACAAGGTTGTGTCCTGTAAAACACTAAAAGTGATCCCATAACTGATATGAGAGCTGGAGAAGTGAGAGATTTTGAATACCAATGAATGACCACAGCATGGGCTCCCAATACAGCCCTGTGAGAAAAGGAAATAAGTCAACCATGGGTGTGTGTATCTGGTGTTACGTGCAGGCGGAGATGCAGCGAAACAACTCAATCTTTTCGTGTTCACGCATAGCGCTAGAAAGATCCCTGCTGAGACAGTCCCTGACGTGCAGACTTGTGGGGTCATGGAGCAGCTAGGGGACGAGGACACTGTGTGCTGCCCCCAGGACACTGCTTTACCCCAGGGGCCGCTTTTAGCCACTGCTGCAGACAAGACCTTGGACTAGGCAAGCCTTTGGTTACCCAGTAAAGCCACTCTTACTGTCTTCCGTTGTCTGCATGTCTGTCTTTCCATACGTGCACTCTTCAAGGGAATCTGAAAAGAGGAAACCATGAACCAACCACCTGCAACAGTGACCTGCAAAGACCAGAGCAAACCCTATGCTCTGTGAGGTTCAAGACTTGCTCTGCTCTTTGGTCTTTTATTTGCTTTACCCATCACATTAAATCACTTCTCGGTCTACTGTGACTGTGTGTGGGCTGATTGCACAAATATTTTCACAAAACACCACTTGTTTCTTGAGTTCCTAACTATCACCACAAGCTCCTAGCTGTGCCAGCACAGGTCTGGCCTTGGCCATGACCTTTGGCAGGGTGCATGGGCAGCAGGCATGTTTCAGACCCAGCTGTCAGGAGTGTTTTTCCATTTGATCCACTACAGTTGTCTGTCAAAAGACAAAAATAGCCTCAGCACCAGGGACTGGGACTTCCTTCTGAGAGCCGAGTTCCCCAGTGGCTGGATCAGTTCCCCAATTGCTTTCCTTATGAAACATAGATGTAATTTTCCATATACTTGGCCTGCTTTTGGTGGGAGAGGTACAGGCCTCACCCTCTTCCACCCCTCCTCTCTTCATCATGTCTTCTCTCCAGAGCAACCAAAATCCTCAGAGGAACTCACAGGCACAGACTGGTACCCACCACTGGCTGGGCAGTCATATGCATGTATTTATCCACATATTTGCTGGACATTTTGTCCAGAATGATTCTGTGAGAGACAGCATCAAAAGCCTTACTGAAATCCAAAAAGATTATATCAACAGGCTTTCCTTGATCAGGGATTATTATTGTGACCGATTATCTTGTCATAAAAGGAAATTAAATTTGTCAAGCAGGACTTTCCCCTCACGAACCTGTGCTGGCTGTGACCAGTGACTGTCCTGTCTTCCAGGTGTTTTTCAGTAACTCCCAGATTATTTTCCATAATTTTATCAGGCATAAAAGTGAGACTGCTGAGGTGCTTTACTGCTCAGCACTGGCATGTAGGAAGACTCAGCTGTAGGTATCTAGGGACATCAATGATAAAAACTGTGATTTCTGGGGGGAGGAAACAGATTGTGGGGTAGATGTGGGCTAGGAAGAGGGAGTTCATGTTAACTGTCTACTAAGAATGGCTCCCAGGAGTCATGCCTTTTATTGTACCTTGAATTTATATGGAAGAAAACACCAGGAACTAAAGACTGCTTCACTTTAGGTGGGAAGGTTAAAACAGGTGTGTTTCTTTATGTATTAAATGGGTGTATTCCTTCTGTATAAACAAAGCCCTGGCTTCTGCTGGGTCCAGCCTGGAAGAAAGGAGATAATCCTCAGAAGTGCTCTTTGGTAACTGGGACAAAATGCCACTGGAAGTGACCAAACACATCAGGGAACTGTCTGCACCTCCAGAGCGCTGCTGCCCATCTCTGCAGCAGGGGCTTTAACCCAGGGCGATTCAGGCTCAACACAGAGCCCAGACCCAGCAGCCACACACACCAACACTGGCAGAGATCTCCCTGGTCACGGACCTGGCCCACTTCTGCTCACACTGGAAATCTAAGGGAGAAGGGGATTGTTTGGGCTGGTTTTTCTTTTGAACCCTATAATAACACTACTCATGTCTAGTTGTGTGCCCTCTTTAAAGAGCTGGGATTCCCCCTTCTGATAGAAGTTACACAGCAGTCACACTTTCTTTAATCTCCACCAAACTATTATTTCAACATGCCACCCACACAGCCAGATGAAAAAGCACTGGTAAAAGGGAATTGTTGTTGTTTTGTTTTTTCCTTCTCAGAAGAAAACCAAAGCTTAGAAGAAAAGCTCAGAGTCCGGCTTTGTATGTACTAACTCCTCCTTTCCATCTGGAATTTCCCATCAGTTATACCATAAACAAACGCCATTCAAATATGCTAAAATAAAGTGAACTGAAATTCAATAGCAGACATAGAATTAGGGACTACTTGTAATCTGGTGGTTACAAAGAAAGACCAAGAGCTGATGGAATCTGATTTTTCGTTTTAAACTATTTTAAATCTCTTATTCAATGAAGTAATAATTCACTCCATAAATCAAGTTGCATTTGAATACAGCTTTTAATTTGATTTTGTGATTGAGCTTGATAAGGTTTTTAACTATCAGAGATTGCTCCTCTTCATTCCCAGATAATGGATGGGACTTTGAAGCGCAAATACTAGCATGCTGTTAGCATTTTTCAAAAGGACTTAGGCATTATAACTGACTATTTATTGTTTTGTTGTCCTCCCAGTGATACTTCTACTAAGACACCCTCTAACAGGGAGATACAAGATGGTGCCTAACAGAAAATGTTGTTGCTAGGAGTAGGTGCACAAATCTTAGATTACCATGACAGGTTCATAATTATTTTACAAAAAAACACTACAGGGCAACCACAGAACAGTAACAGAAGACACCAGAAGATGACCTTTTTATATATAGTACAGCAGCTTACATCCTCTCCTCCTGTTTTTCTGACTCTGGACTGTTAAGAAGACTTTTAGGGAAAAAGGCCTGGTATTCATTTATTAATTTTATTATTTATTTTTTAAGTAAAATTTCATTTTATTAATTATTTTTTAAGTAAAATTTCAAAGCAACAAAATCAGCTGATATATCCCTGGCAGTATTTCCAACAGCCAGCAAACAGAAGGAGAATGGATTAAGAGAAGACCTGTCAAAAAGGACTTGGGGGGTGCTGAAAGCTGACCAAGTGCTGGGCTCCATCAAAAGCAGTGTGGCCAGCAGGTGATTCTGCCCCTTTGCTCTGCTCTTGCAAGACTCCACCTGGACCACTGCTGGACATCCAGCTAGAAATCCAGTGCTGGGTGTCCCAACATCAGAAGGGCATGGTCCAACTGGAGCAAGTCCAGAGGTGGCCACGAAGATGTTCAGGATGCTGGAGCACCTCTGCTATGAAGACAGACTTGAGAGAGTTGGAGATGTTCAGCCTGGAGAAGAGAAGGCTCCAGGGAGATGTTAGAGCATGTTCCAGTACCTGATAGGGATACAAAAGAACTGGAGAAGGAGTTTTGACAAGGGCATGGAGTGACAAGGGATAATGGCTTTAGACTGACAGAGGGCAGTTTTAGATTAGATATTGAGAAGAAACCCTATGAGGGTGGTGAGGCACAGGTTGCCCAGAGCAGCTGTGGATGTCTCATCCCTGGAAGTCTTCAAGGCCAGGTTGGATAGAGTTTGGAGCAATTTGGTCTAGTGAGAGGTGTCCCTGCCCATGGCAGGGAGATTGGAACTGGATGACCTTAAAGGTCTTTCCACCCAAACCATTCTATGATTCTACAATATTATAAATTGTGCTGCCAAGTGCTTATAGGAACAACCACTGCAAGAGTGTTGCTGTTCTTTACCAAAGTGACCCAGATCTGACTCCATAGCTCCAGTCCAGTAATAAGACCTCAGTTCATAAAGCATTTTAAGCACATGCTTCAGTTCTCAAGGCAGCAGAGCCAATGTAACATTGCTGCCAACCACCTTTGTACCACCTCTGGCATTTATGGCAGCCTTGATTACGGCCAGTTCTTCTGACTTAATGGCAGAAACCCATCCTATTGTTTATTTTTCAAAGGGAGATGGACCTTCCCCTTTTGATAAAAATGCATGGTGGTGGTCCAACAGTTACTTAGATGCTGTGTAGAAAACTGCGTCTTGCAGCATTCTAGTAGCAAGTTTTATGCTACTTTTGTTCAGTGCTGTAAGAAAGGGGGTCTGGTCCATGCAGCAGCATGTCCACTGCAGTGGCACAAATAAAAACCATTGCAAACTGGGCTCAATAGGAATGGCAGGGCTCTGACTGAGAGTACAAGCAGCTGTTTTCAACAAAGCAAAACGTATGAAACATGAACTGCCTGAGGTGGGTAACAGGAGGCTGATGACCAACACTTCTGCCATGGCAGCTGCTTTCCTGGTCTTTAAAGAAGTCCTGAGCAAAGGGACTGCCTGGCTGTCAGGTTTCTCCAGGGCACCTAAAGTCATGTGCAGAACACCAATGGCTGCTCCTGCAGCTACCTGCAGATACTCATGTTCACTCCTCTGGTCAAAAAATGAGCTTGTTTATCACTGCCCAGAGCCCTCAGTGACATGTAGACATCTCAAGCATCTTGAAACCAAGCAGAGCAAAGACACTGCTTGTGACTCTGGACAGACTCCTTTTTTCTTCTGTCCTTTTTGTTCTCCTATTCCTGAAAGTGTCAGGATGTCATGATGGGACAAGAAAGGGCTATTGCAGACCAGTGGAAGTCAGATTTTATGGGTATTCTTGTATTAGTGTGGGGGGGATTTGTTACTCTGGAGGCCAACAAGACATGCTTTATTTTCACCCATATATCTGCTGTATGTATTCCACAACCTGGAGCTCTAGGATGCAGCTGAACTGCAACCTGCCTCTCTCCTGTCAGTGATCCTGTTTGCCTGGGACGGTTTTTGTTTGGGTTTTTTTTTTTTAAATTTGTAATAGTACCTGGGTCTCATACATATCTTTTTGCCACTTCATCTCAAAATATCTTAAAGGAAGTGGATATCACAGCTGTCTTTTAAACAGAGAAAACTGGAACTCAGAAAGAGATGAGATTAATGAAAAGAGACCACAAGATCAGTCCAGAACTGATTTATCTGTTTCCTTCCCATTATTTCAGAACATATAATATTGGCATTTCTTAAAATGTTGAAGGCTGCAGGTTTGCCTGTACTGAAGTTTCATGCAAAAACATCCCACATCAGGGTAACCTGGAGTACACAGCTTTGTGGTGTCAAGGTCCACCTGCTTCCACTCTGCAAACTCACTCTAGAAAAGCTACCACACGTATCACTCTCACGCATCGCAGACTGCAGGGCAGACAGACTTCCCATCCTCAGTTTCACATGTTAAAATGTGTCTGTACCACCCCAGCAGCAGGTGAAGATGCACCATCTGTCTTCCCATGAGCAGCTCTGTTTACCAAATGATTGAAGCTGCTAGTGTCAGGAGAAGAGGCGATGGAAGGGATGTCTTTTAACGTTGAAGAATCTTTCCAGTTAATATGGTTGCTTCACAAATGCATCTCCAAAAATACATTCCCAGGCTGTAAATTAATTGTTAAAGTGAATGGAAACTGCTGAACACAAACAAAAGTTCCAGATGTCCATACAAAGACCAACATATATAGGAAGACACATTTATACTGAAAAAATTGTGTTGGAGATCAAAAGTCAGCGTTTTCAAGGATGATTTCAAGTAGATTTTTCTGTTTTCTGTTCCCTCTTTATGACAGAGTAAGAGGATCTGAAAAACTGGTGGGAAGGAGGGGAAAAAACTTGGAATTTTTTTCCTTGGAGTGTACACATACCTAGAAATCTCAAGGAAGACCATACTTCCTTTTTCAGACTCTGTATGGGAATTTATCTGAGAAAAGGCAAAGCAAATATCTCAAGATATGTGCCTCACTAAATCTTTCACTTTAATTGACGGCTGAACATCATACCTTCATCAGACACTTTCCTTTCTCCAAAGCATTAACTTGTTTATATTAACTTTGCTGAAAGTGTTCAAAAATATGTTAATTGCTGCACTTGGGTCCGTAGTTTAGTGGTGGCCTTGGCAGTGCTGTATTAACGGTTGGACTTGATTATATTAGCAGTCTTTTCCAGCCCAAATGATTTTATTCCATGATTCTAGCAAAGACTGGAAAGGGTCTTTCACACCCACCAACTTTAAGATTCAAGAGAAGATGCCTCAAAAAAGACATCAGAGGCAACCATCTAACTGCAGGAGATGGTTCCATGTCCTGGCTGCTGCAGAATGGCATCACCCATACAGATCATACCCACGTACGAGCCTCAGTTTTCCCAGTGGAGGTCAGTGACACAAAGGAACTCGACCAAATGAAGGAACAAGTAATCGTAAAGTAGATCCTGCACAGGTCTATCAGTTCCCCCACTGAGGTGCAGTCAGGTGGATCAGAAAAAGTCTGGCAAGGGCTCACAAAAATCAATTGTGCAGAGAGGTTCTGCCTGATAGTCTTATGGAGATGCTTGCTGCTGGCAGGAGGTGTGTATCCCACTGCTTGTCAAGACTCATATCATGGGAGGGTTCACCTCACGTGAAATCACAGAAACCTCTGAAGTCTTCTTGCAAAAGTGGCTTTTAAGAAAATCCGAGAAATGGAGCGTAGGGCTAACAACTTCTGTGACTTCATCACACAGAACTGTTGAAGTTCGGATCAGTGACTCAGGGATCAGTTTGATCTAGACAAGGGCTGTCACATCCAGGGTGATTCCAGCTGTATACAAGAGGGAATTCCCAGTGCAGAAGAATCCCAAGATGATGCAAGTTGCCCATTTTGATATATAGGGACATTCTATTGAACCAAAGGACTCACATCCTCAGTGTCCACCTGTGATTGTAGACCTCCACAACACATCATGCTCTGGAGAAAAACCAGGACATTAAGTCCTGTCCCTGATGAAATCTGCCCACCTGTTTTGTTGTCTTCTTGCCTTTTTCCTCCCACTCCTCCTCCATCCCATTTCCTTTTCCTGTGTGCTCACATGTCAGCCCCTGTACGTGCAAATCAGTAAATCAAACCATTTACATAGTATTATTTTCTATGTTATCTTTGTTCTGCAAAGCGTTTCCTGCTTTCCTGCCAGCAGCATTTTCTAAGGTGCCCCTCAGCACTGAGCCCCAGCGCGGTTGTGCCAGGGATAACCCACGGGTACCTGCCAGCTCTGTGGCAGCTTCCCCTAGCAGGGCACCAGCTTCCTAGAGCCACCCACCCTCCCAGGGCTTGCTGCAGCTCTCCAGAGTGGGCTGCTGGAATCTTTGCCGTAGAGAGCTGGCAGTGAGGGTCCCTGACCGTAGCAGAAGGAGCAGATGCAACGTAAACACCAAACACCCTTTGAATCTCTGCTGCACCAGCTTGGTCAAGCCTAGCTACAGACAAAAATGACGGTGGCTAAGGGCAAAACAAAAAAAAAAATTTGATTTATGGTGTTTGAGTGGGATTTGGTGGATCCAAAGCCCAGGTTTGTCCAAGGCACTTACTTTGTGCATGTCAGCTCCCAGTCCTTCAGCCACTCTACATCCTAGGGACTTCAAATGGGTGGACAGATTTTATGACATTGTATTGGGTCTGGCTCAGCTGGAGTTCATTTCCCCATTGTAGCCCTCAACCTTACATGATTGACACAATTTTTGCATTAACCTCAGATCTAATAACCAAAAACATAAGAGCCCTGCAGTCGCACAGAGCTCTGGGTAGCCACATTAGCTGTTTGCACAGTGCGCAAAACCAGCTTGAACTTCCCTCTGAGTTTGTGAAGGTTAAACCAACCTCAGCTGTTGGCCCAGAGCTGCTGCTACTTTGAGTTAGTAAAAAAAAAAAATTATAAATGTGTATTCTTTGAACCGCACCCTTTTCCTCCCCATGCACTAACAACCGTAACCTCCTTACCCTGTGGGTGTTAGTGTTTCCTAGTATAAGGTGGGGTTTTTACAAGAAAAAAAGCCAGACATATCTGTCAAAAGGCTGCAGTCCAGGCTGCATGTGTGGCATGAGTGGGATGTTTGGAGATATGTGTGTTTGGAGGTGGAGTTCAAAGCGTGGAGACAAATCCGCCGAGCTGCAGCACACTCTCTGTCTCAGCTTCATCCATGCCACTGGCAGCAGGATCTCCCCAAGAGGCTATTAGATATGACCCAGCTGTGTGTCCCACCTCATCCCAAGGGTCCCAGTGCACAGACTGGCACCTCTTCACTCTCACCATGCAAAGGGCAAATCTGTTGTTGCCCCAGAGAAGTCGGTAGAGTCAAAGGTCTCTCGGTTGCCACGTGACAACAAGCTGCGCTCTGCCAGGGAGCTCTTGAGAGGGAATGCATCAATCCTAGTGCATGAAGGGGTAGGACTGTCAAACATGATAGGGCTTTCCTTTTCAGAGTGAGAGACCTTTCCTTGATAAGGGCATGATCAGCCTCTTTGTGGATTTCCACCCTTGAGGCACACAGTGCACCACTGCACCAGTGAAAACTGAGGACCGCCAAATTTCCACCTGCCATTCATAAAAACAGGCATACCTAAAGCAAGAGGGTTTTCCAGTGCAGATGTGAGATGCAGGCATTTATGCAACCTGACTAACCAGAAGGAATCTGACTGTGTCAACCCACCCATCACATGTAGAAAAGCCAGTGCGTCAAAAATCTTAGCAGCTGAAACTCCCACGTTTTGCTTCCAGCAGCAGAACAAGAAGGTTTCTGCAATCCCTGCTGTGAACTGGGTGTGCACGGGAAGCCAGAAAGCCATGTGAGCACTTTCCATGCTGCAAAGTTAAAGCCATATCCTACCATTTTTCAAGAAAAATGAACCTCAGTTACTTGGAAAAAGATGCACAACTGTACGAAATTGTCTTCCTGGGTAATCATTTGCAGAGCTGTTATATGACCGTGACTCTGTGTTCAGCTGCAGATGGAGGGAGGAGAGGTAGATTATCTGAAGTTTTCTCCATTTCTAGGTTCTTGTTGGTAACAACCAGGGGAAGAAAACTAACACAGAGCATTTTCATATGCAGTGGAAGAGAGAAATATCTTACCAGCTTTTCTCTTGATGGTTTCTAAATGAAAAAAAAGGGTGAGTGAAAAACTCAAATCTGAAAGTTTTCAAAGACATTGGGCCCCAGCAGTCTTCCACAGTTATTTGTGTTTACTGGTCAATGGTGCACAAGCAATTTCTCTATCATAGTGCTGTAAAAATCCCCACAATTTTCTCTGTTATGCAGCACTCAGATAAAACAAGGATGGACTCTTTTTCTTTTTTTTTTTTGGACAGTCTCTCTACTCCAGCAGCAAAATAATCAAGAGTGCAGAGAAGACATCTCTGCAGCTTCACTTGCTTAAACATGCTACCATAAAGGCAACTGGTTAAATAACATGCAAATATCATATGGTAGAAAGAAATATTCTTAAACTGCCCAATCTAAACTCAGTGAAGCTAAAAGAAACATTTCTATTTACTCCAATTGAATTTAGACAGAGGACAGAGGGTTTCTGCCTTCTGCTATAAATGGTTCTTTATCTGATCTTTTTTCACTGTCTAGATATGACATCACTACAATACAGCTCAGGCCAGAATTTATATTACTGTACTGCTTGCAGTATCTCTACTAAATACAGACTAAACTTACTTCAACTGTTTGGTTTAGTTTTGCCACCCACAGAAGTTCTAGATCGTGTTCATCTCAGTCACAGAAGATCTTGTCAAAGGTTTTTTGAAATCTTGGCATCAGTCTTCAGCTCGCAGGGCAATGGTTGTGGAGGATGTCGATTGTGGCTGTACTGAGAGAAGCACGAAGCAGCAGTGACTCTAAATAGTAATACTTTTCAGGTTCAACTGGAAGATTCAAGGGCACAGAGATGTGTCATCTTCCATTTCCCTATGGAGGAACTTGCAATTTTCAATGTTTCATCATGAAATTTAGTTGCAAAATGCATGCGTCTCTGACTATCCTAAACCCTACACCAGTGAGAGAATAATCAGACAGGTGTTTGACTCCACTGTTTACTGCATCCAAAAGGGAACTGTGACATCAAAAATACCACAGGGGAGCCCACTGGTCTCTATGAAAACTCCAGTTCTTCAGGTCTGAGAGCATTTTGCTCTTTTCTGTCCTACACCTCTGAATGAAGAATGGTCATCTACAGAGAGAAATCAGCTCTAGTCATCTCAGAAACATCATTCCATCCTTCTTTGTGTTTTCCTTTGGGTTTGGTCTCTGCACAGAAGAGGATCAAGATGAAACCCTGTGTTTGAGGAAGTGAACAGACTGGTTCCAGCCCTATGTCCAGTCAGGCTGAGCTGATACCGACAGAAATTTCACCTAATCTCCTCCACAGATGAAAACTGGCTTCAGCCTCTTCTTCCTCAATTCCTTCTGGATCCAGATAATAAATTGCTCTTTACAGAAAGACTCATCTCTAGAGACCCTCTCCAGCAAAATAGAACAGAAGTAACTTTTTCACACCAGAATGAAAGTACATAATGAAAGTAAGCATTTCTTTAATTTTTCAGCAGAAATGTTTTGCTTTCGATACAGATATCAAAAGTAAATTCAGTACTCTGCTTGCCTTAGGTTACCACCCAGTTCCACTCTGTCCTACCTTAGCCCCCGGCAGCCTGCAAGAACTGACAGACCCTCACAGGGTCCTATAAGAACCTCACTGCAAGTGGAATCGATAGAAGCTGATGGTTAAGTTGCCTGAAAACTTAATAAACCTGTTCATAACTGACTTTTACAGAGTCACACACAGCATCCGCAAAAACACGTGAAACAGGTCTCACAAACAAGGTCTAGGCTGGCAACATAATGTTGGGATCTTCCTCCTCCTTCACTTAAAGCCTGTGCTAGAGCACTTGGCAGAGATCATGTGCTCCTTTATATCAATGCTCTTTGCTAATAAGGAACTCCTGCAAATGCTCACTTCTTCTTGAAACTGCTCAAACCACCATCTCATTTCCAGGCTTTTCTAACACTGCTGGCACCAGAGGAGTCTCTTCCCTCTGTCACCCCTCCCTTCTGTTGGGCTCTAATAACTGTCTCTCACCTATTTCAATACCTAGCCATTTCACACATAGCCAGGGGATTACCTCTACTCTACAAATAAGGAATAAGCACCTACCACAGGCATCCTGCTCCTGAGGAATCAGGAGGATTTGGGACAGTTCATTGATGTCTTGTCCCTCCAGGGCATGTCAGCACAGTGGTTAAGGTGCACACTCAGAACGAGAGCGCAGATAGAGTCTGGCAGTCACAAAAGCATCTTTCCACCCCTGTACAAGTGACAGAATTTGACACTTTCCTTTTTAAGGCTTCTTCTCCTCCCAGCTGCTCTCCTGACAGCACTGGTCAGCCTCGTTCTGTGCACACCCAACTAAAAGTGACACAGTTGGAGAGCCTGGTGAAGTTATGTGCTTTCTTTTTAGCTCGTCACTTACGACTGCACGTGGGGGAAGTTAGACAGTTCCTGCAGTTTTTTCAGAGCAGCCTGTGAGCACGGCAGGAGCTGGAGCAGCCCATCGCGTCCTCTGCAAAAGCAAGAAAAAAAAAGTAAGTGTTCTGTTCCCGAGGCAAGGCGCTGCTTCTATTTGGCATCATTTTGCTTTGCTCTGTTTTGGTCACTGCTTCTCCATGCTGTGCATTTGTACTTAAGAAATGCAGACCCTGTTGGTAATTCACCATAGTCTAAATCTGCTTGTTATTGATATAACAGAAAAAGTGTCATTGGGTGTGTATTAATTGGAGTTCACTGCAGTTAGTGAAGTCTTTCCTGTCTGTCTTCCTTATGAATTCACTTTCCTATAAAAAACACATTTCTCTTACAAGTCAACTTTAGTTCCAGTCAGGGATAGATTAGGATTGAAGGATTTTGGCAGATTACAGGTTGCTGTGAGGTAAGATTTTACTGCAATGCACGAGGCATGAATACAAAATTATAACAGAAATATGGATACTGGGTTTCTTTTGAAGAGAATTCACAGCCAGCCTTTCCTCTCATCCTTAGTCTGCTGGAAGTGCAAGGCAGGCATTTAAATGTGAAGTTTACCTGCTGGTCTATAGCGACTAATTCGATATACTACATTCCTTCTTTTTCTCCATCTCTCATTCACACTGTACTGCTGATCTCTGGCACTCAGAAACATGAAGACTGAGTTAATATTTGGGATTTGACTACTTTGCCAAAGACCTAAATGCATCTGGTGTTATTTTAAACGTGCCCTTCCCATAGTCCTATTTAGGTCTGCTGCTGCCTCTAAATCAGCAGCTCCTTAACTTCCAGTAGCCTCATTGTGATGGGGTGGGTGGGGGGAGAAATAAAGAAACCTATTTATTCTGCTTATTAGCACTTAATGGGCAAGACTGATTTTCTTCTGAGAACTTTTCCACAGTTCTGTACACAGAACACTACATTTACAGAAATCTCACAGTTTGAATTGAGCACTCCCTTCTCTATAGATTTCTGCCTGAAACTGCAGATGGCTCTTGCAGGTTCAGCGTTTTCCTATGCTCCTCGGGGACACATTGATCTTAGAGCCTCATCAGGATCATGCAAATTGCGCTGCTGACGAGCATCAGGACACTTCGGGAAATATCCAGTGGCTGGGATTTTTACAGTAATAACTTCCAGGGTAGACCCTAAGTGTCCTAACAAAGAATGAGGTGCTCGTTGTGGTAGATGTACAAAGAGCCAGGAGAGATCAGAGCTGAGGGTTCAGGCAAAACACTACAGATTTAGCAGATGTGAGCTGGCTTACAGGGACGTCAGAGACGTGTGTAGGTGCAGAGGGGAATCTTTGAGCGTCACAGTTTTTGTTGGCATGACTAAGGTCTTACAGGGAAAACCCTGCTGCCAGTATGGGATTTGGTAGCTATAGGAGGAGACCTAAATGTCAAAAAAGGAAAATGGAGGTTCCCCAATTCGTTGAATCATAGGACAAAAGGGAACAAAGAAATTGAAATTGAGTTTCATGGTAAATGGAGAAGGAGAAAATATATGTGTCTGAGCGCTGTCAAATACCATCTTTAAGAACCCTGTTAAAAATAGGATTGGTTTGAGTATAAAAGGCATAGTGGCTATCACAAGGCTTTGCTGATTCTACCTGCTGAGACACATCAACTTCAGACAAAACAATTTTGAGGGGAAGTTAGCCAGACTTCTGTGAAAACCAATATGGCAGCCCACTTAAATCTGGCAGATCATAAAATTATTTTGGGCATCTTTTTCCTTTGTTTTCCCTCAGCAACCTCTGCAGTAGTGATGATGCTACCACAGTGGTGCAGCTCCCATGTCAAAGCAGCTCCCGCACAGTGGGAGAGCCAAGACCCCCAGGGGGAGACTTAATCCACTATCACAAGGTCAAAGCTCAACACTGTCTTTGCATTTTTCTGCTCCTGGCAAAGAGTGGCCATGCTGTCCATTCTCACTCTTTGCAGTCCAGTTAAGCCATGCTCTGACTGGGGGATTTCAGAGGGATGGAAGAGACAAACACATTTTGGGAATGCAGGAAAATCCTGTGATCCCTGTGACTGTCGTGGTTGCAGTGAAGGTGCCAGTGAAGGATGAAGGGAAGCTTGTGAATTTGTGAGTTTGATCAGATGTGGTTGGTTATGAATAAATATTCTGTACAAGTGTCACTGCCCTGGCTGCACTGGTGCCAGCCAAGGGATGCCACAAGCAGTAGGCGTGCCCATGCCACATGTGCTGATCTCCTAGCCTGCCTACGAGGTGATGAGTTCCAACCTTGACACCCCTGGAGGTGATGCCCTGCTAGCAGGAACAAGTCTCTCTCTTTACCAGAGCGTGGCTGTGGTTGCCCTCTGCTTGCTCAGGACTTGATGACCTTTACTGATGCCTTGAACTGGTCCAGGTGTCACATGCAGCGTTCACTGAAGGGTGAGGTGTACGGCCTCAGCACAGAAACCGCCAGCAACTTCAGGTGAACAGTTGCTGCCCCAGAGATGACTTTGAGTCACGGTAGTTTGGAGGGTGAAAATGGCTCCAAATTGGGCTTTCTGTGGCTCCTAGTGTGTTTCTAACTGCAGGTGCCAGAGGTTTGGCAGGAGTGTCCTGTTTGAAGGCCTGGAGGCCGAGAATAAGGAGGTCTATAAGTAGCTGCTGGGGAAATCCTAAAGTCTAAAGGATAACAGAGCACTCTCTTTTAAGGGGTAGACCTGTGGGTTTGGACATAGGTCTTGGTCCTTCTTTGTTCAGCTGCTTGAAGTCAGATATTCCTTAAATCTGGCAGTCAGACACACTCTAGCACTAGCTCCTTGTCTTGTTAAAACAGCCTGCTTCCCAACACCTCAGTCTGCTCTTTTGGGAGTCCAGAGCAGTATTCATCTGAAGTGTTGCACAGCTGCTCCCATGAAGGGTGGACAGTGCAGAAACCGATGCTGAGACTGTCAACACTCCGAACGCTGAGATTTTGGGCCGTCGCCGGACACAGAATATCCAACCATCTTCTGTGCTGTGAACTGCTTTATCTTCATAGACGAGTTCAGTCAGTTATTGCCAAACACGGGGCACCATTCTGCGACAGCTGAATTGGAGAAGGGAAGCTCCAGGTCCTGGGATGTTAGCCCATTACCTAGAGGGGGGAAGTGCTCTCCCCCTTGCCCCCCCTACCACATGGCCTGGGGGCCCGCAGTGAGCAGCACACAGACCATAGGAGAGAGGCGAGCGAAAGAGGAAGTTTATTGTGGGGTACAGGGTTATGTAGGTTTCAGGGGGATTACAAAATCACCAATGAGAGGTCTCAGGGGGTTACAGAATCTTCCAATAGCA
>JAWMRA010000161.1:55810947-55852503 GCA_035584735.1 Pseudotriccus pelzelni | reverse complement strand
GTTTTTATAGCATTTGGGTTGTTTTCTTCATTTTCTTCACAAGTCCATTTCTGACAGGACTTTTTCCATCCTAAATAGGGTATGTCCACTGCCACATTCATCCATATGTAAGCCCTCACTGCCAAATCTACAGGCATTTGACTGTGCTTTGGCATCCATGAGCACTCTAGGGCAGGAGAAAGGAGCTGTGCATGGGAATCACCCTTCTCACCTCCTTTCTCCAAGAGTTTGTAGTTCCAGCACGAGACAGTAAGAAAGTTTGGCCAGTCAGGTTTCTAAATGAGCCACTTGATTATCAGAAGCAGTATACAAAGTGCACCCATTACCAAGGCTACAGTTAAGCTGTGATAGCTTTAGGAAGTCACTGAACAGGAGTGCCTGATGGCTTTGTGTGTGAAGGTGTGAGGAAGAGGGTGTGAAGCAGAGCTGCTCTCAGCTACTCACTTTCACTGCCTCTGCTCCAAAATCTACTCTTTCCTCAGCCTTTTGGCTTGACAAGCTTCATAGTTTAGCCTCACGTTTATGACAGCTTTTCTGGGGTTCTTGGTGGTCCTCCTGGCCATGAAACCAGTCCTCTGTCTCCAAGACCCTTTCCAGGCATGCTGGTAGGTACCAGGGAGTGAATCTCCCCTGCAACAGCTGCTCCCTAATAGTCTCAGGGAGGACTGAGAAACTTTGCTAGGTCCAAAAGTCCCAAAATTATGAGTCACAGCCTTTAAATCATGAGACTGGAGAAAAAAGTCCACCGGTACGGGTGGATTTCGGGGTCCGTTTTTCATCTGTGAACTTCCCCTGTGTGCAATGTACGACATTTAAGTAGTTCTACCAGCTTTTAGATATGTTTAATGAGACCTCTCCAGGTCATGTAACGTGGCACTAGGACACAAAATTTAGGGGAGGATCGCTATTTTAAACTGGGCCCCTTGTCAACCTTGAATTATGATAGTTCCGCTTATTGATACCACATCTGTCTATTTTAGCAAACTAGTACAGTTACTACTATTGTGGGATTTGCAGATTGTGGAAAGGAGGAAGTGGATCTATGTAAAAACACCTCCACAGAGGCATTTAAAAATCTATAGTTTCTAAAAGTTCACATCTATGAACAGAGTATCATGAGACAAATCAAACGTCTTCCTCTCATCACAAATGATTGCTGAGTCCCCCTCCAGCAAGGCAATCAGTTAATATCCTCTGTCATTTAACAAATATCTCCTCTATTTTTGTAAGACTGCTTGTATCTGCAGTATAGAGTTTAGTATTGAGGCTGTATAACTAATCCCAACATCTTTCTGCTTTCTTACAATAGTTATTTTTGGCCTACAAATGCCCCATAAATTGTTTTAATCAACACTAGTCAAGAGAGGGGTTACCTGCTTCACCACAGTGGAGGAAAGGTATTTTAAGATGGAGTTGTGCTCAGGCTGAATTCCCAGTATATACCTGTAATTTAAAAACACCTTTTTTTCTTTTCAGAGTTTTGAAACCATATAGTTTGAAAATTATATATTTATATATTACATCCAAATTTTGAAACAATGTTGTTTGAAAATACTTTTATGTTCAGCTTTCAAATTATATAGCTTCAAATCCTACTATCTTGTGTGTCTCAGTAAAGCAGGGTAACTAAGCGGAGCCATTGCTGGTTTTCCTTTTTTTTTTTCAGTGATTTGCTTATAGGAGCAACTTCATCTACTAATTTGTCTATCAATAATGGGGAGAAAAATAAAGCAGTTCGCTGACTTGCTGGGCTCATGGGTTACAATCTATTTTTATCCACAAAGATACCATAAACATTTTTCCCACTTTCAAGAACAGCAGAGCAAATAATCCACGCCAACTTTTGTATTCAAGTTAAGAGACAAAAAAGCTCAGGGCTGGAAAGTGTAGTAGTTCATAAAGTTTACAGGCAGGCAATGTAAGTTCTGCACAAGAAGGAGAAGCCCAGGTTGAGACAAGGAGTGATTTTGGTGGTGACAAATATTGTAGGCAGCTTATCTGCCACATCTGGGAACTGACGTCTTTTGATACTGGGTTTGAGTGGCCAGACTGACATCCTTGTGATACTCCTGTGTCAAGAAGTTCCAGTACCACATGCAACCAAGGAAAGCACACAAAACCCTTCAGGAGACACTCAGGTCCTGTTCCTCTGAAGGCTGATTTATGCTTTAAGACACGCAGGTTGTTTTCATCTACAAATATTTGGGCCAGGAAGGAAGGTGTGAAGAGAAGGTTTATTTTAATCCTAAACATCACTGCACTTGTTTTACATTGTTCTTAATATCACAAAATACCTCAAAACTTTCAGCTCTAAAAATAATCTTTGTCATAGAAGAATGATCAGAAAAATATTAGAAAAAGAAAATTATATGAAATAAAGCACTTTGGTCATGCAATTGTACTCATGTTATAGATTCCACTGTGGTTTTTTTCTCTGCTGTCCCTTTGCATCTCATGTTAATACACAGACTTTCAACCAGTCTCTGTTCAACTACTGTGCTTTTTTTTTCACTTCTCTCTTCCTTGTAATGGTATCTGTAATTTTCCTTGTTATTTTTTCTAATAGGGGTTATTTTTATCACTCCAACTTCTCTGTTGGAAATTTAAACAGTTTTGCATGAGCAGCTCATAGACAAATAAAGAAAAATATAGGCAAAATAAAGCCTCTTGCTTTCCCGCTTGTTTTCACTTCCCTTTTTACACTTCAGTGCTACTAAAAAGACTTTTCTTGGGAGAAGATTAATGCAACTGGCCCAAATGAGCAGCTTGAGCCTCCAGTCAAGTCATTGCAGGGTCAGGTAAGCTACTGGTTGTGAAAAAGGAAGGGAGAAAAAAAGATGATAGACAGGTTGTAAGTCTGGTGTGGCTGTGATATGAAACCACATCCTCACAACATCCCAGGCTCTTGATTTCATTGCCCATGAGGTGTGTAAGGCACTGCTGTAGGATAGTTCAATGCTCCCTGGTGCTGAGTAGGGGAGAGGACAGATGACCATCACACAGGCTCTCCCTCACATCGATGCCAAGTTTTTTTGGTCCCTGTCCACAATACAGAAGATCTGTTCTGAAACAGACACCAGCTTGGCATTTGAAATCTGCCACTTCCTAGGAAAGCCTGAGAAAGAGCCCCTGTCCATTCTTCCTGGTAAATACAGGCCACCTGCCCTGAGGAATGCAAGGTGACGGGATCAAAGAGGAGATGAGGAAAGGGCATCAATCACACTCTGGTTTCACAGCCCTGATTGGTGGGTTTGCAGCAAGACACTTCTGCTGCTTTGCCACCACATCCTAAGAAAATGGCTTTTTTGTTTGTCATGCCTCTTCCATCTGTTCCCTTTTTACTTGGGTATCTCCAGGTGCCCTGCCCTTTCCCAGGGTTTTCTCTCCGTAAGTTCTCAATACATTAGACCATGTAGGCACTCCATTTTAGGAGTAAGAAACATAATTATCTACTCAATTAACAGTGTGAACATAACACAGTTACATCAGAAATGCAAGAGTGTAAATAAAGAGCACACACGCAGCTCGTCTTCCTTAGCGGATTACCCCATCTGCCAGTGATTTGTGCTCAGGTGCTTCCTGAGACAGAGATGTTGTCTCTGTCTGGGAAGACGAGTTGTTTTGCACATCCTGAGGTGACAAATGTGCACATGCTGACTGCGGTTTGCCACGTGCAGTGAGTCTCATGGAGCAAGAATTCTCAGAATGATGATAAATATGTGTTGAGCTGTTGACGCAAAACATGGCCAGGACCTGATGTAACACCCGGTTATGGTGGGTGAGACCCAGCAGATAAGGATAAGTCACAGAAAGGTGAAAACAGCTACTTTGGAGAGGCTTAGTTCAACTGAAATCTACTGAGCAGCAAAGAAACCTAATGCACTGGAGCAGCTTGTAACTCACAAATGTGTTCTTGGGTATTATTCATCCTTGGCATCACAGGTACACTCGACCCTTTATAAATAGCTGAAAATTGCTGGATATGATAAATCTTTTAAGTTCTGCTATTCTAATCAAAGTTGCTCATCACAAATATTAGCAGAATATTTGTGCTAATCCGCACAAAGATTTTTCAGCTCTGTAATTATATGTTTATATTTTTTATTATATTGTATTATATTTATTATTTTATTATATTATTTTAATTAAGATCTGAGATGCAGGTTAGCCTAGACACCACAGAGGAAGACAAGAACTGAGAATTTTATGGGCTGAGCCAAGTATCAATCCAGTAAACTCTAAAGGCCTGAGAAAAAGATAACAATGCACATTCAGTTGAAGAGGGGTGTAGAGGCCCAGAGAAGTTGACTTTAGTCAAGGAGTGGATTGTAGTGGTGCTTTCTTCGCCTTAACTGTGGGTCGTCACAAGGGGCGAGGTCACTGGGAGAAATTTCATAAATTGTCTGCTGAGTTGCTGCTTTGTGATCTCCTGTTGGAGAAGAAAACCCCTCTGCAGGCTTGGAGAGCTGAGCAGGGACAAGTAAAGCTCGGAACTGGGGCTGCATGCAGTGTCCAGTGGCAGAGAGCCAAGAGTAGGTGAGGGAGTGGAGCAAATTGATGCTCTCCTCTCCCTGTTCCTGATGTGGGGCTGGGACATAGAGCATTCCTGCTGGGAAGGATACAAGCTCCCAAGCTGACAGGCCAGAGCTCCAGGAGAGTCATTCAGGACATGCTTTCTTTTTCTACGAGTGTAAATCCACACCTACGGCTGCACTGCGTCAGCCAAGGCGTTGCTCTGAGTAGCTGACAGTCTTATAAGGATGAAGGTCTCTTCAGCTCAGCCCCAGCCCTGTGGATTAGTCCGTATGCCAAACACCAAGGCAAAAAAGAACGCTCCATGCAGGCAGCTAAGCAAGTCACAGGCATCTCCTTCCTGAGGCTCTATCCCAGATGTTGAGCATAGGAAGGAGATGTGGAGCAGAATGGGAGGGAAGGAGGTGAAAGAAAGAAGCAAGAGAAACAAACATTGGGAACATGTGTCTACAGCAGAACTCTTCTACCACTTCCTTCCTGCCCTGCACCATCAGCTGCCCCAGTAGAAGCTGTGCAGAAAGAAGAATATTCAGACAAACACAGGGTCAAAAGAAGCGTGCAAAGCCCAGAGGGAGGAGAGGAGAGAGAAACTCAACCAGTGCTGAAGGTGTTTTCATTAAGGTGCTGATGAGTAAGTGAGATGGTGTGTGACTTCTGCCACGTCCCTGCCCTGGCTGTCCCCATCTGCCTGCCCCATGAGCTGTATTCACCTGTTGTGCTTTGCTGTAGAAGGGGAGGTCTCCAAGACCCTCTGTGGTGCACAGCTATAGAGCAGCTCTGTGCTGTGCAGGAAAACAGCAGCTCTCACATCGGTCAGGCACATCTGAGTTGAGGACAAGCTCTTGTATGTCAGGTCATAGGTGAAGGTTGGGCAGAGAACTGCTGCTGACAGTGAATCAAACATCCTTTTTATTCCCTCTACACAGCAGTTTGGAAAGTGGCCCAGAGAAAAACCCTCCTACACCATGGGTGGCAGATGTTCAGAGGCACAAAAAAAATCAAGTCACCACCAGCCTTGATTGCAACCACTGTTTTTGTAAGTTAACACCAGCTCTCAGTCCACTTTCACTGCTAGGAAAGGAGGGAAGTAACTGCACCCTCTGACACATGACCTGGCAGCAGCGCTGCTGAGTACTGTGGTGTCTTCCCCGAACAGCACTGAGGATTCTCTCTATGGTGATTCTTAATATAGGACAATAACGGATCCAACTTTTTTTTGAAGGTATGATTATGTCTAAATTACTCCCCAACTTCATCTTCATCTACCTCACTTTTGTAGGCAGAGCTCCGTGTGAGATTTTGGATGCAGGTGACACACGGCATGAGAAATGCTGGGACTTTTAGTAACTGCAATATGATTTTAGAATGGGGAGCTAGCAGATAGGAGAGGGATGGTTTTGTGTCCAGGGACAAAACTTCAGCCCCCCCTGGAGAGAGCTTCAACATACCCACCAGACTCCAGTCCAGTTCTTAGAGGTGGAGGGATGTGACCCTCTGGAAAGACATTTTGGCCTAATCAGTGCAGCAACCACCAGGCTGTCAGCTCAAGAGTGGAGAAAGATTTACTGTGGGGAAGTGGAAGGCAGCCCCAGAGGGGGGTCACACCCTCCACTATACCTCTACGCACACAGCACTTTCTCAGTTCCTCTGTCTGAGGAGATGCCTTTCAAACATGAACTCAGGGTTAAAAAATTGCACACACTCAGTGTGGGCTGTGAAAGCCCATGTGCCTCCTCTGTCTGAAGGGACTGTTTCTGCCAACACACCTCCTTGTGGAGATAGCAGATTTACTTACTCTGGAGTAGGTGTCCACCCATAAGAGAATCCCCAAAAGACTAAGCCAGACAAGACCTCTTGTTTATCAAGAATGTTATACAGTGGACACCTTCAACTCCTATATAGAGCAAAATAAAATTTTTAAGGGCACACACCACCATTACGGTGCACTCACTTCCATATTTCTCTATTCTCTCAGAGAATACTTCTGCATGGAAATCATCCCGTGACTTTGCAAGAAATGCCCTACTTAACATAACCCAAATGCCAGTTCTGCTTTTGTGTATGGCCATCTTGAAAAGGTGGAGATTTTTGTAACCACTCCTGTTCAAAGAGCATTAAATTTCTTTGCCTCTGTCTCTTAAACATGTATATTCTTCTCTTTGGTCTTGTCTACATCCTCTAACTGCCCTTATTTCCTGTTGTTTCCCAGAGGTATCTAACAGGCATGGTTGGCAGTTTCATTGACTTTCTATGACGGGTGTAGTATCATACTACAAATTTAACTTCTTCAGTTGTTATTCTTTAAGAGGAGGGAGGAGAGAAGTGTGAATTAGACAGACCTGAGCCACTATGTCACAAGTGTGCAGGTACAGACCAGTGGCCAGATTCTGGTTCCTGTATATATGGAACACAATACTCTGACATATCAGCACAGTTGGACTTGATGATCTTAGGGTTCTTTTCCAACCTTACTGATTCTATGATTCTGTGAACTACCACCACCCAGTATAGATGGTTCCCCCATCTGAGTGACCATAAATGCTACTTTCATTTGGAAGTCTGCCTCTGAAATCTCTACAGTTTGCATATTTTGTTACTCAGTTTAAAAAAAAAATAAATAAAAATAATTGAAGACTAATGCCCTCAGTTTACTCTGGGAATTGTCTTTAGTAATTGATCAGAAGCTCAGTCTTATTTATGACGTGTGGTTTAGGGACAGTTCTCAACACTCCATTTTAATAGACAAACACCGTTTTAATAAAATTACATTTCCTGTGGCCAAGAAATTCTCTGTGAAAAACTGTACTTTTTCCTGGAAGTAAATCAGACCTGACTCTCAGGGGCCCCCACAGAAGACCAGCAGGACTTGGAAAACTTGTCTCTCTTAGATGCTTCCTCAAGACAAGCATCCTACTTGCTCCCCTGACAGGTCAAGTGGGCACCTACAGGGCCATAACCTTTACTGGCGTATTTTCAGGTGATGCAATGCTAACTTTCCACCTTGTCTTCTGATTCTCAGGAAACACCGGCTGGAATAAGAATAATGGAAGATTGTCCAGACACAAATGGTAGCTTCACTTGCCCAGGAATTCCCTACGAAGAGAGCCAGCCACTTCTGGTTGCTGTCTACAGCATTGTTTTTTCCATAGGCCTTCCAGCAAATTGCTTAACTTCCCTGCTTACATTGGTACAAATCCAAAGGAATAAAATAATTGCCATCTACATTTTCAGTTTATCGTTGTGTGAGCTGATGTACATAAGTACCTTGCCTCTCTGGATTGTCTATGTGCAAAACAGGCACAGATGGACCATGGGTGACACTGCTTGCAAAATAACAGGATTCATCTTCTTCTGCAATATATACATCAGCATTCTGCTTTTGTGCTGCATTTCTCTGGATCGTTACGTGGCACTAGTGTATCCTCTGGAATCAAGGGGGAAAAGAGGACAGAAAAAGGCCATCATAATAGTCTGTGTTCTCTTTGCTGTGGTTGCAGTAATCCACACTCCAGTATTTTACATGGAAGATAAGCCACAACACACAAATAGAACCTGCTTTGAGACTGTGCCCCTTGACAAACAATTGGCTTCTTTCAGCTTTGCTAGATTCCTATTTGGATTTGCCATACCCTTCACAATCCTCATTTTCACAAACTACAAAATTTTTCAAATTACAAAAAGCAGCAGCAGCTTGACTTGTCACCAAAAAGCGAAAGTGAAGTATTTGGCTATTGCCATTATTGTAATTTTCTTGATCTGCTTTGCTCCGTACCATGTGGTACTCATAATAAGAGCCATACACTTCATGTTTCATCAGAATTGTCCATGTCCATTTGAAAAGAAGATATATTCAATTTCCACGGTGTTTCTGTGTTTAGGCACTGCAAATGGTGTTGCTGATCCAATTATCTACGTGCTGGTTAGTGAAAACATCAGAAAAGATTGTTACAGGAGCCTGAGGAGATGGAGATGGAACTCATCCAAGCTAAATTCATCCACTAATCACAAGACTGACAGCAGAAAATCGAAAATACAAGAAGAATCAGGGGAAGAAGGGCAAAGAGAAGAAAACAAAGAACTCACAGATTCGTCCAACATTCAGAAGACCTGTACTTGTGGCAGAGACCAAGAAGGTGGCAGCTAGCAGGTAGATGTCGAAACAAACAAGAAGTTCCCAATGCCAGCTGCAGGCAGCAGACTGCAGCACACAAGTACTTACATGCTGACATCATCTTGCATGTCCTGCATGGGTCAGCAGCTCCTCAAGGACACTACAGGAGCAATAATTCTTATTTCTTCTGTTTGTCTCCTACAACAAACTTTGCCCACCAGTATCATGGGTGAAAATATTGCTTTGCTAAGGATATGTGGAATAAACCAAGTAATTTACTTTGACTCAAACTGAAATCCTAAAGGCTTATTTTTTTGGACTGAGTCTTTTGCTCACATGAAGTAAAATCAGTTTTATCATCTGAGAGAAAAAAAAACCAACCCAACCCGCTGCTGAGGAGAACGACGTACCGCTCTTATGGTTGAAATTTTTGCTTCTTGAGGAGGTACACGTTCAGAGTCTCATAAATGCTGCACTCTGCTGTTAATGTTTGTGGTTAACCAGTGGAAAATATTAAAAATGAGTAAGTCTTTCAGTGAGAGCCTTGAAAATGTTTCTCATACTTCTGTATGCATTGCACGTTCTGGGGAAATTAGAGGGCAAAACAGTGGCCTGGTAACACAGAATGACAGTACCGCTGCTGCTTTAGCCAAGGTCCTGCACTGACCTGAAATTCTTAAAATGTACAATTCCAGTGCTTGACAGTTTACAGCTAGTAAATTTTACTTGTTTCACAGTCAAATCTAGAATGCACTGACGTATCTAGAAAACTTACACATTTCCAAGTGGAGTCAGGGACTCTTTTATGCCATCTCTGAACGTTTGCTGATCTTGTGTTTCATTTCTGAGTAAGCTAACACTGTGTCCAAAAGAGCCAAGTGCCTGACTGACATGGAAGGGCTGGCAGCCTGGAGAGCACAGTCCTTTCTCCCCACAGCTGGGAACTCCCCTGGACACGCTGGAGGTGCACACAGGAGACCATCCTGCGGCAAATTTCTTATTTGCTTATTACCACTCTTACTACGAATAACTTACTGATAGTAGTTCCCTGTGCCTTCAAACCAGAATTTAAAAATTAAGAATTGTACAAATCTGGCAAGATTTATCGAAGCAGCTTCTTCATATTTTTATGTGATCCAACAGACAAAGATCATGAGTCAGTCTGAGTACGAGTTTGTAAAGCGTTTCACAGCATCATTCTGTTTCATCTGTAATTTTGTATTTCTGTGATATTTTAAAACTGTTATCCATGTTCATATTTCTGAATTGAACTAGTATTCGCCAATGTTAATATTAATGTAAATACATTCTTTTTAATATATTAAAATTGTCATTGATATTTCTATATATTATGTTTTATTCTTATACTCTTTGGAAAGAAATATTGTGCCAAAATGCTATTTCCTTAATTAATTATATTTATTACATATTTCTTTTTTGATTATCCTTATTTAATTGCTCCTGTGGTATCTACCTACGAAATGTCTTTTCCTCAAAAGTAGCTCACATAATACTAAATTGGAAAAATGTGAAGTTCTGTTGAGATGCTAGTTAACAAATTCCATGTTTCTATTTTCATATACATCCCAGAAATCAAATTCTCTGAGGTATCAAGAAGAGATCAGAATATCAGAATATCAGAATATCTGTAACTTTGCTGAACTTTCAGCAGCAGCTGAAAGCTGAACAGCTTGTAGTACCTCCTGTCAGCCCTAGCACAGGTGACACATCTCTGAAGATGCAAATGCAAACTGCCTCAGCCTCAGGATTTTCATAGTCTAAATGTAAACTCTGATGAATAACAACAGTGAATTTAGAAGAAACCAGAGGAACAGGCTTCTGTTGCAAATTAGATATTGATCTCAATGAATTTAAAAATCTCTTTGATGTTTTTCCTCTGATTAATAGTGAGTGTCTAGAAAGGTGATCGTCCCCCTTTACCCTGCACTTGTGCAGTCTCAGCTCAAGCCCTTTGTTGCAGTTTTCAGAGCCACAATACAAGAAGGATATAAAGCTATTAGAGAGTGTCCAAAGGAGGGCTACAGAGACAGTGAAGGGTCTAGAGGGGAAGTTGTATAAGAAGTGACTGAGGTCACTTGATCTGTTCAGCCTACAGGAGAATGAGGAGAGATCTTACAGTGGGAAGCAGAGGGGCAAGTACCAACCTCTTCTCTCTGATGACCAGTGATAGAACAAAAGCATAAATTTGTGTCAGGGGAGGTTTAGGCTGGATGTTAGAAAAATGTTCTTCACCTAGGGGATGGTTGGGCACTGGAACAGGTTCCCCAGGGCAATGGTCATGGGCCCAAGTCTGACAGAACTCAAGGAACATGTGGACAATGCTCTCAGGCATGTGGTGTGACTCTTGGGGATGGTCCTGTGCAGGGCCAGGATTTGGACTTAATAATCCTTGTTGGTCCTTTCCAGCACAGGATATTCTATAATTCTGTGAACCAACATTAGAGCCCAGTGCCATAGATGCAAGGGACAGGCATTATCAGGGTCTGATGCAACAGCTGTAATTTTTTTTGCCTTACTGAAGTTGCATGCTGTTCTAAATTACTATATCGTTATGCATCTTCTCTTAATGAAAATAATTGGAATTCCTTTGTTCAGACACACTCTGAACCAAAAGCCTCAGAAGACTCGTGCAGCCTGACCTAACCTGGAAATTTACCTACATAATCTCCAAATAATTCTGTGACAGAATACTGAAGGTATTAGGGGCCAGGTACCAAGCAATGTATCCAGATGGAAAAACTGCAAATTCTGACTTCTTTGGACAAACAGAAAAGCAGCTTTACAGATGAGAGAGGACATACAGAAATGCTATTTTCGCCTGTTAAAATATCCCATCAGATAAACTTGATGCCTCTTATCTGATAAAATAAGCATGTGATCTGGTTTGTCAGACAGTATCTGACTGTGTCACGCCAGCAAAGAAAAGATCTCGGCTTTGGGACACAGGTAAGAGACTCAGCAAAGGGCACTACTCACGTCAGAGCAGATCTGAGGGGTGGACTGACTGTGTGGGTCTTTCCACCTTTTCCTCCTGCAGAGACATCACCCTGCAGTGGGCCTGCAGGGACTGCTTTGTGCTGTGAAGAAAGGTTCACTTGCTACGTCAGCTCTGAATCTCAACACCTCTGTTTGGATCTGTGCCACAACCTACTCACTCAGCTCAGGCTATAGGATGACTTGGAGAGTGTACAGAACCAAATCTACGCTCTGCCTCCCAGTTTGGTCTTTAGATGGTCAGTTCTCCACATGTAAGGCTCAGAGCAAGTGAGCTGCTCATCAGTGTACGGGGTTGAGGCTAGAAAATTTCACTCTCTTTTGTATTCCGCATTTACTGAAGTATAACTTCCATCATTTAGAGAAGAGTGGGCTACTGAATAAATAAAACATTGGTTTATTTTTACATGTGTCTCAGACATTCATAATGTGCCTGAGAGATAAGTGGGTTGCTGATTATTTGAAGTGTAACTGTAAAGCATGACGTGAATAATTCCTGGCTATGAACTAAAGCTGGCCAAACTAGTTTTTTCAGACAGTATATCTGATCTGTTTGCTTATTCATCAATTTCATCTATTTCTAAAGACTGTAATTTTATTATTCTCAAACCAGCACAAACCCAAGGTAGCAAATAAGGGAGGAGGGACTGGATCAGAGAGATGCAACCCTTTTTTTAACCTCCTTGGTGTGCAGGGAAACATACAGCTGTCAGCATCCCCGAAGCTGGATCTCCCAGTATGTCTTCTGCAACTGATGTATAGAGGATGTGATACCTACCAGTCCTCCCCATCTCTTCAAGTGCCTTCTGGGGTGGTTTGCATTCCTCCGCACTCCCTCTTTCCCTGCAAAACGAACCTTTGCACAGGAGAGGGCGCTTCTATTTGCAGCAGGGTGATGCAGCGTGGCCTCACGATTCCATCTTCAAGTGACAAGAATACGAAGCATAAAAAGAGAAATCTGTTATCCCAAATGGGACTAATACTTATATCATGGTAATAGATGTTAGTAGTTGCCATCATGAGCTACTGGTAAGAAAGCGTAGGACTCTCAACTCATTATGTCTCATCTGTAATTTGGATCATGGATAACTGCTAGGATTTTACTCTCTTACTCCATCCTGTAAGAAATGCTCTGAGGGAAGGAAACAAAAAACAGCCTTGCAGACAGACAGAAAGTCTGCTGAGGAGAGATGATAAGGTATGTGGTAAGAATTGTATGAGATATCACATGAATATTGTCTACAAGAACAAGCTCTCAGTACACCACGAAATGATCCATCCTGTTTGGTAGCCTCAGTCTGTGACAGGGCCTGTGCATTTCAGCCCTTGATCACAAAGCATCCCCTCTGTGTTCAAAGGTCTGTCTCGAGATATTTTGTGGAGGGCAATGAAGAATCAAAGAGAAGAGAGATACTGTGGGAAAAGGGTGCTGTGTGATATACAGAGTCCTGAAAAGCCTTGTAAACCTGAAGTCGCAGATGTTCTGAACAAATATGCAAATATTCATGTTCAGAAAGCTACTTAGAAATGCAGCAGCCTGTATCACAGTTCCCCATCTGTAAAATGTGACACTTCTTCCCTTGAGCACTGTCTGGCTTCTTGGTTTAAAATACCAGCCCTTGCAGGAGATACTAGAAAGAGTGAGCAGGTGTGTGGTATGCGTATTCAGAGCTTATTGCAATGGAGCAGTGAACAGCGTGGAGGCAAATACAGGTATTAAAGCACAAATTCTAATGAGTCAGCACTTTCAGGGTCAGATTCAAAGTACTTTATTTGCTTCTATTTATGCTGGGACATCAGGAAAAAAAAATATGCAGACTTTCATTTTAACTTTGGGTCTCCTCCTGGTAACATGGGCACTAGACCCTTGGGGACTTTGCTGGGATTTTCTTCACTGGGATGTTTTGGTGTTCGGAGGGGGTTTGTTGTTTCCAAAACATAAGAGTGCTACTATCTACAGAGCTGACTTCCAAACTGGAAACAATCAGGGCCAAGTACTCTCAAGGCTGGGTACAGTACTGAAGACATCGGTAACACTAATGGCATTTGCTATTGCACTGCTGTACACAATAGGCCCCCAGCAAAAATCTTTCAAATCCTTAGTTCTTAGAGATCCATCCAAGTGAACTCTGCCTCTCTAGATCTTCTTTTCCTGGCACTATTTTCATGGGCTGGGAAGCACTTTCTTAGGACCAGATTTCTAGGATGGGTCTCTGAAAATGTGAGTCTGATACGCTTGAGACAACAGAATTATTATTATTTATTTGAGTTTATCTATTTGATTAATTTGAGGGAGGAGGTTGCCTTTCTTAAATATAATTGAGAAGATTAGGCTCACACTACCCACTACAGCCAGGTTTTATTATTGTATGCTTGACATTTATAGATGACTAGACAATATGTTTGATAAAGGATATCTGATGAAGTATTATTTTAAAACCCTGTAATTTTCCATTTAGTTGCATGTACAGTTTCTGTCTACCTCTAATTCTTTTGTTCAACTCTTTCCTAAAACAGGGCTTAGGAAAATGGACAGTCCTCAGCTCTCAGTGGAATGGTGCAGTTCACTGCACCGCTGACAGTAACTTCTGTGTCCTGACGGGAACAAATGCACAAGCTGCAAACTAAACACAGGACTGGACACAGCGAAATGCAAACGGGAAGAAAAATGTTCACTAAACAACAAGGGAACTCATGAGTATCACTGACTTCTTGCTGTCTTGACCTGTGGGAACGGCCCATCAACAAAAGTCAGGAGATTCCAGGCAGGCCAAGAACATATCTCAAGTTTCTATCAGAAACAAACAGGCGAATGGGGAACTTCCTCTGTACACAGGGGTGCAAAGCAGATACAGGCAGACTGTAACATCATAAAGATCTGATGGGAAACTAAAGGTCAGAGGACCAATTCAGTATCCACAAAAGCAGAACTCAAAGTGATTTTGTAGCTGAGCGCGGGGCTTTCCCTAATGAGAGGCTGAGTGGACCCTGCTTGCTTTTTTAAAGGATGAGTCATTCCCTCTTCTGACCAGAAATATTCCACTCTCATGAGAAGGGAGAAGCTGGAAATTATACTAAATATTTCCCTTTTTGTTTTCTTAGCATTCAATTTCAGATACTAGAATCAGTCAAATTCCAAGATGATAAATAACAATGTACAAGGAAAAATCCGAGAAAATAATGTTTGGTGTTGGTTTTTTTTTTAAACTCTGGAGATACTGAAACTCATTACAAATAAACCAATGTCAAGTTAAACCAAAGCTGTGAAAACAGACCTAGTCCTCCTCCCTGAAGGCTGTGAAAAATTAAATGTGAATCTGAACTTCTTTTGCTGTAATGTAGATTTAGATCATCTTCAAATCTCCAGAATCTGAAGAATTTGGGGGGGTTTTAATGTAGAAATGTAGCTCGAGTATATTACACAATGTAAAGCAATATTAATATATAATCCTGGCCTGTCCATCCTTCAGTATCATATCTAACTGACTAGCATGAAGAAAAGCTTTAAGAAAGCAACATATCATTGAAATATTCAACACAACACTCCTGTACGGGTTGCAAGTCTACTGCTTCTATCGTGAGCCACACAGAAGATTCATCTCAGAAATTACACTGAGAGGTTCATTTCCCCTTTCTATATTCCAGCTTTTGTTTAGGATAAATTTCTTTGTGTTTTACAGTGTAATTCAAGACCTGAACTCTTTCAAGTCACGGGATGATGTTTTTCCAGGAGTTCACTGTAGTCACAAGAGGGCACCAGACTCTACCCTATTTCTCCTGCTGGGCATGGTGGACTTCACAGTAGAAGAAAGAACATTAACCACGTTCATATCTCTGAAGTTCACATCCTGTAACCATAAGTTTGTAAGAATTCATGCTGTTCGGTAGAACAGTCTGTACGGATGACTGTGTGTGTGCTGTTGATTGCTGTTGAGCCAGACACAAGATCAGGTTATAATATTTATCCAAATATGGCAGAAAAACTCAACCTTTTCCAAACGATGGCTACAAACAGGCTGAAAAACAAGAAAAACAAAAACAAAACAAAACAACAAAAAAAACCCAAACAAAACCACAAACAAACAAACAAAAAGGAAAACAAGCTGGGAAATCACGAGGAGAAAAAGAGAGAAACACAATTCCCTTGCATTAAAATTTTTAAAAATGGAGGATGATGGAAGTTACCAGGATCTGTCCGTGACTCCCTGGAGAGGATGTAAGTGGCAGAAGGTGAACAGATCACCTAAGGCATTCAGCTGAGGAGCCCCGTGCGGTATCTAAACATCCAGCAAATTCTAAACAACTCTTTGATGAGCCCCACTTTGCCTCCCTGCCTCGGCAAACCACTCTCCACATCATCCTGCACTACTGCTCACTGAAGCTCTGGTGACTTTATCCCAAGTCTACTGGCATTTGGTGCTATCTCTAAGTAATGCAAATCAAAGTATTATTCCATTAACATTAGACATGTTGAAATGATTGCTGAGAAACCACGCTGACAGAGCACCAGAAGACATGAGTTAACATTCCTTTATTGCTACAAAAGTCGAAGCTGTCATTCCCAACAAGGTGCAGGACCAGAGCAGAGAACAAGACCAGCTCACAGCCCATTATCTGTGTTCATACTCATGGTTCTAATTGGGTTAACCCTTTAACCAGACAAGGCACAGAGGCTTTAGCAATCATTCTCTTAGGAAAAAATAGTGTTTTAAAAAAAAAATCACATTTTTAATATGTTTTCATTTACATAATTCTTAAGCTCATTTTCTGATACCTTCAATAATTTATAATTGCTATGTTGCTACTATAATTTAGGAGATATTTTTTCTTATAGACTATGTGATTCTACTGAGCCACTGTCAAATCAACATCAGCAATAATTTGTGGATACAGTACATTTTCCACTTAACCTATGGATTCACCAAACTCTCAAAGAAAATTTGGACACAATCCAAACACTCCAAGAAGTCATCACAGCCTCTGTCTAATCTTCAAGGAGCACAGAGGGTCATTTTAACTTGCAGACAATTAACTTCTATAACCAGCATATTTCTCCTACTGGCGCTTAATTTTATTCTCCTTGCTATTTACAATGGATCTAAAGAAAATCACATTTCTGGTTTGGAAAATGTAAAACAACTAATGCTGTCAACAGCTTGTTACTGAAGTCTCAACTACCAGAACTGTTACTGCATATTAACCTCAGTGTTCTTATTCTTCTGCGTCCCCCCGCCTAGATTTCATGGTCCAAATGCTTACCAACTCTAAGGCAAGCTATTAAAAATAAACAACTGACCTACATATTCTTAAAAGTTTTGTTAGCTTTAAACGTGCTTTTGAACTATAACTCTCTGTTTTGCCGCGACTGCAGAAATTAGTTTCCCACTGGTATTGTAATTTTCAAGGATATGGCTTCTAGGCCCAGCACGGTGCCTTCCAAAAGACTGGTTTCAAGAGCAAAATGCTGTAATATCAAAAGATGCAGAACAGCAAAGGTGCAAGCCGCAAATCTGGCCTAAAAGATCTGAAAGCCACACTCTAATGTATGTTCAAGGATATATGAAAAAGGAATTATTCATTAACTTCTTCAGCTTGCAACTGCTTCGGGCTATTTTGTTCTTACAGTATCTGCAGTTTCAAAGGAAGGTGGAGCTGGTGGGGGAGAAAAGATCTTCACATGCCCCGCACAAACACATTCGTCAGAAACAGACTAACTCCCGAGGTGAAAATATGGTACTTAGCTGGCTGCAAAGAAAGGAATACCTTGTGTAGTGACAGGCTGCACATGGGTTTTGAGCCTGTGGGTGCTATTTAATAGTAGATGCTTAGTTGCTATAGCAACTGTCATAGCCTATGGTATTTATGCTTAGATATGGAACACATATTTTAAGCAGCACCAGATAACATGGTACTCAAGTGTCCAAAATGTATGTTTAAAAGAAAAGCCCTATTAAGAAGTAGGTGTGTTCCTCTAGGTATTAAAAATTCTTTTAAGGCAGCACTTTTGCAACAAATCACTCTTGTCCTCACAAACACAAATCAGAACTAATATGATGATCCAGGAGAGGGCTTAGAACCCTTAAAATAAACCCCCAAACATCATTCAGCACTTTAAAATCCATCTTTGCTGATTGCTGGTACATAATCTGGAGACTTTTGCTGTTCGGTCCAGTGCGTGGGGCTTTGTCACTAGAGGTTCCCATTGCCCTTAACTTGGTATCATGCAGACTTTCTTCCTCCAGCTCTCTACAACACCAGCTCTTGGTCCCTGCCTGCCAGGGCACGTACACAGTATTTGTGGTGTCACAGATGGAATTTCCCGAGTGTACTCTGTAGCCCCTTTGGTTTTGTAGCTTTGCATCTCACCCACCATGTAGAATCCCTTCTCTGAACTGTCTGGCAACTGTAAATCTTGCTGAAACCACTTATTTTATTTTTATTTTGTCACATCCTGCTGGTTGAGGAGCATAAACAAATAGTGTAACAGGAGGGCACTCTTTCTTTCAGGTTCTTTCTGCCATAAAAGGAAACTGATGGTCAGTGATTTCAACACCTACCTTCCCGTGAGGGGTCTTTAACTCCAACACAACACTTAAGCCAGGCAGCCTAAGAGAGTTTGTGGACTAGTACAAGCTTAACAGCTTCCCTGTGTCCTGTTTCCACTCTATTTCCTGCAGTCAAAACACACTAACACCACTTCTTAGCAATTTATTATCGGTTCCGTAAAGTTACTCGCTGGCTTGGGTAAACACAACAGTGCTTCTTTTAGCTCACAGAGTATCTTAGTCTGTACAGGTTCTTACAAAGAACTCGTTTCTTGGCTCATGTCACTCCTAATCCCCCTGGCCTCCTAGTAGATAGATCAGATACCCACAGCCATAAAACCTAAGGCCTGAGGCTGGTGGCCTGAGGCAGACAGATTTCTGCCTAAGAAGGGATTTGCTTTGCCATTGTTGTGCTGACAGCCACACACCCCCTCCCATCACCTGCCTGCTACTGCTCTTCAGCTTTTTGCCAGCACAAACACCCAGCTGAGCCAATACTACCATATTCAGACATGTATTAGCTCGTGTGTGGATTAGCTGGTGCTCTGACTATGCTATTCTCATTTTGTAAGTCACTAATGTTTGATGCCAGCATCATTATCATCCAACATCAGGCTACAGTTAGCCCACAAATGTTCACTCACTTGCTATGAGCTTTGGTTTGTTTTATAGGCACCAGATGCCTGCTGTTCTTTGTCCAACCCCTCCTACTGGTAGAGCAACAGCCCTTCCAGGCTCACAGCAGTGAAGGAGAAGCTTACCCTCACTGAAGGCTGAGCACAACTTCCAGCCACCTCTGGTGATCCACACATTAACACACTGTAACAAGGCAAACATGCTTTCTCTTAAATTCAGTGCACTGTGACTGCAGACTGCATGCAATGAAGTTGTATCCTGTACCTGGCTTATGGGGCCCAGATGAGCTGCTACTACAGGCTTACTTCTTAGGGAACAGCCACATTTAATTACCCTCCTTAGCTCTGCTTCCATCTGCCTCTGGATTTTTTAGGCTAGCTCTGCTGCAGGAATGTGCTTGCCTGCAGAAGCACTCAGGACTGTTTCATAATGCTGCCTATCTCAGAGGTAATCAGAATTTACCAGGTTGGGCTTAAAAGAAATGGTACATTTAGGAGTGGGCCTCCTGCCCACATTGGAGTCAAATTAAAAAGACAAACATATCTTAAATGCTTTAATCAAACAGTAATTATGAGAGAAACAATACAGACTCGGAGCAAGTCCACATTGTCTTTAGCAGGCAGAGGCAAGCAAGCTCTGTCCCCATTCTGAACCAGTGGGATCACGGCCAAAAAACTCTTCCAAACCACATGCAGTTGTTCCGGTAAAGCACAGAACTTGAGCTAACACACCTTGTCTCCCAGTAAGAGTCGCCAGCCAGAGCACAGCACTGCACTGACGACAGCTCACAGCTTCCAGCTCAGGGCTGAGTCATGTCTGGGTCTTTTTTTTTTTTTTTCCTTTGTCTTTCAAAAGCGCAGTTTCAGCCCTGCTCCTGGACACTGAGTTTGTGTTACTTTCTGAGGTTTTATAAACACTATCCAACTCAAAACCAGCGTTCTAGTCACTGCCGATGTGTGAAAGTCTGGCCAGCACAGCAGGGGCTGAGCAGCTCTGAGAAACGAACAGCAAAGCTCCCGACGCATCAAGCACAGCCCAGCACAGGCTTGCTCCAGCAGGGAAGGAAGGGGGCTGGGACGGAGGGAGGGAGCAGTGGCCGCTTTCCAACGAGCATGGCACACGGGTCACACCACCCTGTACCAGCCGGCGCCGGAGGAAGGGGCTGGCCCGGGCTCCCGGCAGCGCAGGCGGGCTGTGGGGTGCGGAGAGCCAGAGCGGGCTGCCAGCACAGCTCCCGCGGCCGCTGATGCTCCGCTCCGAGGAGGCGGCGCGCCTGCAGCCTGTGCGCACACGCAGCGCTCGCAGGTTGGAGCCGGGCCCGTCCTTCATCCCTGCGGAGCACCAGCCAACAGCTGCCCAGCCAAGGGAAGGGCTGAGGGCAGCAGCTCCACTCGACACAGCCCTGCTGCTCTGGGGCTTCAGCTCAAGTAACCCCACCAGGTGCTAAGGATTGATCTGCACCTTAGACCTGCTTGGAGAGGTCAAGGCAATGCCTGTTCCTGTTAAACCAGCCCTGTACCTCCTGTTTCAGACAAAGAGCATCCCGTTCATATTTTATACAGGCTGCCAGTGCTTTTAAATCCCTTTAGAACCGTCACTTGCTCTGAAGATTTTGCTGGGTGTCAGTGGTGACCTGACTTCCTAGGTGAGACCTGCTGAGCTGGTTTGCATCATTTCCCTGTCCCCCATGTCACTCATTTCATCAGCAGGCACGCTGCTCTGCAGTGTCTCACTAGGTGCAATGCCTCTCAGTTGTCTAGAAGTTTTGGGTAGATACTCTGAATTACCTTCCCCTTTAAAAGTTGCCAGACAATTCTAACCAGTAATTCCCTCCTTTCTTTGCTTTTCCTTGTATGCAGTTCTTTTCTTCATTTTCATTTTGCCTGTCAGGTTGTTTTGCAGACATCTCCAGCTTTGTCTCTCGAACTTCAACTTCAGCATCAGTTCTGCTTTTGCTTGCAGATTATCTTAGCTGCAAAAGTTTCCCCAGATGAGATAGCTTTCTCAATATATAAATATCTCTTTAGGAAATTACCAGGTTTTCATCTGTTCTTTTTAACTGTGATGTTAAAATTTCATTTACTGAAACCAGTAGGAGGTTGAAAAACTTTAGTGTGTAGCTAAAATTTGATTATTCTCTTTATTACACTGTGGTTATAATTCAATTAAATTCTTTTTAACTCTAGTTCTATCAGAGATTGTTTGCTCTCTAGTAAGTACTTCAGGCTATTTTATTTTGCATAGGTCTGTCCAGATTTTTCCATTTTGACTTTCTGATTTTTGTTTCTCACATATGTGAGATGTGAGAGTTTTCTCCTGAGAATAATCAAATCTTGTCATACCTTGATGAGACATCATTAGTTTCTCAGCTTTTCAAAGAAAACTGAGAACCTTTCACATTTCTTCTTTCACTGGTTTAATCAGAAACATAGACGATGTAGCTTTTAAGCCATAAGACACCCTCTTGTTTCATGAGGTTATTGGGGGGGAACCCACAAACAAAACAGTCAAGATCCTGTCATTGTAGCTAATCAGAGAAAAAAAAAAAAGGGGGATAAGGAGAGGACACCTTACTATATAGATGATACTGTCACTACAAAGAGCCATGCAAATGAACTCTTCCAGCAGTGATCCTCCAGGGAACAGCCCTCACACTGCCTCAAGAGGGGCCTCCATGGAGGCTCAAAGGTTCTTGCAGGATTTGTTGTGGGAATATCTATTTGAATTCCTGCCGAGTTAGGGCTGCCAGGGGGCTGTGGGAGGAGGGTCAGGCCCTGCTGCCGGCTGTGAGAGGCGGTGGCCTGCAGACGTGCGCTGACAGGGAGCCCTAGGTCTGCTCCAGAAGATTCTGAGAGCGTCTGGAGCGATGACTCCAGGAGTAACTGTGGCAGTCCCGACAAACCAGGGGCTGCTTTTAGGAAGGACCGTGCCAGACAGGAATGTGCTTTTTCCAGATACTTTTCACACCGATCATCTTTTGCTTCACAAGCAATTTAGAGCTTGCCAGGATTACATCTTGGCTGACTGCATGTTGGGGATTAAATTAAGTTTACTTATAGAACACTAGACATTAGTAGTCTAGGTTTAAGTTTAATTGTATCTTACTTACAGCTTAGCATGAATGGGCCCTGCTTAAAGCCTGGGAACTTTAAATGCTTTGTTTGTTAGCATGGAGGGCTAAGCAGGGGAGTAAACGGAGAAAGACTATCTTCAGATAAGGTTGAGGCCCTAGAGGGCCCCAAGCTAGAAGATAAGAACACTAATGCCTACATGGACATGGAAAAAGAATCCAGTGAGGTGTTGGAAGACTCCAGACCACTGGGCATGCGAAGAGTACATGAAGAATCTGGTGCAGAGACTCTGAGGGATAAAGGCCCAGGTATTTCTTTGTTCTAGGTCCATCTCCAGAGGCACCAGCTCAAGCTGAAACAAATTCCACCTCTGTCAATCCAAGGTCCAAACTCTTCCTTAAAACTGCAAAGCTTCTGAGGTGAGTCCTTGAACTGTGTGGATGGCAGGAAATCTGGCATACTAATGTGTTTGAGGTTCTTCTTGGGGTAGTTGGTGTGGAGTACTCAGCTCTTAAAGCAGTTGTGCAACTCAGAGAGCCTGTCCTGTGCGAGTCATGGGACAGCAGCTTTACCTTAGGGCACATGTAGGAACCCAAGAAGCTGAAGGGATGTCAGGCAGCACTGCAGGAGCTGTGGGTTGTGTATGATGAGCCAGGAGAGTTTGACCAGACAGCACAAGCTATAGAGCATGTCAGGTTCTTCTACCAGTGCATCTGGAGGACTGGGATGAGGAGGAGGATAACTTAGATTACTTTGTGTGATGTGTTGAGCCTTGACTGAGGTTGCATTGTGATATCCTTGAACACCATATGCCTTCTGGGCTTGTAAGCTGATTGTGGAGAATCCTAGAAATACAGTTTCACCGTGGCCCATTGTCAGCTGTAAATGCCTGGGATGAAGGAGACACAGCCATCATCTGTCCGGGTCGCTGTGCTGTAGGTGGGCTGTTCTGCAGTGCTGATTAGTTGAACTCGAAGGCTAAGGCCTGCCAGAAAATATTGTGATAGGAAAACAAGGGAAAGGAGACAACTGTTTTGACTGTACTGGAGCCAATATAAAGATCTCTAGTTTGAAGTTAATACAATACGATGTCATGGAGGGGATTTTCAATTTCCAACATGGGAAAACCACACTGGAAAGCTGTGTGTTACAATGTGAAACAGTGTAAACATCAGAGGAGCTATTGATGAAACACTCAGACCTGTGTGGTGTCAAGGGTGCTGGTATGGAAATATACCAGCTAGTGAATGCACTCTTGCAGCATGCACTGCTGCAAGGAGGGAATACTTACAAAAAGCTTCTTAGATGAACATTATGACATTCCAAAGGAAACCATGGCCAATAATGTGATCCATAATAATGAAGGATATGGTGTGGTCCTCTAACTATAAATTGACAAATATGAATTAAAAGTATATATACTGCATGTGGAAACTTCACTTCCTTGCTGCAAGTCTGGGTACCATGGTAGAAAACACCTAAATGTTTGTCACTTAGAGACTTCTAAAGAAATACCTTAGTCAAGTGAAAGCCTAATTCTAAGACTGGTTGTAGTTGAGAATCTTAATCGATTCATCAGATCCAAAGCCATGCTTTGTGCTTGGATGTTATGCCTTTTTTCCCCCCAAGTGAAATCCTTATTAAAGGACAGGGGCTAAAAAAAAACCAGTATAAAAAAACCCAAACCAAACCATACCACCAACGTTACAAATCAACAGCACCAAATCTGCCAAAGTTCAAGAAGCACCTGAACAATAGTCTTAGACACATGGTGTGATTCTTGGGGCTGTCCTGTGCAGCGTCAGGAGCCATCACCTCCAAAATCATTGGGGATCCCTTCCAACTCAGGACGTTTAATGACGGGCTGGGCAGAGCACGAGAATCTCTTCGTGGTATTGTTCTTGCATAGTTTTGATCGTGGTTTTGCATCAGGATGCCTTAAGTGCCAGGAACTGTAAATAAACAAGGGGAAATACTGCGCTTTGAAACCTGTCTCGTCCCAAAGGCAGATCTTGCTTTGCCGTGGAAACGCTCTTTCCTCCTGCTTTATGGTACCAAGCTACAGCTCTGCCGCTTCACAGCCTTTTCTACGAGACCTCAGCTCCGAAGCCTCGCTGATGCCCCCGCTCCCGCTGTCTATCCCACCCTTTCTCCATTTCCTTCCCCTCCCCGCCGCGCCCCGGGGGCGGGAGGTGGCAGCTGCCGCCTCTGCAGCAGCCGCAGCCCGGGCCAGCCCCCACCCTCCCCCCCCCGTTCCTTCCCTCTGGCAGCTCTGGAGCAGCCGGCACGTAGCTGCTCTGCCGGGAGAGCGACCGGGAGACGCTGGGGCGGCCTAAGTGGTTGCAGATGTGCAGCCGCACCGGGCTGGGGTCACAGCGGCGCGCAGGGCTCGGGGAGGGGCGGGGGGTGCTCAGCGGGGCAGCGGCAGCTCCGGGGAACAGAATCACACGGAGTCGATCAGGTTGCAAAAAGACCTCACAGATCATCGAGACCAACCTATGACCGAACACCACCGTGTCAAACAGACCAGGCACTAAGTGCCGTGTCCAGTCTTTCCTTAAGCACCTTCAGGGACATGACTCCACCACATCCCTGGCCAGCCTGTTCCACTGTCTAATCACCCTTGCTGTGAAGAAATTATTCCTAGTGTCCAACCTAAACCACCCCTAACACAGTTTAAGGCTATGTCCTCTCATCCTGTGACGGGTTACGCGGGAGAAGAGACCAACCCCCCACCCAGCTACACCCTCCTGTCAGGGGGTTGTAGAGTGATAAGGTCACCCCAAAGCCTCCTTCTCTTCAGGCTAAACACTCCCAGCTCCCTCAGCTGTTCCTCATAAGACTTGTGCTCCAGACCCTGCACCAGCTCCATTGCCCTTCCCTGGGCCTGCTCCAGCGCCTCAGTGTCCTTCCCGGACTGAGTGGGCCAGAAGTGGACTGAGCACTGCCCTTGTCCTGCCTGCCACACTCTTTTTGATTCAATCCAGGATGCCACTGGCCTTCTTGGCCACCTGGGCCGGTGTTGGGACAGCGGCTCCCCGCGGGGTGCGACGCGTCACCCCCTCCCCAAGGACGCGGGTTCCCGGCTGTGACTGCGAGACCCGGGGCCGAGCGGCCAGGCCCGGACAGGAAATGCCACAGGCCTCGCTAATGGAGCCCTGAGGCGCCCTGACACCCGCGCGGGGCGCAGCGCCGGGGGCTCCCGGGCCCTGAGGGAAGCGGCGCCTGATGGCGGGGAGCGCCCGAGCCGAGGCCGCCAACGCCCCCCTCCCGCGGCTCCCTGCGAGCTGCAGCGCGGCCAGGTCTAAACCTGTTCCCGCCGGAGCCCGTGGCCGGGAGCCCAGACACGCCGCGGGGCCCTGGCCGCCGTTTGAAATCGGGCCGGCCCCGCCTCGCCCCCGCCCCCGCCTCCCTCAGCCTCTCAGGGCCGAGGGGCAGGGCCCGGCCGCCATGGCAACCCCTCCGCCTTCGGGGGCGGAGCCCGGGGGCGGGACAGACGGGCTCCGTGGCCAATCTCAGCGCTGAGCGGAGGCTGCACGGCTTGTCGGCAGCCAATAGCAGCGGTCGCCGCGCCCCCGGTGGGCGTGGCCTCCGGAGAAGGCCCGCCCTTGATGCCGCGGGTCCCTTTGTGGGCTTCGACAATAAGATGGCGGGCGGGGGGAGGCGGGGCCGGGTGGCCCCGCCCGTCCCTGTGGCGCGGAGCGGGCGGTGAGGCGGGAGCGGAGCGGGGGCTCCTGCGCGGGCGGCGGCGACAGCAACGGCGAGGCGGTGAGTGAGTACGGCGGGCTGGGCTGGGTCGGGCCCGTGGGGAGCTGGTGCCGGCGGAGCCCGCGGAGGCGTTGGAGCCGATTCAAAATGGCGGCGGGAGCGCGGGGCGATGAGTAACCGCCGGGCGCGCTGAGGGGGCCGGGGCCGGCGGGACAAGGGCCCCGCTTCCCCGTTCCCCTCTCCTCCTCCGCTGGGTCCCGTCCCCAGCCGCGCTCCCGCGTCGCCCCCGCCTCCACCGCCGTGCGCCCCGCTGCCCTCCCACCGCCGGGCAGCTCCCCCTCGCTCCCCGCCCCGGTCCCGCCTCTCCCCCCGGCTCTGCCGAGCTCCCCCCGCTCGGCGCTCCGCGGCCCCGTCTGCGTTTCCACGAGCTCCAGCCCTAGCTGCCCAGCCTGCCCTTTCCCGGGAGTTGGAGCCCCTTCCTGAATCCCTCGTGCCCCGCAGAGGTGCCTGCCAGCCCCCTATGCCTCGGGCGTGGACCAGACCCCAGGGCTTTATGGGGTCCTTTGTCCCGGTCCGAATAGGGATGTTTCTGGCCCTGCCAGCCCTCTGCTGTGTCTGCATCCCACCTTATAACTCGACACCACCATATGCGCCCACGTGCGTGTCTAAAGAGGAGTAGTAGCTCTGTTTCCGTCTTTTTTTTCACCGCTACACAGAGCTTTTGTTTCTTCTCACGGTTCTTAGAAAAGCCAGTGTTGGACTGGAGAGGATTAGAGTGGTAGAGGGGAGATACAGCCCCTTCTTGTCTTCCCTTGCTAACCATCGTCACTGTACTTAAAGCTGTACAGAAGGGAGACTGTGCTTCACTGAACCTCCGGCACTGGCCTAGGTAGGTCTTGTCTGCCTTCTCCTAAAAATGAGCACTGCTAAAATTCCCTGTCTTCTCTGTTAACCCAACTAATGGGAAGCAGCTTTTTCCCTTCAGTACTTAACTGTATCTTTGGCAGCACATCACTATATGAGTCTGAATTGAGTGTGAATCTGGAATGCCTTAAGCTGATGCTCCAGTAAGAGCTGGATCAGATTTCAAGCACCTTATTTGTAAAGCAGACTGGGAATTTGTCAAACCTAAACCCAAAACTTGTAATGAATTACATAATACTGTCCTCCCTGCGCTACTATTAAAAACAAAGCAAACACCAAAACTCCTTTTTCGTGGTGTATTGTGCTGCAGCTGGCTGTTGTCTCCTTGACATTTTTGTCTTTTATTTTATAGCTGTTACAAACAGAAGTTTAGTTTAACACACCAAGTTTGGGCTCATGTCACTGGGATAGCAGTGGAAGAAAGGAGATGATGTAACTAGTGCAGACATTGCCTCTTGGGCAGAGACAGATGCCGCTTGAAATTATTGGGGGATTTTGAACACCTTGACTCTGAAGCATCAGCAGTCTTGCTCCTGTGTACCAAAGGGTTTTACACAATGGATAATGCCTTTTTGAATACCTTAGTACATAAATCAGTAGGAAAACATACTGAGATTTTAATTAATTAAGTTTTAAATTCAGCATTCTCTTGAGATGAGTGCTTGTTGGAGACAGCACAGAGAAGTCTGCGGGAGGTCATTTATGTGCAAGGTTTTAATTGCATCTGATAGTAGCTATGAAGTTAATGTGCTTTTACAGAGAACTTGGGTTCTGATGCACACATGCATGCCAGTTAATAAAACCTAAAGAAATTATTGCTGTGATGGGCACATTCTCATAAATTTATACTAACAGAGGTCCACGTGGTTTGGCAGTTGCTCTAGGGAAGAACCTGGAATCACATGCACATTATTATATTGCATGGGAAAACTTTCCTTCTTTAGTATGTAAATAGGTTTCAGACTGGACTGGTCTGCCAGCATCCTCTGTCATTTAGCTGGTGGACGTGATAATGGCTCTTTTACCAAGAGCTCCTTCAACGGTCCCCTCCGGTATTGGCCCGCTATTTTGGGAGCCAAACGGCCAAAGCCTCTTCTCCTAAAATTGTCAGATAAACTAAGTAGCACCAGAAAATATTTCAGTTTGTTTTTCTTGTGACTGCAATGTAGTTATTTAACCTGTAGTTATTGTGGGGTGGTTTTTGTTGGGTTGGGGTTTTTTTAAATGAAGTTTATGGCTATGTCACCTACCCCCCAGGAAAGCAGAAATTTTGGGATTCGAATAGTTACCGTATACCTGGGGAGCAAAAACTTCTGACATTTTATAGTGTCATAAAGTGTTTGCCAGAAATCAGAAATAGTTTATTGTCTTGATACTGTGGTGTCTGACTGAAGTTGTAGTTCAGACGCTTTGAAGACACTATTCTGAATGTTGCTGTGAGCTCAGTCCATAAAGGAGAATGAGACTGAGTTGGTTGAAATAGAGTTTCCATGACATAACAGCATTTAGTCTGAATATTTGGGGTCAAGTTAAAGGATTTTGGCTTGAGAATGTTAAAGGTGGGGTTTTTTTCCATTGTGGTATTTTAATGACTATGCAGCTTCTTGAGGAAAAACATGTTTTCTGCACCCCCACCCCCAAGTCCTTTGTTGGCCACTTTCTTCCCTCCCAGTTTTGAGAGTAAAAACTCCTGAAAAATTGTTTATTACTACACACAGTAGAAAACAAGAGGGAATGTCCATGTGCATCCTCTTTCCTTGTTTCTTTTCTAAGTATGCATTTCAGTTGCAGACACAGAGCTGTCTTGGATTGTACAGACATGTCTAGAAAAGTATCTGAATTGTTTTCATAGTTTATCATAAAAGTTTTTGTAGCCTGTTGAAACAGCATTCTTTTTGGATTCAGTAATGAGAGGAATTGTTGCATATGATTGGAAGTTGTATTTGATACATAAAATCTTATTTTGCCTTAAATGTGTTTTAAAAACTCAGCCTTTATAGTTAAACAATTTCATTGCTATCATTACTTTCATTATTGTCATCTTGCAAAGTAAATCTTAGTCATAAAGTTCCTGTGCTGGTAAAGGAAAATTCTCTCTGTTTTAGCTGTGTTTCAGTTTTCTGTCTGTGCCTGCCTGCTCTTTTTCTCTAGATGCTACAGGGATATGCACGGCTTTGTACAGCAAGGTGAAAACTGTATCATTTTGTAACAAAAGTAAAGAAGACTTGCTTTCAGTAGCTTTTGTGCTCACTTCAGTTTTTCAGATGAGCGTTGAAGATTTTGTTTGCTCTTTAAATGGCAAAGGCAAAGGGATAGGGGAGAGGCTGGTCCAAAGGTCAGGGTAGTAGCCTAGGACTTGGAATTAAACTGGCAGTTTTCTTTTGCTGCAGATTTTGGGTGTATTGTTGGCCAAATCACCTTTGTGCTCTAGCTGTGAATTGGGCTTAATAGTACTATTTAAGTCTGTAGGAATGATGTGAGGATAGAGATAGCGAAGCAAAGCTGTTTTGTTCTTCATCTCCCATCCTTGCCTGACATCCTGCTTCCCCGTGCTTGGTAGGTGGTGCTCTCACTTTTGCTGTATGGACTCTTGCTCAGTAGCATGGGAGAAGAGGAAGGACTGCATCAAACACAGTTACTGGTATGTCATTTTTTGTTTCTTAAATTAAACCATAACACAGTATTTTGTGCAGTCACAAGAACTGGCTTTATGATGTAAGATACGAATTGGAAGCAAATGTTATAAAAAAACCCCAGTGAATGCTGTGAAAGGTTTACCTTGAAGAATCCATAAACATTTTTCCTCTGCTTTTACGTGCTTAAGTGTGTGAGTGATGTATTGAGGTTTTCAAGTGTTCTGTTCTTCTGTTGGTGTGCCTTTGAAGGCATTGAAATGCCAAACATTAGGTGTGTGTAAACCAGGTTAACATTCAATTGAAGTTTTAATTACTCTTCATAAGAATATAAGTTGAAGCAAAAGAAGATTCCAACTCTGCACAGTGTTTAATGTTTGATGGTTTGTTAGTAGTCCCAAAAGATGTTTCTAGAGGTTGTTTCACATGGAGGGGAGAGTGAGTTACTGTGCATAAATAGGATATCCTCTGATAGGAAGTCTGCAGGAATGTCTAAAAATCTGGAAAAGGCACTATCAGGCAGAAACATGGGTTGTATTTAATGGGAATAATGCAAATAGGTTACAGGATAAATTTTTAAAGAAACTTCTAAAGTATTTAATAATTTAATATATTGCTAATCCATATTTTTAAGAAATTATGAAAAATAACCATAAGACCAAGTTCATTTAGTCTGTATTGTAGTCTCTGCACATTAGGATTTCTAAAGAGTTTTGTACCGTCAGTGGAAAGGAATCTTTTAAGAGTCGGCAAATCCCAAAAAAGGTTATTTCATGGATATGTACAGCAATGTAAGAAGTGTTGTACAGAGTCAGACCAAGTGTTTATCTTGCTACTGTGCTATCCCCAGGTTTTCACAGTAGATAAGCATGTAATGTATTTTGAAAAGAACTGTGTTGTTGCCCTTTGGTGGATTTTTAGTGACTGAGAAAGCTAAGAGGGAGCTCTCAGAAAATACATGGAATATACTGTAGCAACCAGAAAAGCAAGGCAGAGTTTAGGGCTTGCCAAGGGAAATGGGAAATGATATAGAAAGACACTGCAATTGTATTTTGGTTTTATCAGCATTTAGTTGAAAAACTGTGCTTTGTTTGGGTTACTTCATTAAAAAAAAATCCCCAAATATTGGACAAACAGGAATTTTAAGGACAGAAGACTTAGAAGGGAAGTAATGAAGAAGCATAAATGGAAAGATCAGGTACCAGCTTTCATCTGCAGCCTGATTTTTATAGGACTAAAAGAAATTATGCCTACTGCATTAAAAAAAGAGCTACTTTGTATTCCAGGGATCAGTTGCAATATTTGCATGAGGCACTGTTGTCAAAAATAGTGCAATTCAGAAGAAGAGCTGAGGCTGGTACTTGAGAGGCACACCTTGGAAAGTTCAGCAAGTGATTTTTAGATGTGAATAATGAGAAGCCTGCATGCACCCCATGTATTTTTAGCTGGTGAACCTAAACTAGGAATACAGGAATTTTGCTGTCTTACAGTCAACTGGGAAAGGAGTACAGTAGCCCATATGGAGGATGACTGTTACTATCCTTATTGGACTTACACAATTCTTATTGAATTATGCAGTTCACTTACCTGAGTAAGGGAACTGGAAGGACTGCTTTGGGCACCTCAGCCGAACATCTCAAGTTACATGGAACAAATCCAGATACTACTCTCTCTCTGTAGCCAAAATAAGCTAATCTTTTCACATATGCTGCCCGTAGTACTTTTTTCATGTTACTTTGTTAGGCATGTTAATGTGTTGGAGGGGTCAAATCTTTTAAAGATGGTGTGCCAGGTTGTATTTTTATTTCCAAAATTAGAGGTTAAGCATGCCAGTAGAAACTCGGGAGGAGCGAGGAGACACTGCCTCTCCAGTAGGTGAAATACAGCCGTTGAGATGTTTGCTTCTGTGCGAAGCAGCGGCTCCTGACTTCCGTCAAGTGTGGAGCTTCATGGGAGCCAGGAGCTGGGAGCCCCTGCCTCTCTCCGATGCCATGCCTTGTGGCATGCCTGCTCACCCCTGGTTCCCGAATGCCGTCTTTGGGACCCGGGCCGTATGTTCCTGGCCCCTGTTGTACCACACTGGCTTTCTATAACCTGGTATGACAGTTCTGATGTTTCCAGCTTTAAAGAATTTGCTTTTTAAAGTTAAGATTAAAATTTTCTGGTTTTTTGTCTTTTTTTTTGTTTCTCCCTTCCGTCTTGAGTGTTGATGTTGTATAAGATTTGTTTGTTTGTTTGTTTGTTTAACAGGACACAATGTTTGTTCGAGGATTAAAGAGAAAATGTTTTGATGGTGAAGAAGATATTGAAGGGACTCTGGCTGGTATTAAGGCTATTCCTTCCTATAATCTCCAGAGGCAGTCGCTTTTAGATATGTCCTTGGTTAAACTTCAGCTGTGTCACATGCTGGTTGAACCCAACCTCTGTCGTTCGGTACTTATAGCCAACACGGTACGTCAGATCCAAGAGGAAATGACTCAGGATGGGACTTGGCAGATGATAAATACGCAGAGTACAGGGCAGGCATCCCTGGATCGTCTTGTTTCAACAGATATCCTCTGTCGTTCATCTAGGGAACAAGCTGAGGGAAAGCATGTTCCAGGCTATGGTACTTTCAATAAAGACTTTGAGGGTGACCAGGGACAAGATAGTTCAGAAACAATGTCAACAGCCTCTTCAGTTCAAGCTCCAAGAAACCTGCAGAACAACATGTGGGAAATGGAGAATCCACAAGAAAATAAAGGAAACTTTCAGAAATCTTTAGATCAAATATTTGAGACACTGGAGAATAAAAGTCCTAATTCCGTTGAAGACCTGTTTTCAGAAGTTGACAATTCTTACTATGATCTTGATACTATGTTAACAGGCATGATGAACAACACAAAAATGGGACATTGTGATGGGCTTGAAACATTTTCTTCTCCAGCAAATACAGCTTCAAACTCTAATTGTAAATCTGATCTTAATGAGCTTGATCATATTGTGGAAATCCTTGTTGAATCCTGAAACTTCTTGTGTAGGAGGTAAAGATCTGTTAATGGGAAGAAAAGATGCAAGAGTTTAATGTTAATGGGAAGAAAAGACTCCATAGTTTGTTCTATCAAATCTGCACGAGTATTTTACAAATATCTATATATTATATAGATATATATATATTAAGAAGCACTTCATATTGCAAAATAGTGTTAACTCGTAAAGTTAACCTGCAACTTGTAGTGTAATAATCTGATTTATCATCCACGGAACTGTAAGTACATACGGTAAATGTTTCTAAGTTTGGGGTCCGAGGCTCTTGAAATTGGGTTCCTTTTACCAATTTGTGTTAGCCTTTGATAGAGGATAAGATCAGTGAGAGGAATTGACTCATCTTCTTATACTATCCCCCCATAAAACTGGTAATAAACCAAGAGAGAAGTTGGATAACTGGTTCCTTATTTTCCTCCAGTTTCCACTTTGTTACACCACAAAACTCCTGCCACATCTGCTGCTTCTGTTCTAAGTCGCTACGTGGCTCTTAAAGAGCAGTATGCAATAGTTCCTTTTACCCTCGCTAGCTTCTTCTGGGTTTTGCTACAATTTTTACTTCAAAAATAGTTTTAAAGTGTTTACTGGTGTTTAGATTTTTCCAGGTATTTTCCTAAAATATATTTTTACTACAGATGTTATGTCAGCTGCTAACTTAGTAACTTTTGATCATATCTGCAGTTGATGTATTTTTTGCAAGATTTTCAAAAAGGGATGGTTTTTTTTACCATGAGCTACCCAATGTAGTTCAGTAAAGTGTATGTAAATGTAAATATACAATTTTATACTTTACATTAAAATGTAAGAGCTGTTTTCATTATTCTGTTTTATAGAGTAGTACTTTACTAAATTCAGACTTGTACATTTATGCTTTTCATACCCCGCATACTTGTGTATCATTATAGGAAGAGCTTTGATCCAGCTAGATACAATTACATTTAATTCATTTCAGACCATACTTTTTGTTAACTACAAACCTAAATTACGTAGGTTTTTATTTATGTGTATTTATATGTAAATGTCATCAAGTGAATTGTTTATCACTGAAGTCTACCATCAAATATTTGTTTATATGGGATAACTATCTTGCACTAATTATTACAAAAAGTGTTATTAGCTGCCTTTAAATCTCACTGGTATGTCATGATGTCTTGTCATAATTAATATGCTCTACTCTTACCAAGAGTTTCCTCTTGGCTTTCTTTTTTTTAATAACAAAAGATAATACAACATGGGATGGTGGTCTTTTCTTCACGTTCGGTTTAGAGTGTATGTGATTAGGCTTCTTCCTATGAGGCTTTTTTGGGGGAAAGGGATAAATCAAGTACAGCCTATGGTTTTGTTACAAAATAACAAATGTTTGCCATCACAAGCTGCTACTGGGGGAAAGCCCCAAGCTAGTAGAGAAGGGGAAAAGATGGACTGGTTTCTGGAATGTGTTGGCATTGGCTCCGCCAGGGGAGACATCAGTGACTCAGTTGTTTTCTGAACCAAGCAAGTTGCTGAACATGAAGAGAAAACCTTGCTGTGTCTGACAGGCTCTGCTTTCCCACGAGTGACCTTCCCTATTTGCACTGTCCTTGGCAGATCCTCAAACCCCTGAAAAGGGGACTGAGGGGGGAGGTACCAAGGGGATGTTAAGAACATTTGACTATCACCTCAAGAAAAGGAGACCGCTGAACTTATGGTTTAAACAAGTGCTTTAGAATCATCTGCTTTGAGGAAAAATTAGAGCATTTAGCTAAATTTTTCAAACTCAGTAGTTGCATGAATATCAGTTCCGTTTCATGAAACCACACACTGGATGTGTGTCTTCAGTGAATCTGGAGGTGTTTCTTGTATTAAACTTGGCATAACGTAATCTGTAGTGACTGTAGTAGTTAAGCATTGCTTCCTCAATTAAAGCCTGATTAATAACTTCATATTAAAGGATGAAATACCACATAGGCATTTGCAAGTTCAGTCCATATAATATAGCTGGACCAAAGAAAAGCCAATGCTAGTCTTAATCAATCGAGATAGGTGTTGCAGTAGTTCATCTTGCTTCAGGATTCTACAAATGTTGATGCAAACTGTCATACTTCCCAGTGAATTAACAGTCTGTTTTATTTGGTAGTGTTTGTCGTAGTATTGGAGATTCCTCCAAAATTATAAACCTGCTGGTAATTTTTCCTGATGCTTTTGTCTGTGTGAACTGAATTGGACAGCAGATGCCTTAGGGTGAAGCAGAAAGCCAGGCAGGGAACATCAACATTAGGTTGAATAACTAAATATCTTCTGTTCCTCTGGGAAAGTTCCCCAAAACCGCTCTAAACTGTCTTTAAACAGTCTAAACTGTTTGCATGTTGCAGGTAGGAATTAATATCATTTGTTCATCTGTTATGTATGTCAGATGCATATGTCTGTGTTTATAACTCTGTACCTTTTCATTGTACAGTGGATCTAGCTGGGTTCATTCCTTTACTGGGGAAGCTGTGCCTAATTAAAACAATTTGTAGAGACTGCTTGGCTTAATGGGAAAGGTATTGGGTAAGTATGCTCTTATGGAGTTAAGCATTTAAACAGAAATATATATCCTGTTTTATTACATTCTTCAAACCTGCACCAAATATGTGCTTTTACAAGCCTGGCATCTTGGCACGGCAGGTATAAGAATTGGTGTTGCTGAAGTTTGCGCAGTCACCGTACTGACCTGTGCCTACAACTGGTCTGACTTGGCAGAGAGCAGTCAGTGTAAAATCAGCTTGTCTCCCTTCTGCTTTAATAACGTGTCTCAGTGTAATTCAGCTGCTCATGTTTTGCCTCTGCTGGTAGAAAAGGAGGAAAAAAGGAATTTAAAAAAGAGCTTTATTTTCTAACTGCCATTGTCACTTCTTGCTAGTTTAAAGAGGTATTGGTTAAATATGCATCACTTAAAGGTTAATACAATGTTTCCTCTCTATTTGTTCCTCTGAGGTACTGAGAGACATCAGAAATGATACAGTACCTGTAAGATGGTAAATTCTAAATTACTTAATGAGCTGTTAATACAAATGGTAAGAGATGGTACTTGCTGCTGGGGATTTTCTTAATTTCTGCATATAAATGGGAAATAATTTAGCCTCTGTTAAATTAGGAAAGGCTTCTGACAAATTTTGCTGCCATTTTTGTGCTCCTAGGGAAAAGCGTCATGGAGTTTGCATGGCAGTCAGTGCCATGTGTGAAACAAGGCTGTTGGTTTGCGTGATGTAACTGGGCTGCAGACTTGTACAAAACAAACTTTCAAGCACATAACTAATATCAAATCTGCTTCCTGCTCAGGTAACATTGAGTATCTGTACCCTTCTGCCTCTGTGCCTGTGGTTTTATTTCTCCTTCTCCCTTGCCAGAAAATACCAGGTTCTGTAGCTCTTGCAGCAAGTGCAAGAAGTGTGAGGATCCAGGCTGCAGTAACAAGGGCTTGTCTGCCTGTTGCTTCCCTGGTTGTTTGGTGTTTGTTGCTTTCTTTTAATCTGTAAGCCTGTCTAGCAAAAGATGTCACCTGTCTCTATGAACAGAGCCATGTTTGCCTCAAGGACAAATTTGATCAATGAAGAGGGAATCATTTCTTTGGATGAAAAGCACCTTTCTTGACCAGACTGCATCGGGAGCGCAGCCATGAGGGGTTCCAGCCTTGAACAGAGTGGGGATTCACACGTGAGCTGAGCCTTCAGACTCACCAGGAATTACCTGTTTTGAAAGCTGTCCTTAGAATTTTTTTGAAGTCTTGGGTATGTCTGGGCTGCTTTAGTAGGCATCTTAAAACACATTACTGTAAATTGACCGAGAGTGTAGTTTCGTATTGTAATTACCAGACCATTATGGATTTTTTTGTGCCTTGGAATATTGATTTGAGTGTATGGCTGCTTTACAGTCCTGCAAACTATTCCATATTCCCGTACAACTAAAGAGCTGTCAAAAGGTAGAATGAAAAAAAATCCTCTTATTTCCTGACATCTAGGATAAGACAAATAAAAATGCTTTCAAAAGTGACTTCTGTTCAAAGTGAAAGTATGCTTATGTCTCAGGCCTAGGATGTATAGTCCCATATGCAAAAAAACATGACATGATGACAATCTTTGTTTGCTCATCAACTCTTAAATGAGTGTGATTTCACACTCTGTGACTAATACTAAAAGTAAAAAGCCACCAAGTTTCAAAGAAATGAAATAAACATCTTGGAAACATACGTATTTTTGTCAATCTGACTTGTTCAACTACAAGGTTGTACAAAGATTGTCTGAACTCCTTTTGCTGTCTCTTGCAAAGTTGACAGTTAAGATAAATTTTCCTTTTTTTTTTCAAGGAAATTCTGTGAAGAGATGAAATCCCATTGAATAATTTAAGTTGTCAGCAAAGGGATTTACTTTAGATGTTTGTAGTGCCTCGTTTAAAAAAAAAATCCAGCGAAAAATACTAAAATTTCATTACCTGACATGGTTTTCATAAGTTTGTATGGCAGCTCTTGTTTAAAAAAACAATTACTCCTTTGCTTAACCAAGATTCCCCCAAAATGAGTGGTTTATGACCTGAAGAATTATTGTGGTATGTTCATGCATGACCAACATGTCAACAGGAAAACCTAAAGCTGGAGGCAGCTTTGCATTGCAGGGAAAACATTTGAGTAATTTCAACTGTCATCTTCTTAGGAAAGAGTAATTGAAGATACAGGTGAATATGTGACTTCTTTCAAAAACAGAATTAAAAAGAAATTGTATCCACATGTCTGCCACATTTGAAAGTCCCATAGGAGCATGTAGAAAGTGCAGGTATGTACTGCAACAGTAAAATGCTGCAGCAAAGGAACAGTATATTTTTCATGTGCCAATAACAGACAAGTTTTGAAAAGAAGATCAAGAAAGCGTAATGCAACTTCAAACTGGCATTGTGCAAGCTTCCAAAACAGGCCTTCTAAAGGGAAAACCAGGTCTGGTTCTAAAAAAAATGTCAAACCTTCAAACAAAAGCCAGAAGAGTTTAATACTTAGAAGGGAAAAAAACAGTACTTGTAACGAACTCACTTTTCTATATTTGAGATCATTACTGCGGGAAAGGCTAGATATGGACAGAACTGGGTGTTGGGATTGTTTTGTGTCCAGTGAGCTGTCAAGTTTAAGATAAATACCTTGAATGTTTTTTTGTTTTAATTGAAGCTTAGTAATGTGGTTTGCTTCTGTGTCTCTGAAAGGTATAGGGAGAAAGTTCTTTTTCTTATAAATCGTGATTCTTTTGACAGAATAATGGCCGATTCACTGCTCTTGAGAAATATTCAGTAAGGTGGTGGTGGTGTTATTTTAACAACCATCCCGAGTCATGGCTCTTTTTTCAAAAAAGCATGAGTTAAGTGCAGGATTAGTTTGTTCACAGAGGCTTTACCACCAAAAAAAGGTGGTAAAACTAACCAGGCTTTAGTGCAGTACACTCTGCCTTTCTCACTTCGCTATGGAAACATGGCATACGGGATCATTCTGCCATTCAGCTTTAGAATACCTAATTAATTTCAACCAAATCTGGCAGATCTCACAGTCACTACATTTTTAGAATTTTTCTAAGTGTGGCGATGAGAGATCAGAAGGAAACCGCGTTCTGGACTGATATCCAGTAATTCAGATAAGGGAGAGACAGAAGTTTCCAGGCATGAGACCAGCTTCAATTAGAGCTTGTACCTTAGACTCAGAGGTAATTAATCACAGGCATAAATCCATAAGAAAGCAGTCTTCATTAGTTCCTGTGTTCCTGGAACCATGTTTTTGAATAGATGCCTGGTACGAGGGTAAGGAGAAGCAGCAGACCTCCAGTGATCCTGTCAGATGAGTTATGTAGAGACCTTGATTGTTTTGGGGGTTGGATTTTTTTCTGGTTCATGTGAAATCTGCTGCAAAAGCAAAAGTGCTGCTCATGAGAATGGTATCCTGACCTGCTTCAGTGGCTATAGTCATACTGAAAGCCACGTTTAAATCATTAAAAAATCATATTAGTCCTCTGTTTGCCTCAAGCTTAGCTTAAGTCAAAATGGAAGAGCACCAGACTCCTAAAACATGACATCACTTGAGAAAGTAAGGGCCTTTTAATGGAAGTTTTTTGTTGAGGAAGATCTTATACAGGATTTCAGCCCTCTGAATTCTTCACCCTGTGAGACAAGCATGGCTCCTCTAGTGTAAGGTGCAAGTTGCATGGAACATGTCACTAAGATGAACTCATTTCCAGTTCCCTTACATGAATCCCACTGTTGACACAAGAAAAAAAAAAAAAAGGCAAAACCGTTTGCAAATAATCAGCATATTTTGTGTAATTTCTGTTAAATTCTCCAAATGTTAAGCCATAAATCCAAAGTTCTCGTGTGTATTCAAACAACTCCAGGTTCATTTTTTTCGTAGCTCTTGTCAGAGCACGTTTGAAACACAACTGCCCTTTCTAGAAGCAGCCGCTGTAGAAGGCACGTGCACCCTTTTCTGTTGCATAGAACAAAAACTGGGGACGGAACAGCTGACCACATTAGGGCAGTCACTTAAGAAAGAAGGTAGAGGGCAGGGTGCTGGTGTCTTTCTGGGAGGTCTGTTGGACAGGAGGAGAATGGCTGCACCAGAGGCTCAGGCATTGCATTGCTCCCTGGAGCTGTAGAGAGGGAGGAATTGTCCAGGACTGTGCCAGTGCTGTGAAGGTGCCCCAGCGGGGCTCAGGTCTACAAAACTTTATCTTTGCTCAAGTTATGAGGACACTTTGGTGGTGCTGCTGGTTCAGCTACCCTTTCTACTCTGCAGTAGACATAAGGATTGCAGATCTGTCCCTTCTGCATCAGCTACCTTTGTATGCCTATCTGTTGTCTATTCCTTGGAGATAATCCCTAGCATATGGCAGGGGTTGGTCCTGGTGCAATACTCCTGCTTGTCCCTGGCTGACTTGAGCAGACAGAAGAATCCTGAACGTCTCTGAGTTACTCTTCCACTTAAGCCACAGTGTGTGTCAGAAAGGGAAGGGATACAAGGGGGGGCTTTTTGGTCCGTTCCTTCCCCTCAGTGCTGACACTGGTCTTGGTGCAGCAGATGGACCGTGGGGGTAGGGGTGTCACCCCTCAGCCATTTGGGGAGGCATCCTCCCCTCCGACACAGCCCCGGCAGCGTGTCAAAAAGGATTCATTAATGCCTCTTGCGGCAGCACTCGCTCCCCTTCTGTGCTCCGTGACCCCCGGCAGCGAGGTCAGAGCACAGCTGTGGCCCGGGAATCGGTGGCACTGCACTGCAGGAGAGAGGTGGCCTGGAGAGAGAGGGGTCCTCTCACCCCCAGCGAGGCACTACGGGGTCAGCTCCGGCTTTCTGTGCCTCGCTGCCCTTCAGGTTGGGCCCTGCACCCTCCTACCCTGTCATAAGTGCCTGTCAGGAGACACAAGGGTTAAAATATGTTGGACCTGAGGGTTTAAAAGAAAATACAGGTTCTCTTCAGCTGAATAATCACAAAAAGCAGCTTATCTTTCATCAAAGTTGTAGTCTATCTTCACCAAACAAGTGTTTCTGTAGTATTTATTAGACCAACCTAGAATCTCTGTGTGCATTTGGTCTGTGCTCCCCTTCAGTGTAGGAAGGTGTCTGTATAAATGTGTTTTCAGTTTAGTTTTTACTGTCCTGCAGATTGATCTAAACCCCTCTCTCAGAGAGGTGAGCAGCTTCTTGGGGACGCATCAGGCAACCAACCCACAGCAGGGTTCGACAAAAGGCTCAAAATCAATCTTTACAAGTACTTCAATGTCAGATTTTGAAATCTGGTTTGTACAAACGCTTGTGCCAGTGTAACTTGATTACGCAAATGCCCGGGGAAAGCAAATACGAGGTTTGAGCGTGGCCAAAACCACCCCATCTTTGAAGAAAAAGAAACAAATCGGGTGAATATTCATGCGAGAATTGTGCAATGTTTGACGTAGCACTAGGGCTGGTGCGCACCTCGTTTCCCGACAGCCCTGGCACCGGGAGTTGTAGGAACGCTGCTCTACGGAGGCCCTGGGGCGTGCCCTTTGCTGAAATTTTGGCAATTTTGGTCACAGACGAGCTGCGAGTTCACACCAAAAAAAAAAAAAAAAAAAGACAGAAGAAAGACGGGGTGTTTGTACGCTTGTGTCCGGGCTGGTGGCCGGTGCCCCCGCCGTGGTTTCCAGCCCAAGCTGCAGTTCCGCGCACGGCCCGGCCCGACCGTCCCCGCCGGCGCGGGCGGGGCCGCCCCCGGAGCGCCGCGCCGGGGCCGCGGGACTCGGCGGCGCCCGGCTCCCCATTGGCCGAACCGGGCGCTCGGCCCCGCCCTCCGCGGGGTTCCCCGCGCTCTCATTGGGCGGTGCCGCGGGCCCAGCCGTAGCCCCACCCCTGGCGGCTCGCCGTCCAGTCAGAAAATGGTTGCCGGGCAGGTTGAACGGGCCGCCGGCCAATGGGAGGGCGGCCAGCTGGCGGGCGCGGCGCACGCAGCGTTGCCCCCCTTCCCTCAGCGCGGCGGGCGGAGGGAAGGGCGGAGCGGAGGCTGCCGGGGCCCGGCGGGGGTGGCGCTGCCTCCGCCTCCGCCCGCGCCGAGTCCCAGCCCCGCCGAAGGGAGGGAGCCCGGCCGGCTGCGAACGAACGGGGGGTTCCTCCGCTGCCAGGTGGGGCGCCGGGCACGGCCGGGGCGGGAGGGCGCGGGGCTGCGAGCAGGGGGCAGGGGAGGGCAGCGAGGGGACGAGCGAGCGGCCGAGGCGGGAGCCCCGACGGGGCGGGGGGGCCCTGGCAGGGCGGGGGGTCAGGGCACGGAGGGACAGCGGGGGGACAGGAGGGCACAGGTGGAGGGGTGTCGGGCCCCGGGGAGCCGGGCTGGGCGCGGAGGGCACGGCGGGACCGCGGTGCGGGCACTGCGGCCCCGGGGGAGCCGCGCCGGGCGCGGGGGGAGCGCCCCGAGCGCGGCCGGCGGTGGAAGTTGTTCGCGCAGTTATAATTAGCCCGGCCGGGGTCTGTGCGGGCCGGGAGGAGGAAGGGGGAGGAGTGTAACTTTTCGCAGCTCGGGAAGCCCAAGGTTGTCTCTGGTTACCGCTGCCCACGGCCGCGGGAGGGGCGCGGAGCGGGGGGGAGGACGGGCGGCCGCAGGAAGCACCGACGCTCCTTCCACAAAGGCCAAATGGTGGCAGGAGCGCGCGGGAGGGCGGCAGGAAAGGGATCTCCCCTGGATCCCCGGCGCGTCCATCGCGGCACCCCCCGGTCGCTGCCGCTCGGTAGCTGCGACTTGCGTGTCTGCTGCAGTTACGTTTTTTAATTAGCAGGGTTTTGTTTGGCTCAGTAAAAAGTGTGTCAGTCCGGGCTGCGAGCAGGTGGATAGCGCTGGGGAGGGGGCGGG
>JAWMRA010000161.1:55695192-55810937 GCA_035584735.1 Pseudotriccus pelzelni | reverse complement strand
CCCCCCCCCCCCCCCCCCCCCCCCCGCCCCCCCCCCCCCCCAGAAGCTTGGTCTCCTTTATGCATTTTGTACATTAATCTCGCTAATAGATGCAGTTAAGAATTTCTGCCCCCAGTTAGGCCTGGAATTTTTCAAACTATATTGGAACAGCTAGTTTCCAACAACATAGGTAGAAGCCTTGTGCAGTAATTTTCTGCTTTATTTTTGATGTGGCTAAAATTCTGTATTTCAGGCATCTAACGGCAATGTGAAAAATACCCTTAAATTGAAATGAATGGTATAATCTCAAAATTCTAAAGTGACTCCTAAACAGGTACTAGGAGGAGAAGACAGGGAAAAAAATAATCTACTAGACATATAAGTCTTACTGATTTACAGCTACTGTGTGTCTTAGTTGTTCTTTTTTGCCTAACAGATTGGAAAAACTAAACCTAATAACCTTACCTCTGTACTTCTTCCTGACATTCATCCAGTGTGAAATCATACAGGGAAGAAGTCAAAACCTCAACAGTTACTGTCCTTTAAGTATGTAGTAAAGGAATTAAATTTGATAACTTCTTGAATTCAGCTCCTTCTAGCAAAAGATTGGCCTTCTAAAAATGCAACAAACAGTACTGCTTCTGGCTTCTTTTTTTTTTTCTTTTTAGCTGAGGTGCTAAAGTCTAGAACTTTTCATCATTTTAATTTGCTTATTAGCTTTTTTAGGATTCTTTAATGCTAAATGACTTCGCATTCTAAAACATGTTCTTTTATATTCAGTGTATAGAAAATGCAGTGACTGCACACCTCTCCCTGTGACCTAACAAGTGCGCTTTAGTGAACCTCAATAGTGACCTTCTGATGTCCCGCTGTTTCAGAGCAAATAGGTTATGAATCTTCATTTGTCTCTTTGTTTGGGGCTTTTTTAATGTACAAATAGCGTGGATTTCTTTATAATGGGAAAGAAGTCAGCTTCGAGGAGGAGGAGGGAGATGTTAATGTGTTTGTTGCTGTGGGTTAGATTTGGCTTTCTTAGGTCACCGGCATTTTACTGCTGTTTTACTGCATCTTTACAGTTCCGAGGTTCTGTAAGCGGAGGAGCCCTTTGGTAGCATCAGGCTATGAGTTGCTATGTAAGATGAACTGTAGGCATTTACTTGCCCATCTGTCTCAATGTAAGACTGCCTTTCACTATGTACTATTTTCAGATTTGTAAAATAATGTTCGAACCCTTGATTTTCAATGGTGAAGGACTGTGTTGACCTGGATAGTACTGATCCTTGCTCTTGTGGTATGTTCTGTGAAGTGGTTTGCTGTAGTTGGGGTCAGGTGTCTGTGTGTGTGTTGTGCACAAACAGACATGTTAGGTCCAATCCTGGCTCTAGGCTGCTAGCCTGCGTAAGGGCTTTTATTCTTGGAATTAATAACTGTTTAATTCTTCAAGTGGAGGTGAGACCCCAAGAGCATGGATCATGCGATTCCCTCCACATCACCTAGCATAGTGTTTGCTGTCACTTCAGCCTTTTCACATTTCCCAGAGTTTCCAACGCCTTGAGCTAATCCATGATTTAATCCGTGTGGTCTTTAGCCAAACTGCAGATGTTGCTTTATCAGGGTTTTGATGGAAATGACGCCACACTGAATATTAGATGCAATCATAGGATACCTTGCCAGGTATCTTCTCATACTGGTTTTGTTTATGCTGAAAAAGAGGAAAGTTAGGGAGTTTAATAAAAATCTATCTGCTTTTGCAGCCTGTAAGTGTTAGGGGATAATTCTGAAATGTAGTTCTTTACAGTGCATGATATTGTCTCCTGATTATCTGAGTTTGGAGATGATTGCAAATGTAAATTGGTGTTCAGTAACCTGAAGAAGTATCAGTGCAAGATTTTATCCTAAAGCCTAACGCTTAGAGGATCAGCATTCTGTAGTACTCACTTATGAAAGATAATTTCATGTGTTCATAGGTGAAACTGTCAGGTTCCTCTTATTCCAATGTATTCATGAACTTCAGTTTTTCTTGCTCATGTTTATCTGTTTTAATAGGATTTAGCACAAGTCATTAAAAAAATTGTATTGAACTGTGTGCTCAATGCTTCTGGTTAAAAAAAATAAAACCACCACACGGTAATGAAACACTCTGGTTTTTTTTTGTTTTTCTTCTTAAGTCACATCATCCTACCTCGGTGGATGGCTTGGCCTCTTGGGTAGTTCAAGACTCTTGGATGACCACGCTTTATGCAAAATCCAGAATCTTCCTGCCTGGACTCCTTTCCATCTTCTGAGGGTAACTACTTGTATATTTTTATGAAATTGTATTTTATGTGCACAGGGCATGTTCTGATAATTGGCTGCAGATGTTATTTGTGGGTTAGAATGGTAAAATGAAAAATACGTTTTAAAAACAGGGTATAGAATATAAAGTGAAGTGCTTAGACTTAGTGAATCATATAAGCTCTCTGGTTTGAGTGTTCTGAAATTGCATTACTGCTTTTTTCTTTTTTCCATTGTAATGAGGAATTATTATAATTCCACAAAGCATATTGCCATAACATCACATTTTTCCTTGAAATTTGTTAACTAAGGCCTCAATCTCCCAGTGAGATCCACTGTTCAGCTGCTAAAATTGAGTGTTACAATCGTGTCTTTAGAGAAGGCAGCACTTTGGATGCTGAAGCAAAGTTGTGTGCTACGAGAGAAAGTTCAAAGTGGTGTCTGAAAATTATGTACTTAAATACCCCATACAGACAGCTAGAGTTACATAGGTGAATGCATCCAGTATCTCTGTATTTGAAGTAAAGAGATACTGTAAACAAAACAGATTGGGAACTGTTCAGTTGACTAGAACGGGCTGTGAAGAGGTATGTCATCACACTTGCAGTTCTCTCTCCAGTGGGATGCCTTGGTGGAATGGTGGTGGTTCGGTTCTTGTTGCTTCCTCTGTGATTCCTTTATGTTCTCACTTAATTACAGTTCAGTTTTACTGTGGGAGATTCTGGGTTTAGTAAGTCTTGATCATGTGTTAGCTTTTGCCAACTGCTATTGCTCCTTAGTTTAAGTGATTTCAGGCTCTTCTTACACTAAAAAAAAAAAAGGAAATCCATCCAAAATCCCTGGGAAAAAAAAGTCTGCTAAACACACTCTCATTAAAATGTACACCTGTGAGCTTTATTGGTAAATGTGGAACTAGATACGCAAGTGACAGAGAAGAGTGACAGTGATTTAGTTTGTTCTCTTTTAAGGATGGAAGTTTCTCTACCCAACACTGGTACTCCCTCGGCAGCTCTCTCTAAGCCTCCAGTGTTAGATATCAGCTGTGGGAATATGGTTCATCTAGTGTTGCAAACAGTTTGGATCCACTTGTTTTAGCTGTGGAAGGTGCACATCCTAACAGAGGAGTTCCTTTTCCAGCGGAGACTTCTGTGCTCTGAAACTTAGTTGCCACAGTTCGTAAAGCAAAGCTCTTACCAGTGCTTTGTATAATAAAATGGGAGTAAGGAATTTAGGAAGATGTCCTTAGTGCAGGAATTTTCCACATCCCATTAGACAAAACAAACAGATTGTGTGGTTTCAGATTGGAGGTTTCAAACTAACTTTAAAATCAAGGTAAAACTTACTCCTAAGTGCTTCATAAACCTCATTTCAGCTCCTAAAATATGTGTGTATGATACAGGTTTATTCTCTATTTCCACAAATAGAGAATGACACTGGGAAGGTTATGAATTCCAGATTAATTCTGTGCTAGACTCAGTCTTCCCCTCATTCCTCCTATACTTAAGGAATGTTATTCTGCCTAAGCTTATTTTCAAAATGCAGGGAAAATTCTTAGGTGTGGGGTTTTTTCTGTTTTGTTTTCAGGGTTGGTGTGTGTTTGTTTGGTTTTGGGTTTGTTTGTTGTTTTTGTTGGGATTTCTTAAGTCTGAACAGTAGCATATCTTGGTTCTGTGTTTCAGTTGCTTTACTGGTAATAGACATGAGTGTATTATAGGTCAGGATTTGTTATCAAGAAATTGACATTAATTCTCCTCTCTCTGAGCAGCTGTTTTCTGGTCATTTCTAACTCCTGTGAAGAAGTTGTTGCATAGGAGTTTAGGTATGGGAGTAAGCTGGTAGGACTGCACTCCTCCCTGTATGCACACTTTTAGTCACTTGTGCCTTCTCCAGCAGTTACTCATCCTGGCTAAACTGGGGCAGGGCTGAGGGGGGTGGGGAGGCAGTGGACTGGAATACATTCTTATATATCTGAAAGTGTCTTCAAGTCCAGATTAGTTTTTACTTTGGGTGTTTTCTAAAGTGTTTAAGTCCTCCTTCCCTCACTTGCTCTGAATTTTTGCTGGCAGCCAAGATGTGCTGTTGTGGGGACGTCCAGCACTTGCTGAGGACACCAGATCAGATGCACTGTTCTGTGCGGTCTGACAGCTTACTGTGTTACGTAAGTCATGTTCAAGTGATCAGTGCTAAGTCCGGATGGGAGGAAGGGATTTGTGCTCTGTCTGTTCGCTGTACCTTCAGCCTTCCCATTTTCTTGTGCAGCTGGATATTCGTGGATATGCGTGGGTAAATATGGCATACGAGTCAATAGCCAGTCCGGCACTTAATTAAAATTATTCATGAAGTTGCATTGCCTAAGCTAAAATGTGTGTCAGGTAGAGGAAGGGTTATCATTAAAAACAGTATGCAGCATACATCAAATAATTCTGGGAAGTAACCATAACTGTTGGGATGTTGTCTTCCTTTGCACTTCCTGCAGATAGATGTGTGCTTGCGAGATGTGTCCGTGGAAGAGAGGAGAGAGCAGGATGTCAGGTTATCAGCCAGCCTTGGTTAGCCACTAACACTTGTCTACAATCCAGAGAGACTTGTGTCTGTCTTTACTGTTACATGGCTTCTACAGTTATGAGACAAAGGAGACTTTGAAAGGGAATTGCTGAAATTACAGTAGCAATGAGTCTCTAATTTTGATTTTAATACCTAAGTTGCATTGCTAAAAACTGGACAGATGGCTTTCACTCACGAGGTGCTTACATCTCTCCAGAGCTGGTATTTCTGTCCCACAAGAAAAAGTAATATTTCACTTTGAGGCAGTCTTGGGCTGAAAAATGCAACAGTGTGGCAAGGGTCAAGCAAGTCTGATTTTAATAATGTTCTAAAAAGAAAAGCCAAAAGGGACCACTATAATTAAATTATTTTTATCTGTATGGTGAAAGTCAGGTACTTTATTGAAGACCTTACTATTTAAACTTATTAAATAATGGTAAATTAATAACTCCTGTGTAGCTGACTACAGTGCTTGTTTGGTGCATGAAAAGTTCATGTTCACACAATACTAACCATGGCAGTCATGTTTGATATACTCATTATTTTTGAAGCTTTTCTCTGCTGAAAATTTAAGCTCTGTGAGGTTCTGAGTTCTAAACATTGTTTAACTTGCTATTTAGTTCTTCCTCATCTTCCAAAAAAGTTTTTAAGTAGTAGTTTGCTCAGATAGGAGTAATTGAAGGTTTTCATGTTTCATTATTCCTTGAGACTGTTTCCAGCTGTACTTCCCAACCATGTGCCAGTGGCAGCTGCGCTGCACTATCAGACCCTGTGACAGATGGAGCTGAAATGGTGGCACGAGCCCCGTATTGTCCACGGCACGTCGCAATGTGAATTTGTCTTGGTAGCCTGGAATGTTTCTTCTGAGAAGCTGCACCCTGGCCAGGCCTGTTTGTTTGGTATTCTGCGTGGATTTGCCAACCAGGGACGTGCCTCTTCCCTCCCAAGTTTTTTCAAACGCCGGTGCGGTGTAGGATTACAGTGCATGGATGCTTCTTCCCATCTTAGCAGGGAGGAGTTTCTATGAAATGTCCTCCGTGGAGGACTGGAAGAAACTGAGAGATATGCTATCAGGGGCAGAATTTCTATGTACAGACCCCACTGTAGTTTAGTGATGTGAATAGAGAGTTTGGTACTCCTAAATATTGAGTTCACTCTGCTTCCTTGTCTCTGTATTTGCAAGATAATTTTAATTAAAAAAGCGTTCTTCCACAAATGGCCTGTGGCTCCATTTGCATTACTATAATCAGAGAATATGAGAAAATGCCAGAAAAAAAGTTACTGAGATGTATTGTTCCTCATTGTTCCTGTTTTTTTTTTCATGACAAAAGATTCTAAAATAGATCATCTGAACTCAAAAGAAAATTTTGCTGTGGAACTTTTTCAGGCTTCTAGAAAAGGGTAACTTGCAGCTTACTGCTTTTCTAATTGAACAGCAGTGTACAGACCTCGCATTTGAAGTTGGCATAAACTTTTAATTTTTGTTCAGTTTACTTAGAAATTACAGAGTTATCAGATTGGCACATTCCAAAATCCTGTTACTTGATCCTTTTTTTTTTTTTTTTTTTTTTTTGAGATCAGAGTAGGTTCCTGGAATTGGGCGGGAATAAGGAAGAGTGCAGTTTCTAGAGACTCTTTGTACTTTGGTGTGCCCAGATTGTGCTGCTCTGAACTGGCTGTGCTGGTGTGTCAGCTGATGGAAGGGCTGACACTCTGCAGCAGCCGCTCATGCTCTGGGCATGGCAGCGTGGGGTTGTGTGTGTTCGCTCTCCTTACTACCCAAAACTGAAGCGGGGTGAGCATTGCATAACTAAATAATGCGATCAGCATCTTCTGTTGCAAAGTAGTGCTGTCAAAGAAAGCGTCTGAGAGCGTGAATTTTGGGTTCGGGATGTGATGTCTACACAGCGCTACAAAAAGACAAGCTACTTAAAAAATACGGAGTAGTTTGTTAAGGATCTGACCCTGTCAGAAATTCTTGTGTTAGAAAGTAAAGCAAAAGGCCTGATAAAATGTAGATTAGCTGGTAACAAAGGGGCTTTGTGTCTTTTGTAGGTCAGCAGCTGAGTGTGTTTGACAAGAACTGAAATGTAATGTCTCCTGTAGCAACGATGGCACAAGTCATTTTTAAATCCACTGTACCAATGGTACTCTGGTTTTTATTAGCCTTTTCCAAATTTTTGTGCTGCCTCTGAAGTCATCTAGCTCCTGGAGGGAGAGTTAGGGATCCTTGCAATTAGGAAAAAATCATGTTAAACAGGAGAAATTTTATACATAAGGTAGTGTTATGTTTGTGTATTTTAAAAAAAACGCGTCTTTGACATCCAGAGAGTGGGGAGTACGTGAAGTAGAAACATTTTGAAGTTGGACCAAATTATGTTTCTTGCACTTCATTTTTCTAGTTGAGTGCTGTCAAGCTCAAGCATTGTTACATATTTCTAAAATGCCCTGGGACAAATGTTATGGAGGAAATTTGAGCAATGAAAAGAAGGGTGTCTGCCTATATGAGCATGAAGTATTTAGTTTAACTAGACTACTGTTTGAATTGAAAAGTTTAACATGTGATTTTAAGTTGTTTTTGTGAAATTATACATCCTTGCATATAATAGTTTGCTTGCTGTTTAAGCTTGCCTACAGAATTTAAATACTAGCACATTTTTGAGATGTAAGAAATTATCTATTTGAATTATATAAATAATGTTAAGAATAATATGTCCTGTGTGGCTAACAAAATGTGAATGTATATTTTTTAAAAATATTAAAAGCAGTAAATTATCAAATCCAAGCATTCTTAATGTATGAAATGTCAGAATTACTGTTTCCTATATGGTTGTAATTTCATTCCCTTATGAGTGTGAATTTTGGTTTACTTTAATAAATGGAGAGGGAAAAAAATTAAAAAAAAATAGTATGCAGTGTATGTGAGCAATGGTACTTAGTGAATAAATAGCCATCTTACAGTGATGTTATGAGGTCGTGCTTTAGGTAGGGCACAACATTTAAATCCTACTTAAAATGGAGAGTTCACATTTATACTGTGAGTTTTCTATGATTTGAAGGCACTGATTGTCTTCATGATGAGGGTTGGCGTATTTTGCAGCAGTTTACTTGTCCTGTATAGTTGTGATTTTCCATAGATTGTGTCAAAAATTATCAGTTACTGACGGTGTTATCAGTAGCCTGACACACACACGTCTTCCCCAGAATACTTTGTTATTGTATTTGGTGCCTGAACTTTGTATCCAGATTTCTTCTGATTTTGTTAGTCATGGAGTGCTTAGTAGTGGCTGGTTCTGTCTGCTCTAAATGGGGTGCTGGAATGAGGGAGCGATATGTGATCAGTGTGGGAAGATGACCTGGGTGAACAGGCACACCACATCCAGACACCTTCTGGTTTTTAAAGAGATTCAGCTGGTGCTGTGGCAGTTTAGCAGAAAACTTCAGAAAAATAAACAGACTTCCAAAGTTAAAAATCACAGCGCTGGTAAAATTACCAGTAATTAAAGGTGAGGTTTTGTTGTTGTTGTTGTTTTTGTTCCAAGATTGTTGGTGTTAGTGAACTTAAAATAGGCCAAACTACTCCCTGTTAAGTAGAAATGCATTCTCAGGAAAAGTTGAATTTCATCCAGGTATGGTCCTTAAAAAAAAAAAAGTGTACAGTTGAGAAGTCTCCAACCTAAACTCCTATGGCAGCTGTCTGTTTTCTCTTGTGCCTTACTGAGGAGGAGGCACTGCTTGCTTGCTTTCTGTTTCTCCAGAGGAGCTGAGTTCTCCAACAGCCTTGTCGAGGCAGATGGATGCAGCCACGGAGCCCTGCAGTGCTTCCTGCAAATCTGGAGAAACCCTGAAAGTAAAAGAGGCTTTATCCTGCTGCCTTTTCCTTGTCCCCAAAAGTCTAGCAACAGGCTAGCAGCTGGCAGCTGTGGCCATCAGCTGAGCTGTTGCTGGCAGTAGTCAGTGCTCACATGAAAAGGAAGTTGGGAGGCCCTCGGCAGCATGCAGGGTCTGGATCATTGTGTATGAAGGATCTGCCCTTAATCTGCCACTGGGTGTCTAATTTATGATTGCTTAATTTTTTTGAGTTGTTTGGCAAGTGAGGTGTCTGTATTCATGGACGCATCAAGAAGTGTGTAACCAAGATTTTACCAGTGTTTTCTGTGCACAGTGTACTCCTATTTCTGTGTTCTGTACAAGTCATTGCATAGTGCCTGTTGTCCCTAACGAAACACTTTATATTTGGAATGGTAATTGCAGAGTACGCAAGCAGATATTTAGTTGGATTGTCTATATTTTAGGGGGGGCGAATGTACACTTTTTGTACCTCAGTGTTCTAGACACACCGAATTTCAATGCGAGAACACACAAAGCAGACTGAAAGCAACTAAATTCTATTTCTTTCAACTGTTTACCAAAATTGGTTACTTTTGAATGCCATTTGATAGCGTCCTCCCTGATATCCTTAGTGTGAAGTCAGTAGCAGGTTGGGGACCAGCAGCTGTGAGTACTGACTGTCGCTCTGTGAGCTCAGTGGCCCAGCCAGATTCCTCACAAATTACTAAGCGATGGAATGGATATGAGGATCCCATGGGAGGCCCTGCTATTGGTCGTGCTGGGGGGTTCAACCATAGTCAAACAACTTCAGGTCACCAAAGAAAAAGGAGAAAAATTAGTTCTATGGAGAGTTCTCAGAGACACTGAGCAAGACATCACAAATTACCTTCATGACATAAAAATGGGTGTTGAAAACCAGCTTTAAAATATTAACTGCTATACCTAGGAACAAATGTTAAAATGAAAATGGTGAAATATTCTGTATAGTTGTTATGATGCTTAGTATAAACATCTATTTCACATATAGATGTTCAGATATTTCTCATTTATGAATTTGTGTACACTATATAATTAAGATGGATAAGAGACCAAGAAGCTTACCTATTAAAGATTTTAAATAATTCAATTCATATTCTCATAGTGCAGTTGAAAGTAAACCTTAAACAGAAAACTTAATGGCATATAGCTTTTTAAAAAAAGAATTACTCTATTTCTGCCGTATTTTCCGTTTAAAAAGGAAAAGTTGCTGTGAAGCAATGGCTGGAAAGTGCATCTTTTCAATGGAAGTAGTATTGAGTAGGATTTCGTTCTGTCTCTTGATGTTGTGTAACATCAGAGTCTTAAGTTAACCAATACAGGGTTTTCAGAATTGTCTGAAGAGGTGATAGTCTTGCCCAAGGTTAATTCACAATTTCTCTCTTCCAGGTTCATGTTGGGGAGAGGTCTAAAGCGCAAGCTGAGTGACTATGAGGAGAACATGGCTGGTCTCTCGAGTGCCTTTGATTCCAGTCGAAGTCTGCCATACCCACTTAAGAGGCAGTTGGTGCTCAACATGTGCCTCACCAAGTTACAGACGTACAAAATGCTGGTGGAGCCCAACTTGCACCGCTCTGTCCTCATCGCCAACACCGTGCGGCAAATTCAAGAGGAAATGAGGCAAGAGAGTAACCAGCAGCCAGTTAACATCTGCCCTGGCATTGCTCCTAGTTCTCACAGCTACACAGGGATGGAGTCATCTGGGATTTCTCTTCAGTTGCCTTCAGGTATCAGTCAGCAAGAGTCCAGCTGTTGCGACTTGCGGTCTGTAGAAGACCCGATTGAAAACAGCCTGCTGATAGTTTCAGATGATGACATGTCATCTGCCATTTCATCCATTCTGAAGGATTTAGACTTTGTAGAAGATATAAGCCCACCTACTTGTCTGGTTCCTACTGGAGATGACCAGCCAAAGTTTCCAGAGAATACTGGTCTGAAACTAGAAGATGATAGGCAGGATTTGAAGGGAGCTGAATGTGTGTTTGGTTCCTTTGAGATTTCAAATTCAACTAGTTACTTGAAGGATTTGGCAATAGATGACATATTTGAAGATATTGACACTTCAATGTATGATTCAGACTTCTGTTGCCCTCCACTGATGCTGCCCAGGTCGCCATCTCTTGCTGCAGAAGAACCATTGAAAAACTTTCCATCTTGTAATTCTTCTTCAGCGAGCAACATTCAGATATGTAGAACAGATCTCAGTGAGCTGGACCACATCATGGAAATTCTCGTTGGATCTTGATACTTGTTTTACCCAAAGATACTTTTTAACTGCCACTTTCATTTGGTTTCAGGATAAAAGCCACTGGAAAAGTTGTAAAGAATTCATTAAGACACAAACTAAATAACAATTTGTCTGTAGTAGGATTTTCTAAATAATTCCAAAACTTAAAAACCAAAAAAGTGGCAGATTTTTTTAAAAAAAGAAATATTTATTTATCAGAACTGTGCAATCATCGTTTTCCTTCCAGGGTGTATGTGGAACAATAGACACATACCCTCCTCACCCCTCATGCCTCTTTCAATAAACTTTTTTATGTGCAATTTTTAATTTGACAGAAGAATTTACATGCAAAGCAAATTTCATATGAGATGATCTTTTACAAAGCCTCCACTTTATTTTTAATATCAGAGTCTATGCCAAGTTGGCATCCATCAAATTGCAGAGTTAGATGGTGTGGATTGCAGACACGTTACTAGAGATGGGTATATTTTAAAAATGAGACGCGCTTTGCTTTCTTTTGGTCAGAAAAGCAGATCAAGACACTTACCAACAAAGTCTCTTGCATTTTCTAAAGCATTCAGAACTATTTATTTTTGTAAATTTTATAGTCTTTCTACATTTTACTACGTTATTTCATCATAGTTCAAAATATAATGGACTTCTAGTTGGATGTGTTTAGCACTACCTCTGAGCTGAAATGCTTTAACTCTTTCCAGTGCTTCATCTAAGACTGCAGACCTTTTGGTTTTCTTTTTTTTTTTTTTTTTCCTGGGGGAAAGTACTTCTAACGCATTAAGCTGATCCTTTGACAGTGACCTAGCTGATTTGTGAAATCAAGGGTATTCAATGTTTAAAAACTTTTAAGTATTTACAAATGTAATTTATATGTAGATTGTGCAATTTAACATTTTTTCTGTCAGTATTATGTGCTTAGATTTTGAATAATCTTGGCGTTCTTTAAATTAAAACTTACTGTGTACAGGTAGCTTTTTATTCTGTTTTGGAAAACACTGTCCTCCAACCCTGCTTTCACTACAATGTTTTAAGATGATTTTTATGTGCAATATTATTTAAAAAAGATACACATTTGTATACCTGGCATTGCGGGAAGAAACACTTCAAACTTAAAAACCTCTAGCACCTTTGGAGGATACTCAGAGAGTCAACCATTTCTGTGTCCTTTAAGAAACTAAGCTGAGAACACTTGTTGCGACACGAGTGCTCACTGCTCTGAGTGCTCCTGGAACACCCGTGGGTGAGTCAGTGCCGATGACTCAGTCCTGCCGTGCAGCTGCGTCCGGGAGAGCTCTGGCTCCGACCACGGGGATGCGGCACCGGGGCCGCCTGGGCCTTGGAACCATCCTGCTGCTGCCCCAGCCCGTGCTGGGGAAGGAGGGGCACGTGTGGCAGGTGTGTGAATAAGGATGTATGAACACACTCATGAGCTGAAGACGAGATTTGCAGTGAGAACCGTTTTTCCATAAGACAGTTTGGATACCGTGTCTCAGCCTGAACTGAGGTCTGTATGTCCATCCCTGCTACCATCTTCTGAATTACACACTTGCACATTACTTTTTGATTTGGGTTGTTGGTTTGTTTTTTTTTTTCCTTGGTTTTTTTTAAAGGATAAAACTTCTACTTTGTTCTCAAAAGCTGCAGCACCTGTCTTGAAAAATTGCTGTTGTAAAAGCTTTGCTTTGGTTTGTTTGTATTTTTTAGGGTTTTTTTTTGTTGTTCTGCTGAGACTTTTCACGAACGGAGCATCGGCAGAGGAAAAAATTGTTGCCTCTATGTTGCATCTCTCAGAAGCTGAAATCCTGGCCCTACTGAAGGGGCCAGGGTGTCACCTGGTATTTCTAGTCTTAACTGATGCTGTGGCACACCTACCTTGTGCAAAGATCTCCATTTTTTACTGTGACTCTCTTGGTTAACAGTTAGCTGCCGATATCATTTGGCATCCCAAGCCAGTGGAGAACCATTTCAGGTCACATCCTTTGCAGCCATCTGGGTTGTTTCGCAACCGAAGGGTATAAATGTATTTATATGCATATATTGTATTGATTCTAATATAAAACTTCTGATCTAAAGTATTTTGAATTGCTGGATAAAGGGATTTGTTTGAAGAGTGTATAAATAGTTCTTGAAGAGGTACAGCTTCAGAATGTACACAGATTGTGCATTGTGTATAGACTACTCTGGCTTTTCCTCAGCCTCTACTTTTGTATTAAAAAAATGACTGAATAAATCCTTGAAATATTAAGGGCCTTCTGCACTGTGATGAAACAGAGTTGTGGTTAAAAAAGTCTTTAAATTCAGTGATGAGGGAAAAAATAAAAAGACTGCATCTAATTTCTTTTTGCATTTAAAAATACGGAGTGTTACTATGCAGTAAAGATATTTTGGTATGAAAATCGTATCATGTAGCAAATAGTGAACACTTAATAAATCCACTTACTTTGCAGCACCTACTGAAACAGAACGGAAGACAACTCGCTTTTGAACATTTACGTACTAAAGATTTTTGTATACTGCAGAGAAAGATTAAATTGTTGGTAGATGTTTTTTATCAACAATTCAAAATGGAATTTTTGTTCCAAGTCTTTGCTACAGAGCTCTGTTTCTAATTGGTTGCTTGTGTCACAGTGCCAAGACCATGAGCTGGTGTGTAATGCAGTTCGGTTATGTATGGAATTATGTGCAAAGGGAAGTTTAACTTTTAAATATGCACAAACTAATTTTAAAATCCTTCCATGTAAAATGAAGTTAGAGGCTAGTTGTGGTGGACCTATTTATTGTATGTTTGGAAATAAAAGCCACAGTTTTGCAGTTTAACCATTTATATTTTGAAGCCTTTGGTATTTGAGTGTTTGTTGCACCTTGCCACCCTTTCTTTGGGCTCCCACTCACAACGATGTAACATTTTCCTTAGGGTTCTGTATCTTTTTTGATTCTCTACGCCCTCTCCCTGCCCTTTCCCTCCAGAAATTCCAGACCTGTATGGAAATCACGCAGGCCAGGCACCGTAACAGGGTTCCAGTTGAGGTTTCCACGTAACCTGAAGGATAAGGATTCCCTTAGGGAAACACCACAGCTCAAGCTGGGTGCTTCCAAAGACGGAGCCAGAACACTGAAATTCCTGGGCAGTTATACCTATACAATAATAATAATTCAGATCAATGATAATATTAAGGTCTGGGGTCTTCATGCTTTTTACTGATTTGGTGTTTTTTGGTGTTTCACTGCTAAGTGGCCCTTGTCTTGCACAGCATCGCAGCCTCCCGGCCTGTGGTTTGGAATTTGTGGTGTTCTAGTAACATTGTTACAGTAGGCTTTGTGTACTTTAGTTATTAATATTGAAGTCCTGCTTTGTCTGCTCTGGCTGTTATTAGCTCTGAGTTTTGACTAACTCCTTCACCATCTCATCCTCTTTGTGCGTCCCCACCAAACAAGGGATGGCCCACAGAGCATTTTTCCAACCTGTGGGGCGGGAGGGGGGATTCCTGTTGGGAGCAGGTGACACGTTTCTGGCACTTAGCTGTCCCCTGCGCTGTCTCGAATGCCCTGTGTAGTCTTCCCAGCCCCTGCAGTTCTTAGTGTCCCCTCAGGGGTTGCTGAGCTTGAAAGCAAGTGTCAGATATGAGTGTCCTTGATGCACATACTGTTGACACTTAAGCCTTGTGTGCTTGTCAGGCTGGGACAAAAACCCTGCCACTCTGGACTAGCGAAAGGCTGCGTATACAAATTAAACCAGCAGCTTCAGGTTTAAAGGTTTCCATCCCCTTCCTGTTGTGGAGCTCTAAAATGAGATCTTGACTCTTCTGCAATGAATGTCAAGGTTCAAACTGGGGCAGAATCTCAATTTTCCCTCATTTTTAAGGGGTTTAAATTGAGAGGAACCTATTTTATGTGCCACTGTAAGAGTTACATGAAGGAAGACCCTCCATTTAAAGGGGAGAAATACGTTCATATATGCATTGAGGCATAACAGAGCACTCTTCAGCAACCTGGTCAAGTGGAAAGTGTCCCTGCCTATGGCTGAAAAGCCCCATCCAACCTGGTTATGAACAATCTTATCATTTGATTAATGAGACAGCACTGATGCTGCTTACAGACCAGTAATTCTTCCTGCCTGTTTTGCTGGAGCCTGCCAACCAGAGGGTGAAAAGCAGGTCTAGAAGGAACTTCACAGAAACCTGGTTTTGTGACCAGCGTGCCATTGTGACTGACTCGTTCCTGAGGACATTGCTGCGGATGCTGCAGCACAGAGCTGAGCTTGTGCCAATGGCAGTGGAAAACGCTGCCTTCTGAGGGGGTGCTGCAGTTTAGCCTTTTAGGAAAATACTTCTGAAGTATTGCTTTTGGGTCAAGCTGAGACTCTTTAAAGGTGGTGTAGGGCCTCATGTACTTACTCAGATTTTAGCCACGCTGAAAGATCTGAGCTTGAAACTGCAGAGCAGCTCAGCTCAGTGCAAAGCTGCTTCAAAACATGACTGCCTGGGGAGATGTTGGTGTTACCCAGAGTGCTCTGTCCAGTTCTGTGTGCTGGAAGGGACACTCAAAAAGAGTAATTTCCTAGCTCAAGCAAGAGTAAAACGCACAAAATAGGCTATCTGTTAGATCTGCGAGGAAGATCAGTTGTAATTTTGAGCTATTAAAAACCAATATTAGAAGTGAAGAATTAAGTTATCTGAAGTCAAAGAAGTGTGTCTGTAGAAGTGTGTGTTATTAAAGCAGATGTTCAGGGAAGCTGGAACATTTTTGGCATTTCACGGTTTGCCCAGCATTCACAGCTCGGCTGAATTGAAAAAAATGTTGCAACTTCATTCCATACATTTTTCCTCTCCTTGGGACCCGATTATCCCAGTAGCAGAGCCCTAAGCTACAGCTACACTGGCTGTGCTCTGGCACCCAGCCTGTGCCATGGGATGGCAATTTCAGAGGTTCTCACTCCTTTTTCACTAGAAGGAGCAGAAACTTTTGCTGGATGTGGCTGCAGTGAGCCTGCTGCATCTGCTGGCTGCATTGCTGTGTCTCTCTTTAAATCTTCCAGAGTGGATCTGGAAAGTGAAACTCGGATCCACAAAGAAGTTTGGGGTTTAATGATTAGTTTGAATGCAGCTCATTTTTATGCAAATTCCCTTAGCCGTCCTAACTGGAGCAGGAGTACTCCAGGAAGTCCCATTTTTTAAACTACAAAAACTGATCTTCGTTTTTAAAGATATCAGAGTGCTTTTAGATGAGTCTGCTTTTTGAAAAAAAACTGTTAAGCTTTTACAAGATTTCTTTTGTTTGTTTTTCACTCCATCTTCTCTGTATGCAACCCATGGTGTCCTTAATGGTATACTTAGAGACCATCCTGGGGTTGGAATGTCTCTCCTCCTTTTTTATCTCTTTTTATTATTAATTAAATGCCACATTTTAGACTATGCACTGAAAAATTTTCAGTCTTCCACAATGAAGTTGGTTTTTTGGGGTTTTTTTTGCAAAGGTGTTTACGGCATTCCTTCCACAAAGAAAGCATTTCAGTAATTACATCAGTGATTGAAACTTTGTAAAACTTTGTTCTCTGGGTATATTTCCCTCCAATCTCAGCAGAAGAAAAAGGCATTCCTGTCTGCTGTCCAAAACTCTTGCCCTGCTCTACTTTTCACCTGTTCAAAATCCTAAGAAAATGTCAGAAGCCTCTGGTATTTGCTTTCCGCAAACACAGAGTACAGTAACATGTCCTAGTTCATCAAAACTCAGGATTTCACAGCTCTGAGCTCACAACAAAGACGAGAAATCATGAAAGCGTTAGCTTAAAATGAACCAAGGCACCAAGTTTTATTTCCTCCGTGCTCCGTTCTCACAGCACGGGCCTCTGGTGCCTCTGGGTGCATTCGGGGAACGGGCGCTCGGTGGTTGCTGGCACGCTCTGCCGGGCGCTGGGGATGGCAGGAACAAGGAAATGACTAAAGGAAATCAACAGCCACTATTTGTGCAAAACACGCCAGAGGGGTTTCCGGCACCCCTTGTTTCCCAGGATAACCACAGGAGGCAGGGCTGCTGCTCACTACGCAACATGCCTGATACCGGTTGGCCACGCTTCGGTTTGTGAAAGTGATCTCTTGTCACTTGAGGGAGTCCAGTTTTCTCTTTGTGGGTACCACCAAATATACAAATCGTGGCCAAATTCTGATGAGGGCTGGGGGGGCTGCCAGGACTCCACTGAATTACTTTATACTTTCAATTTTGTTGCTCTTTTCCCTTGAAGAGGTGAGCTCATTCATCTCAGGCTAGAAACAGGAGTTAAAAGGTCTCTCAGTTGTCTTATGCCACAGTTAGGGCTCAGGTGGCCCAAGGTATCTGCCCAAAAGAGAACGACCTGAAAGGTGGAGCCTCTCACCTTTGGATCCCCAGTAGTTTTTTTATCCCACTGAATCATAAGGGCTGAACCCTTTTTGATTTCCATTCTGTACCTTGTACAGGGCTGTAAAACCTGCTACTATGAGGGAGAGGTGACGTATTCATCCTTCTCCCAGAGTAACAGTGCAAAACATTCTTCAGTACTTTTATCCAGTGTTAGCAAAAGCAAGGGCAGACTTGAAAGCCCAGAGGGAAAGAGGATCTGGGCTCTGGTGCATCAGCGAGTGCTACACACTCTACAAGTTGCTCCTTCAAGCCTCTCTGCAGAGCCCTGCTTGTCTGAAAGCAAAAAACATGTTTTTTTTAGTCTTAAAATTGATTTTAATAATGTTTATTACCAACCTCAACTATTCATTCACCCTTTTTTGGCAATTTATTATTTTTGTGAGCTTATGACTACAACCTGTTTAATACATATTTAGCTGGTCTGAAAGAATACAACTGAAATTGAAAATTAATTCAAATCTAATGTTAACTGAAGAATTTAACCCTGCTCTTCTATTCACATGGAGTTTCCAGGCTGGCATTGCAGAACTGCCTCCAGGGCCAGGGAAGCTGCAGAGCCGAACAGCACTTTTCCAAATGCTCTGCTCCACTTGCTGAGTAACCAGTGCACAGATCATCCCATGCTAATAGGACTAAGGTATCATAAGCATTACTAAAGTTATTACAGCAATTATAACATCACTGCTGAACAGTTTACTAGGTTAAGGGTTGAAGTCTGTCAGTGCTTTATAATATTTTTAATTCTAAGGAGAGAATAGGCACATTATTAAATAATTAACTGACTTAGTTTTGGAACACCCAAGTTTTTTCCCTGCTTTTTACGTGTAAAACATTACTTGCAGTGCTTAGCAACGCTTTAAAACAAAAAGCCATATAAAATTTTCATATTCCGAATGGCCAAGGCAGCAAATAGATTAGTGACTTGTGTAAAAATTACTACCAATGAATAAATAAAGCTGTTGCAGTTGGCAGGGGAGCACCATGGACTCCCTGGATGACAGTGAAGTGCATCCCCTGTGGCACTCAAGCTGCAGGAAGATGGGCAACAGTCGATAGTTACTATAAAATTTTAAAAGGGCAGCAATTTACAGCCATTTTTGTGCAGTGCAAGCCTCGAACTACAACACTGTTCAGCTTTAACAAGCAGGTTTTGCGTGGTGTAAGTGTGGCTGAGTGAATCCAACAAGTTCCTGTTACAATCAGCTTCAACAAGGTGATTTATTGCAGTCTGAAACCAACGCCAGAACAAAACATTTCACTGCCCCCACCCCTATCCCCACAGCAGGCTGTACCAGACAGAAGTTCACAGAGTTTTATTTTCCTAAACCTCAGTGGAAGCCCCCAGACCTAGAAGGCTCCTCTCATTACATCCAGCAGTGGCAAAGCAGCAGATCTCAGCTGATCCAAACTGGACCAAGTACGAGCAGAGATGGTGACAAGGCACACGTTACAACAGCACCTGAGGTGTGTGTAGATTTTGGCAGGGAAAGGAAGTTTCTGATTGAAGAGGCATTAAGGCTTGAAAGGTCAGTAGTTCAGGAGACTCCAACAGAGTATCTTTAAAGTGTGATTGCAGCTGCAGCAGTTACTGTAAGAGACACAACTCTGCAGAGAAACTTTGCAGGACAAAATTACACCTTTAACTTCACAGCTAAAGAGGAGAAATCTCTTCTAGTAATGTGACTTCAGGTACCTCATATACAGCAGCAATATGTCACTTTCCTAAAGAACATACGTAGTCTGTAGTACCAAGTCAGTAACAAAATTAAGGTAAATTGCATTCAGTTCAAAACCAAAACAAAATAAAGGCTAAAAAGTGCGTTTAGTTCAACAAACATCACTACTGAAAAATTTCATTTTTAGGTTGTGTGTATTGAAAAGGTGTTTCTTCCTTGGGATTGTTATATACTGCGTGTTTTCATTTGATGGTGTGGTTTTCAAAAAGAGGTTACAGGTGAAAAGGTGGCCGTGTCTGGAGTCTGGTGATACAGACAGCTGAGTGAAAAAGAAAAATGAAGTTATTTTTTTCCATCCTACAGACAGTTAATCACTTTGCATATTTCAGCTTAATTTTTACAAATGTTCATAAAAATAAAATTATCATGGGGGGGGGAGAAGGGACACAACTAGGAAGATAAGTGGAAAACATTCCATTACATGGTTTTACTTACTTAAAATTAGATGGCAACATATGTTTTGTAATGAATTTCACTTTGAGACCCCAAAATGCAAGTCTGTTCCAGAAAACGTTTTGCCCATCCACCTTAACTTTGTATCACGATTCTTTTCACTTCTACTCCTTCTTCATCTGCTTTAAACCACTTCTCCTTTGTCTAAACCCTGTCTGTATATTTTAACCTTTCCAAGAGTGATTGAGGCACTGTGGTCCCTCCCTCACATACTCAGTAAAGAAAGCAGAACTAACTTATGAAGGAATAAACTGGACAGTCTTTTCTAGTTCTTTATTTCTGAAATCTCCAGCCTATCATCTCTTACGTACAAGGTTCCCAGAGCAGTTACACACCTTCACTGTCCATGGCAGTAAATAGAATGAAACAGAGCAATGGAAGTGTGTCTCAGACCATCTGTGTCCACAGCAGCAACAGCTGCTCAAGTTATTCTCCACTGAGGAAGGGACCTTGGACGAAGAATATTCCTCCAAAATATTTTGTTAAAAAACCCAGGATGAGACAGAGGCGTTTTACAACAATGGAGAACAACACAATTTTCCTTCCAACTTGCATTGCTTTAGCGAGAAACAACCAAGTACCCAGGTACCTTTTCTAAAGCTGTCAGAGAGGTTTCAAAGAGCAAAAAACAGCTCCATACCCAAATAATTACAGGACCAAACAGTTACATGAGGACATATGCTAGAACTGCTGGCTACAGGAGAGAGGAACATGTGAAATACACTCTGTTGTGAAAATTCTCGTTCTCAGAGCAATTCTTACCTTGGTCTGGATCAATGCTTTGCAGTCACTGATATTGAATCCATCAAATCTGACATCCTCATTATCTTTGACATTTGATTCCTCAAAAATATCATCCTTTTTCTCTGAAATGTCCTAAAAAAACATAACTTACATTTCATTTGTGATTTTACTTAAGCATTTCTATCTGATCTCAAAGTATACAACCTAAAGAGAAGTTTCCCTCAAATAACAACCACCACCAAGTTTTACTCTCTGAATCTGTGTTTTATCATATGTTCCCTTTGCATTAAAGCAATTTTATGCCAAGACCAGTTCTACCTACTCACACGAATCTAATTGTGACTTCCATTAATAAAAAAGCAATTTCCAGTTAAAATCAGCCTTGATTAACACCAAAACATTACTGAGAAATATAAGTTTATCAGTATTTTTAAAAGCAAAGCAATTTTCCTGAAGCAGAAAAGAAATAATGATGTAAGTTTAAGCTGCCCGGGCATTCATTTAATGCTGGTGTATCTGTGGTCTAGGAAGGAACAGAATGGGAGTTTACCTGTGTTGGAGAAATGTCTCCCATTCTCTCTCTGTTAAATCACAGTCCTATAAAAGTGACTTACAAGTGCAGGTCTTCTACCTTCATCACTGTCATTCTGCTTGTACATAACTTGCATGAAGAGTCAAATATGCCCAAAAAATCAGCAGCTTGCCAAGTCCACGCTTCAGCAATCACATTATCAACTGAAACAGTTATTTCTGAAAATTACTTGTGACTAATTGATCCCAACTAAATAATTGAATACTTAATCATCTCAGACATTTTTACTTTCTCAAAACAAGAGATTAAACAGAGCCATTCTTATTTGAGATCTTTCAGCGCTGTTGGTTTGGTCTCAATTCAATTTAAAACATACTCTCCCTCAAGCCTTGCAAAAGCAGACAGAGGAATAATCTGAGGCAAAGGGAAGCTGAATACATTTTCAATTCCTATACAGTAAAAACATCCAGTAATTAACAGTCTCCCTGATTCAAATCTTATTTTCACTTGATGGAAAGACATTAAAGGCTAACAATTTTCTCATGGTCTGAGCAAAAAAAAGTAAACAATCCTACTGCACACACACCTGAAAGCTAATTCTCCATCTATAACAAAATACCACCTAACAATAGGGCACTATGTAGGGCAGAGCTCAACGTAAAGACAATCAAAGTTCGATCCCGCACAATTTCATGGTTATTTACACATAAGTATGAGGAAACACTAAACTATCACTTCAAAAAGCTCTCTGTAAAAAAAACTTCTTGACTCACCCAGATCTAGTCCCCTGTGCATCTGCACGTATAGCTGAGAGAAGATCAGATTCCTAACCAAGTGTTTTTGCTGCCACACTGGCAAACCGTTGTTCAATTACCTTTTGATTCGCATCTATTCCAAGAACATTCAGGAGGTTTTCTTGGCAATGAGATTTACTCCGGGGATATCTTAAGCTGGGGGTGTTATCAGAGTCCCTGAGTGTTCTCCATAGGTTTCCAGAATTGATACTAGGAAACAAAACACACTTTGAAGTTATAAGCTGTTTGACGTTTCCAGTGGATGTAAATAACTTAGTTATTTTCACTACATACATTTGTCTACTACCCTACCTTGATCTAACAAGCAATTTATCTTAAAACTCCTTCTACATTCGGTCAAACTATCAACCCAGTGTACTAATTAGCTGGCATGACAATTAGAGGAAACAGTAAGTCAACATGACTTTTCAGATAAGAAGGGCATTAGAAGCACATTTCTGAGGGTGTTATATGCCAACAGCTCACGTCATTCAATTGCTTCTATGAAATGCGGGCAGAGTTCAGCCCTATTAGTTCTGCACTTTGCTTTTTCTGTCTCTCAGACCTTTCTCCATTCCATAGGTCACACTTCTCCCCCGCAGCACCTGCTGCTCAGGTGGGTGACCTGCACTTGCTTTGGATGTCTCTGTGCTACAGAACAGGCCAAAGGCACTCACTGCTGAAATGGTGAGAATTACAGAGCTCCCTCCACGTGGTATCTTCGATTCTCACATTGTGTTCATCACATATAAAAATCCAATTGGACTTTATTTAGTACAGGATGTAGTTATCATTGACCTGAGTTATTAATCACAATAGATCAGGCCTTTTTTGTCTCTAGTTGGTACTCTGCTGTAATACTGTAGTCTCTTTTACATATATATTTCTGCACAATTTTGATGCTGATGAAAATATAACACAAATGCAGGGAACTTGCCGAAAGGATGCCCACATTAAATGTTTTAACTTTACATTTCTTCTGAGTCCTAGGACGTTTCTCAAGTATAATCTGACCCAACTTTCTAGATACAAAACGTCAGAGTTACACAAAAATAACTACAATACTGTTCAGTAACTACAATACTGCTCAACAGCTGCTGATCCTTCAAAACCATGTAACAAATCTAGAAGTGTTCCAGCTGTCACAACAGAAATCTTAGTTAACAATGATAATTGCTATTAACATAAGCCAGGAAAGAAGCCAGATGCACCACGGATTCTGAAGCACATCTGGTTTAACATGAGAGGAAGTTACTAACTGGGAAACTGGGGGGGGGAGGAACGGGGTGGGGAGAAGTTTGTGGGTTGCTGGTTGAAGCAGCAGCCTCTGATGATGAAGAAATAAGTGGGATGTGCTGTAAAGAAAGGACAAGCAAACAGGAAGAACAGGCTGCCTGTTGGGTTCTGGCATTCCAGAGGCTTAGTCATAAGAAGGCACACCAACAGCAGGAAAAACCCTAAGCAGGAATTTGTAATTTTGATGTATGCCCTTCATTGTTTTCCAGTAGCTAAAAACACCATCCATTTCCTCCAACAATACAGCACAAAATTGCTAAGATGAAGAGCATAGTGTTAAGAATGATTTTTGAGTGTACCACTGATTTTTAAATTAGGAAATAAACAGTGTAATTGCTGAGATTGCCGAGGAACTTTTTTCTTTTTTATACTGTTGATCTAAACTCATTACCAAAGTTGATTCTTCAGAAGTTCAGTTATCCCAACGTCTTCATTATTTGTATCAAGTACTTGCTCTAAGCTTCTTATGCTTTCTGTGGACTGTGATACAAAGACTTCTGGAAAGCCCAACTTAAATATATCCTCATAGCTGTGGTCTGCCTAGGGAAGAAAAAAGAGTTTTATTACATATATTATACTGGTCACCCCCACAGTTCACTAAGGATCCAGTCCAAAGACTACAATTTTTCTGGAGATTGTCTTATTGTTTTAAATATTTATATTAATATTAATGGCACAGAGCGACTGAGCCCATAGTTCAGCTTTTTGAGTGTTCATGTAGAATTAGAGGAGGAGAAGCAAGAATCCAAGAGTTTCTGATGAACCTCAGTCTCCAACTTCCCAGCTCCTAAATCATAGACTGGTTTGCCTGTTTAGCACTCAAGACTCCTTCTTCTGCACAGATAATTCAGGTCAAATCTGATGCACACCTCAACTCCAAAGCTTGTTTTGTTAACTCAGTATTCAAATACTCCTAAGTCAGCCAAATGTAAAACAACTGCTAAATGCTACAGTAACCAGTAAATATTTGCACTGTGCCGGTCTGCAGGAAAGCTGGGGTGAGGATGTCTCTGTATCTTTGCATTTGCACCAAACTTCTTCCAGCCTATATTAAAAATCAGAGCCAGATTTGCATACTTGTTCCTCCTTCAGTAGTGATGAGGAGGAAGTTTGAGAGACTGAACACAGCCACAGGAGTGATCCAAACAGGCCTACTGGAAGTAACAGGGTGATCTGATGACTAAGAAATACATATACAAGGGAAAATGTGCATACTTTACATCCTATCCTAAAGGGATGTTATCATGCCATCTGGTTCAGAAGCTGTATCTTTTTATTCCTTCAAAGGAGTTACTGCAATTTTCTAAATAAAAGGAATTAATTGACTTCACAATCCCTCCAAGGGACTGCAATCCAGGAGCAGCTACACTGTGTGAAAACAAGAGAATGGAACGAGTCAGTTTATTTTCTCTGCCCAGCAAGCAACGATTTAGTCTGAAAAATATAAGTATGGATACTCCATATTCTGACATTTTCATTTAATTGTAATTGAAAAAGCTGAAATAAACTGAGGTACTTCCACAGTTTTATTATACTGAACTCAGACAAGTGTGGTGAATACTGAGAGTACAGATTTAATCTAATGATGAGTGGGCAGAATCAACAGAGCTCGTAGAAAGATTCTGTACTTCTGAGCCTGCTTCTAGGAACAGAATTTGTGCCCCACACTGCTCCCACCTGCCTTGCTAAAATGCCTGTCCTGATGAGCAGCTGCTCGGACACTCAGAGACTCCCAAGTAAAATCCTTTGAATCTCGCCCAAAGCGTCACAGCACTTTCAACCACTCTGTAAATTATTTCAGCTTACAACAGAGATGCTACATAGAGGAGCTTGAACGATGCCTGAGAAGCAGAATCCTGTGAAAGCAAACTTGCCAAAACACTGACAGTCAAGGATAAAACACTTCCTATTAGGTACCAAAACTGAAATGGGATGGGAGTTAAGGAAAAGCCAGGCAGCTGCTCTTGGCTTTGGGATGGAGGGCAATTACAGACACAGAGGGTGTGCATCAAAGGCAGCACAGCTCTGCCTCAATTGCAGTATCTCCTTAGAGCCTGTGATGCTTCTCCAACACATATACAACTCACTGACTTATAGTTTAGTCGACACAGATGAAAAATGCAAGATTTTTTTATTACCTTTATCACTGTCTACGTCAGTGTGCCTTTCTAAAACAAAATTTGGGTATATTTCCACTTATCTTGCAGCTTTGTACTAATTATAAAAATATGAATGCACACATTTCACAACCCTACATTCTGACTAAATCCTCTCTATCCCATTATATCAGAACACCACAGGGCTTAAACACGTGCACTCGTCCCCCTCACAAAGGCCAGTATTTAAAGAGCACATGAAAAATCCTCTAAGTGTTCAGTTATGCAGGCAAAACATCCAGCTACTACAAGGAAATTAGTGATTGTTTCCATCTCAAAATACATGATTCTGCTCCAGATCAACATAGTTTAATTAACTGAAGCAATAAATATTGAAGATCAGACCCCTGACCTCAGGTGATCTATAGAGGTCCCTCCAACCTAACTGGAATTTTTTCTATTGACCACACGGAAAACAGAGCCCCAGTCCAAAGAGTTTATGATCTCAAAGAAACAATACAAAAAGCACAGGGATGAAGGACAAGCCACACATATATTCTGCACTCAAATATCCAGCAGTGCTGTAGCTGTTTCTCTACCTTAGACAAGAAAAGCCAACGTGAAACTGTAAGCAGGATTAACTTATTTAGCTCGTACTGGACATTTCATTTTGCTTTTAATAAAGGCGAAATAGAGCAAATGCTTCAGTAAGATTAAGATCTATCGCTTTAGGAAAGAAACTAAGCAACCTGCTATATTCTATTTAAGTTTCAATCATCACAATACTCTCTTTTTTCAACTTCTTGTCTCCCATTTTCAGTATTACAAAAAATCTGAATTCTTTGTTTATGCACACCAATAACCAGGTATCTTGTGCACCTCCACTCAGTCAGCGTGGGCAGCTTATCCCACCTGCATCTTTGTGCTTTCGTGAATAACACCTCTGCAACAAGTAAAACGCCAAGGCAAGGGCAAGAAAACCTGTCTCCAGAAAACCCCCAATTCCCTACAACTGCTAAAACTCATCTAACAGAGTTAACAAGCAGTAAGTGATTACTGCTGCATATTAACCCCATGGAAGTCTTAGCTGATTGTTCTCTTTTTTTTTCAAACGCTGTAATCTAGGATGAAAGTAGTAAGAATGGGGAGGGGCTGTTCTGTATTTTCATTTTCTCTCTTCCCTTTTGTTGCTTTCCTTCCCTTTGGTGATGCATGTTTGGTCCTTATGGAAAAACATTCATTGCAACCCTTTACCTGAACCGGTTTTTGTGCTGATAAAGGTACATTACATTATTTACTCAGGTATTACCTGTAACATCATATGAGAGAATCTAACATCTTATGCTATAAAAATAAATTAAATTAAAAGATTTCTATTCTTTTCTCTATGTGTATGTATGTCATTAACTCCTACCACCATCAGTCTAAAATTCCAGAAAGACTGTTGATATTAGTAAGACAGAATACTAAATAACAAAAGTAGTTGTTTTTACCAATTTCTAACTCAATGTTAGGTTGGTTTTCTTCAGTGAGCCTGCAGGCAACTCTTAGAATTTCTGTCCACCCTGCTTTTGTCACCCACCTTCCCAATTTTTTGTTTCCAGTGCTCTTTCTTGTCTAGGTTTTAAACTGCATGTGCTCCAGGGCAGGGTTCCTGGTTTCTACGTGCTTACTTGTTCCCACTGTCTAGAAGCAAAGTAGTGCATTACATTCTTTAAGGCTCTCCAGCAGGACAACTTAAGTATTTGTCAAACACTGTGAAGAAGTTGCTTTTGTTCCACTTGAGTTAGCTGCAAAGTAGCCTGACAGTTTCTCTCCCTGTACAACATTACCCTCTATAGAGAAGACAGATACAAAACTTGAGATGTAGGAAGCCGTAACACAAACATTTCTGGTCCTTGGTTTACTATTAACACATACCTCATTCAGAGAGCCCAAAGCCTCCTGTATCCCACTGCACAGAGATGGCTCAGCACAGAACTGGGCAGCAGAAGGGCTACAGTGTCCGCTGCTCAAGTCCGTGTCAGCCCCAGAAGGTTTTGTTGACTTCACCAAATCTTCAGGATTATGGCTGAATCTCTCTGATTTGTCTAAGGACTCCTTGAAGCCTTCAAAATCACCCCAGGAACCACTGGGTTCTGAGGTACTAAAAATGCTGTCAGAAAACCCCTCGCAACTTCTCCCTTTGCTGTTCATTATAGGGAGGCTTTGCTGAGTCACTTCGAGATTAATAATTTCTTCCTTATTTGTCTTGTCATTCCAGTTACAGTCACTTCCACTGAGAGACTCACCACCTGCTTCAGCTGCCAGGTCTTTTGGAGACCCCTGGTGTGACATGTCTGTATTAGTAAAACTTTCTGCTACTGATAGGTTCTGCATCTTTGTTTGAGAAAAATTAATTTGCTGAAATCTGTACTGCAAAAAGGTTACTAAAGTTCAGTTGCATTAGAAATCGGAGTGTTTCCAAAACAAAATCAAATTCTTCATTTCACCCCAAAGAATAACAACACTGCTAAATCAAAACAGGATGTCTTCAGCCTCTCCTCCAGTAATTGGCATGTGCACGTAATTCTGCCTCACTTTCTATGTAGGGTATTTGCCTGCAAAAAAAAAAGGATTAGAAATAAATACTTCTGTGATAAGGGCTTTGTAGGAATAAAGATCGCTGATAAGGTAGGAGAAAGAATGCTCGGGTTAAAATAAACACATTCCAGTACTATCCACTGAAAATTGCTGGAGGCAAAATTATTTAAAATTTACATTCAGCTCTCTGCCCACACCACAAGAAAGCCATTAAATTGGTGAACAATACTCAGCAAACATGTAACAGAAGTTGCTGGATATTAACTCAGTATTGAGCATACAGGAGGCAAACCAAAATAACTATAGACAACATCCAACACTTCAAAAACATGTCCCATATCTAGTTCATCCACCTCTTGCACACCCAGGCAGAGCTCTTTCTGTCTGCACGGGCTGCCCCATCTCGATTATAGTCCTATAAAAATACAGTATTTCCAACTGTTTGAGTAATTGAGGCATGTTTAATAAGTTCAGTTGGGCATCTGTAGATGACACAGGCGGTGATCATTTTAACATTTATCACTTTAGATTAACCTCGTCTCCTCACGCACTTTTCCGAGCCGTTTTGGGGGGCGGGTTAGAACACACACTAAACCCACTTCTGGCCGCTCTTAGGTATTTTCTGCGCTTAACAGAAAAAAATTTTGGGTGTTTGTTTTTTTTTCCCGAAGTTCCCCCCGAAGGCGGCCCAGCCATAGTCCCGGGGGGGCAGCAGGCCCCTCTCCTGCCGCCAGGGACACGGGGCACGGCGGGGCCCCCCGGGACGGGACGGGACGGGACGGGACAGGGCAGGGGATGCGCGTCCCGGAGCCGCCGGCGCTTCATCCCGGGGAAGCGGCTCCTCCACCCGCGTCCCCCCGGCGGCTCCTCCAGCCGCGTTTTCCCCCCGTTGGGTGCGGGAACAGCCTTACCGCCGCTCCAGGGCCCGCCGCCGCCGCCCGGCAGGTCGCCAGGGGCGGGCTGAGGTGTGCGGGGCGGTGCGGGGCGGGACGGGGACAGCGGAGCCCTCCCACCCTCCGCCCGGGAGCAGCGAGGGCAGAGGAGCCCCAGCCCTTGCTCAGCCCCCGTTCTCTCCCCTTTGCTTTGACAAGCGCCTCCCCAGCTCTCCAGCCTCGCCCCCGCTTGTCCGCACCCGCATCCCTTGGGTTACAGCCGCCTTTCCAACCAGAACCAGCTCCTGCCCGCCGGGAAGAGGCTGGTTTTATAAATTGTGATGTGGAAAAAAAAAAAAGCATTACTTTTTCCCCCCTCCCCAACCAGCTTCTTGCTGCGACCTGGCAGGCTAAGGAAGTGTGGTTTGATGGTGGTAGTTCCTGTTTGCTTTTAATCTGAGAGTAAAATTTAGCTCAAATTCTCACATAATTACACAGTTCTAGGATACAGGTTTTTAAAAAAAAAAAAAGTGACAATCAATCCACCCAGAAATATAACCTCATGGTAAAAGGGTAGGAACGGGCCAGCAACAGCCTCTCAGCATCTCCTCTCCCTCCCTCTGTTCTTTTGCCCCCCCAAGGTATTAGGCTGTCCCCAACTCTGCTGAGGCTGGGGTTTGATCTGCTCGTAAGCCAGAAGTTGTGGATACAGTGCCGCAGACAGGTCACCCCACGGCCTGGGTGACCGTCCCATCCCACCCACCTCTCGAGGACCAGACGTGTGTGTGGGCTGGAGGCGCCGTCCCCAAGGCTGTCTGCTCCCAGGGCTGGGGGGCAGAGGGAAGGGCGCAGAGAAAACTCCTTAGCTCCCTGTCCTCTGGCTGGGTTAAACATCTGGGTAGTCCCAAGGAACACGGGACAGTTGTAAAAGAAAGGAAAAAGGTTTTCTGGAGCAAGGCCCAAAGCAGAAAGCTTTTTCTAGGCACTACAGTGCATATTTTCCAGCCCAGACACAGATACATGCACTCCTCCCACGCATCTGCCTCTCATTCCAGGGTGTAGTGCTTTATCCAAGGGCGAGAGGCTGGATTTGGGAGCGATGCCCAGACGCAGAGCCAAAAAGATTTTATTGGCAACTGCCTGAAAGGTTTTTTTAATTTGTTTTCTTTCTGCTTCGGAGCCGTTTCTTGCCCTCCGCGGCCATCCCGCGGCAGCCTGCAGCTCGCAGGATATCCGACCAGCTCGGCGAGACTGTGATTCAGCCCCAAAGCGTCTGACACCGGCTGGAATGGCGTCATCGTCCCACGCTGCAGTTTGTGCTGCGGCGACCTCGGGGGTTCCAGCTCTCGCTTCAGTTTTGAAGGGAGCTCAGCACTTTTGCAGCGACTGAGGTTGTTTTGCTCAGTTTTACATTTTCACCCGTCTTTTCTCTAAGGAAAACGCTACAAACAGACCGTGCAGAGGCTGAGATGCTCCTCTCCTTTAACAGACGAAAAGGTGTGTGGATTTTGCAAACCTGTCTCTGCCCTGCCCAGTTCGAGGTGTCTCTGCAGCAGCACGAGCAGGGTGGTGGGAGAGCTGGGGAGCAGCAGAAGGTGGCACAGTCCACAGGAACCACAGTGTAGGAACAGAAGGAAACTGTAGTGCCTTCTTCCCAGAGTAGCATCAGTAACTATTAAGGACTGGCCACGTAACACTGTTGTTTATTTCTCTCCAGCACACGCTATAACCCACCTTGGAAAAACCAGTTGCTAGCCCTGGGTCCCTGCAGGGGAACAATCGGCTGCACCATCTGCTGGGTGTTCCCACTGCTGCCTCTGCTCTCAGGCAAACGCCACTGAAAACCCATGGAATTACAAGAAAAACCTGCACTGGTGTGTTTTGTACAGGTTTTCACATCAAATGGGGACAGTGTGAAGTACAGCCACCCTGCAAAGTGGGTTTCTCCTGCCCTACTCTGAATTCACTCCTCTGGACTCAGGCCCAGCTGAGCATGAGTGTGACAGCTGCTGCTGAGATCCCCAACTCCTGTTTTGAATGACACCTTCTAATAGACTGGTTTAAGTTAAAAGCATCATCACAGCTGGGTTAAGAATGTTGCCCTCTGAACTATAGTGGAATAAAATTCCTCTTACCTGTTTGGGGGGAAAAAAAAAAGTCACAGTGTTGTCTGACCATGCCTTGTGGTTTACACAATAATTACTGCATTAAATCAATAATTTCTTTTTGAACCATCACTGGTTTTTGGGTTTGTTTTGGGGTTTTATTTGTCTTCTGGTTTGGTTTGTTTCAAATAACCCAGTCTTTATTTAAAAGGTAAGTAAGCTAAAAGCTTCAAACATGGACTGTAAGCTTATATTTAGACACTCACAGGTCTGTATCTACTAGGAGAGAACATCACTACTCAAAAATTCATCAATTCAAACAACTGAATTGACTGAACACTTGTCTGCAACTGTTACTACTGCTTCCATCACCATTCCCACTGGAATACTATTTGAGTTTAGTACTCACACTCCAGAATTATTCTCTTGGTCATTCTATCTTTTGGAAAAATACCAACTTGCAGGGAAAAAATTCAACAGAATAACCGAAAACTGTTTACTTTCCAGTCAAACCAGCACCATTCTGCTGTAATATGAGTTTCTATCTGTTTGTGAAAGATCTGGTCCTGAAATATTGAATTGTGTGGTTCCCCTGTAGATGACGTGTGATTTTGTCTTCATTTTTTCTCCTGGGGGAAAAAAAAGAAGAAAGCAAGAAATATCTTTGTATGAAGATTTTTCAGGGTTTTTAGTTTGGTTTGGTTTCGAGGTTTTTTGTAATGAAGCATTAAACAAGATTAGCTTGCCATTTAAAGGGCTGAAATATTTTCTTTAATTTGCATTAAATACTTGGATGTCTTTTCTAGTAAAAAATAAGAAGTTACTTGTAGCTAAACTGACTTAAAATGTCATTTAGAAAATAGAAGTAAACATGTTGTCAGAAGTCAATAAATAATTTTGAATGACTCAGAGTGACATTTAAATAAATGAGCTGTTTTTTCAGTCAATGATTAATAATTTTTTTTTCACCCTAAGTATCCAGATTTTAGAAGTGTAGGAGACTTCAGCAATTCTTTCATTTCCTTAGTAATACAGAATGTTCAGCTTATTAAAAACCCACTGAAGATCTCAGGTTTAAATACTGATCTAATTGATTAGCTAAGGCTTACATTTGAAAATGTGGTTGATTATTCCATTAAACTCCTCCCTGGAGGCACAATGGGCTTGCCATGCTTTCCCACTTTGCTTCGCTGCTGGTATGGATGGTTCAAAAGGTCAGCAAATCCATCGTCTTTTTCCTGAGTTAAACATGGGAACAGCAGCTCTTCAGGGCAAACTTTACTCCTCCCCAGTGCAGGAAGGCTGTGAATCCCTTGCTCCCACTGTGAAATATTTCTCCGGGTGCTAAACCAGTGTGATGGGAGTCACCGGCGTCAGTGAGCCACTGCAGCAGTCAGCAGTGCCTGGGCTAAAGGATGAACCAGGATTTTTCTAACAGCAGATGGCAGCTCTTCCTTGTCTCTCTTCTGTGCACACAACACATCTGTTAGTTCTCCTGAGCAGGGGAAGTAATGCGTCCCGTCTACACTCCACGTTAAAAAGGTATTAGACCACCGGCTTTATGTGCTGACCACAGAAAAGCCATTCCACAGGACCCCTTCATTGATGGGCTGTCAGTCTAGAAAGATCTACCCATAAAAAAAAAAAAAGTGGCATCCTCTGCCAGGAGGCATAAAGTATACTTTAGGTCCCTCTCTTCTTCTGTCAGGTGTGGAAGATAAGGGAGCTGTAATCCACCTTTTAAAAAGGCTCAGATGTGCAAGAAATGTCTGTGCCCTGGGCTCAGTGGCTGCCTTGAGAACTTTTGTCTGGTCCAGCAGTGTGGCTTCGAAGCAATGCTCACATTTGCTCCAATGGTTAGTCTGGTTCTCAGAGTGATTTTGGGGAGCACAAACTAGAGGTCTTCTGGGGAAAGGCAGAGAAATGCCATTCCACTCTAGCACTTCATGGAAACTTTGTCTTCCAAATCCATATGTGGGCTGCACTACTTCAAGATACTCCAGCAATTTACACAGCACATGTGCTAAAAGAAGACCTAAACCATTCAGATCTTCCACAAGATCCTGAAGTGCTCCTTGTGCCTATATAAAGGGCCAAGTGCCACAGGCACCTTCCTATTTGCCAGCTTTTGTCTGTCTTCAAGTCTGCCACCACAGCGTCATCCACTGACACTTCCAGTTTGAGATCCTTTCCTCTCTTCAGCTGCTTTCCCTTCTGTTGCCAGTCCCACTTGCTGAACCTCTCGTTTCTTTTATCAGACCTTTTTCTTACTATCCATTTGCCAACTGTTCTCTCTTCTGCCTTCAGCCTCCTGAAAACTCAGAGAGCTGCGACTTGGGCCCCTGATGGAAGTGTTCAGTGAGAGTGACATGAGAGGGACAAAGGTTTCCTGGGTAGCAGAATAATTTGCTGGTAGAAGCAGGTTACTAATGTTATGACAGCTCTTGGTGTGAGAGCACTGGCCAGCAACAGATTTCATGAGAACAAAGGTGATCCTCTTCAAGGCCCATTACACTGCCCTGAGAGCACAGCAGACATGCACCTACTATGTGAGCACAACACAGCAGCTTTGCCTCAAAGCCATGAAACAAACCTTTCCATGTTTGTGTAAAACAAATGGTGGAACAGCTCCTTCCTTCACTCAGCAGGGCTGACAGCTATTCCAGGTGCCAGACTGGCTACTGGAGCCTCTGGAGAGGTGTCACAGCCCCATAACAGTCCCTCCTTCCAGAGCCACCATGTTGTTGCACACACATCCTGCAGGAAGGCTTCTTGCAGGAGCTGCAGGAGGGAATTCAGCACCTTCCAGAGAATTCATGTGTGAGCCCAGTCCCCAGAGAGACCATCTTACTGCACCACATTATTTGTTATTGTGGGCATAGCCAATGGACATTCAAAGATCTTGCTTCTGTGATCAATTCATCAAGCAAAGGATCCTCAAGGCAGACAATTATACCTGTTGAGCTCTGAAACCTCCACCTCCTGATTCCGTTAGTGCCGCGTTCTTGTACTTCAGTCTCTCCTTGCCATTGGGGGTAGGCAAAGCAGAAAAGCAAAGAGCGTGTCTTCTCCTTATGGTATCTCTTCTGAACACAGGTGAAAGTGGGGCCCACACTCCCTAAACCCTCTAGAGTTTGTAGAAGGATGCTACATACTCCACATCTTCAGAAAAGTATTTGTTTAAAGGTATGGCAGTGGGATGTGGTACCAGAGTGCTTCACAGGCATCTACCTATACCTGCTCCTTGCTCTATTTTAATTTCCCATTAAGTTCCTGTTCTGTGTTGCTTTTTGTGCTGATCTTTCAAAATTGTCATATACATATGTTAAATCAAACAGTCTCTGCTGCCCACACAGGTATGCAGACACTAATTTACTGAGAGCATGCTTGGTAATTTTTGCCAGTGCCCTACATGCCCAGCAAACGGAGTCGTGATCACTGGAGTTTGCAGCTCACTAATCCTGTTTTAATGCCTGATTAGGTCCCAAATCCATCGTTGTTAGTGAGATGTGGGTGTGGGGAGGGCAGGAGGATTTCATCCTCTCAGCTGAGAGTTAAGCTTCTAGAGGTACACCCGGCTGGTGCTGTACCAGTCTATTAATTAGCTTGCCTGGAAATTTCGTTGGTGCTGTTCAGTGAGGTTGTGGAAAGGTCAGGCACTCCATTAGAAGTGCTGTGCTTCAACTTGAAGTCATTGCATTCAACACTCAACAAATCTCCTGGGGAGAAAAAAAAATCAAATAAAGCATTAGCATAAAAATATTTTAAAAACTCAAGTCCCCACTTCAAGCAGCATTTGAAAGAACACCAAATCATGATAATTAGCATCTTCGTAGCTCCTTAATTACAAGGAACTTCTTCATTCTCCAAGTGAGCTTCACAGGGGTTTTCTGAGGTAAGTGCATCAGTGGTCACCACTGCACTTTGCACAGGGGGAGAGACATCACCACTCCACCTTGCACAGTGGGAAATGGAATTAAAGATGGTTTAAGTTGCCTGCCCCTAAAAGAAGACACCGAGACCCTGACAGATGTCTTCATTTCTCAAACCCCATAAAATTATATTGATTATCAGTAAAGGTGTGATTTTATTGCTTAAAATGTAACAGTGCAGGATGAATGCGAAATGTATACCATCCTCTCACGTTGGGAGGAGTGGCTGATACCCTGAGAGCTCTGCAGCCCTTCAGAAGGACCTCAAGGTTGGAAAGATGGGCGGAGAAGAACTATCTGAAATTCAACATAGGCAAATTCAGGGTCCTGCACCTGGGGAGGAATAACCCAGGCACCAGTACCCAGACAGAAACTGATGCACAGGAAGTTCCACCTGAATATGAGGAAGAACTTTACCATGCAGGTGATGAAGCACTGGACGAGATTGCCCAGAGATACCCAAGAACTGTCTGGATGCAAGTCTGTGCAATGTGCTCTGGGATGACCCTGCTTGAGCAGGGAGGTGGGACCAGATGACCCACTGTGGTCCCTTCCAACCTGAACCATTCTGTGATCCTTGCAAAAAAAAAAACCAAACTTGGAATTAAATGGCAAGAAGGCAGAATTTGCTTGAGTTTTGCATATATGTGTAAGAGAGCCCTTTGCCTTTCCTGCCAGATGGTGCCACCTCTCCAGTAAGGCAGTATGGCTGTGGTACAGACAACAGGCAATGGCTTAGCTCTCAAATAAAACAGGTGACAATTTCTGAAGCTGAGGCAAACTGTCCCCTGAACTTCCAAACCCTTGCTGTGCCTGCCCCTGGGAGGTGGGAATGTGCTGTCTCGAACCTCTCACTTGTCTTGAAGAAAGGCCATGTGTGTGTCATAGCTGAGAATGTGTTTCAGGGTTAGGGCAGCACAGGGGACAGATGGCGGCTGGTGAAGCTGCAGTAACTCCACTGCACTGAGATGCAGGTCTCAGGTGAGCCTGAAGCAGCCAGGCAGGCAGTCATAGAATCATACAATATCCTGAGTTAAAAGGCAGCCACAAGGTTTATTGAGTCTAACTCCTGGTCCTGCACGGGACAACCCCAAGAATCTCACCATGAGCCTGAGAGCACTGAAAGGGCCTGTGGGAACAAGCCCTTCTCTCCCGCTTCTGCTGTGAACATCCTCTGTGTGCTCTCACCTTGTCTATCCCTTCCCACCACAGCTAAAAACATGATGTGTACCACACTCCAAATGTTTTAGAATCGTGCAAGTGGCACATAGACTGCATTAAAGCCTTATTCAACCACCTCCTTGAGCTGTGTTTCCAGATGCTCTCTTTGCAGCAGAAGGCAGGCTCTAACCTCATTTTGTCTGCATTGCAAGTAGTAAAACTAAATACAGCTAAGTGGATCACAATGGAGTTGTTTTTGAAAAGAGAAAACTGTTCAAACTTGCAAGGTTGGAACTAACAGCCAGGAGCTGGCTGGGGAAAGGCGGCTACTCCCAGCTCTGTGTCAGTAACATCACAAACATAACGCCGTACAGTTTACTGCAAAATCAAAAGAGGGCAGACGAGGGAACACAACCAACCCCTCCTGCACTAAGGACGCTATCACAGCTCCAGCTGGAAGAGGGCAGCATGTGTTTTATTTAATGGTTTATATTGCTCCATTGCTGAGGTCACACTTCTGAGGGCAAAACAAATCGGCCGTAAAACCAGGGAACCTCTGCTGCTGCAGCTGGGTCCGGCCTGGAAATTCAAAGTTTGGGTCTAGATCCAAACTCTCCCCAAATGCCCCAAGGACTTGCATTTTAAGACTTAGATTGTGTTCCTTTCTATTTATGCTAAAAACCCCCACCAAACAGAAAAAGCTGAGCAGGCATCTATTAGCAGCTGGCCTAGGCTTCTCATGCTATTGTAAACGGGGTCAGCAGGACTCTGCAGGATATTGTCATAAGGTTGCAATTAGCAATGAGAATTATGCCACACACATTTTACATTAATGGAGTTGCAGTAAAAGGCTGTTGAATTCAGACATGAAAGCATACAGTTTGTGTCAACTAATAAAACAGCAAAATATAAACTTTAGATGCACAGGCACACCAATAGTTCTTTTTAAAAAAAAACCAAAACCAACTCTTGTTGAGAAGTTTGGTCACACTTTATATTAATTTTTCATTTTTGAATATAGGGACACTAATTTATTATTCACTTGAATACAGACATGATTTATATGGATGTGAATGTGTCAGGGAACAACGTGTCATATGGATAGAATTATGTCAAGGAAAGGCATTTAGTTAACTAAAAACCTCTTAAAAAGTAAATCTAGTGAGCTATTAAATTTTATAAAATACTTAACTATACACTATCCTGTCAATCTATTCACCAGTTGCTCTCTACTTACAAGCAATTGATGCTTAATATGCTGTTTAGGAGTAGAACCTTGAAGAATAAGGTGACTTGAAAACTTCATATTTTTGAGTTTGCTGCTAAAGCCTGGATATTGTTCTGCTACAGTCAGTGAGATCAGTTCATTAGCTATAATTGGAAAAAAGATTGGGTCCTCTCTTTTGAAATAATGACACCAAGGTTTCTATATTTAAATAAATTTATATGCAATGCCTGGTTGGCAAAAGTATTCTGAAATACAGAGAGGACTGAACGGCATATATTGCAGTAGTGTTAGTACTTTAGATCTCTGCATTGTTTAATTTTTAATGTATTAATTTTGCATTTCTATACAGCATCTTTCAACACAGAAGTACTGGGCTAAATTTAGTTCCCGGTAGTGGAAAATCCACTAAGTAAGCAAGGGCTGTGGATGCATTTGACAACATCTGTATGAGGGGCTGTGACAGCATAAAGCTCCTCACAGAGATTTCCAAATGGAGGCTCAAAAGCCATTGACATCCCATGGCAGCCTGCAGTCAGCACATCCTGACACCATTTGTTGCAGGGTCAGCCACAGTCAGGTTCAAGCTGCAGTTTTCCAGGCTGAATCCTTGTGGAGGACAGCAATGACATTTTCCTAGGGCCTCAGCTGAGGCTGCTGGTGTATTATGTGTATGTGTTATGGTATCCTGTTTCCAATACTCCCCCACTGAGGTAAATTATGATTAGAAAATCTCATTGCAGGACTGCCGAGTATTGGAAGGACCATTAGTGACACAGGAAGAGAAAAGCAGCAAAGTAGAGCCTGTAGAGCAAAAACCATCTGAGGTGGTTCCAAAGACTGAAAACAATCTTCAGACATAGCACTGCAAGGGAGATGTCAGTGCTGCAAGGGAAATGTCAGCTTAGCCAGGGACCCACTGTGGTGGGAGATCTCTGGGGCTGTGGTTGAGCCATTGTTGTGCTCTGGCAGCTGCACTGCAGCTTTGCTGGGAATGTTTTGTGCCATGGCAATGGAAGCGGGTGGCAAGGCTGACTGCTGCTCTTCTTGCCACAGGGATGAGGAAAGGCCCCCCTGACACCACAGTGTACGCCCAAACAGTTGGTGGGCACCGCCCTGTAAGTCTTGGGATGTTTGCTGGAAAAGATGAATATTCGTGTTGTCCGCTCTTTATTAGATGTGATGAGAAGAACAGACTCAGATCTGCTTCCGGCTGGAAGGGCAGGTGAGAGAGGCTGACCCTCTTGTCCTGTGAGCCAGAATCTGCTGGTCTTATGTCACAGGCATCCAAAGAGCTGGAGGAACTCCATCCCTCCATCCTATTGACACACTGAGTAAGGCTCACGGTTGGTGCTGGGCAGACTGGTTAGCTCAACTGGGGCACATATATTAGCTCTGCCCCCCAAACCGGGGATTTTGCTAAGCCAGCAGAACATGAGCTCTAGGCCTGGGGGGGATCTGCACTCCACCTGCTTGGACGTAGCACGTGGCTGCTGGTTGATCACGCCCTGTGCAGAGTGCTATGATCTGCTCCTCAGGCTTCACCCAGCCCTGTGTGAGGACACCTCGTGCTTCGGCCATGCCCTGTGTCCCTCACGGGTTGTACACCCTGAGGGTGGGCTGTGAGAGGTTCTTTCCTTTCTCACCCAGGGCATGAGGATAAAAACATGATTACCCCTCATTTGCTCCCCTTCTCAAACAGCCACACCAGCAGTCTGCAATCCAGAGCACTCTGAGTAAGACAGTTGTCTGTTCTGTCCTGGTTTTGCTGTTATTTTTACCCTTTTCTTTTACTACATCTCCAAAAAATCTACAAGTCTTAGGTAATTTGGCTTAATTTACTGCAAGGATTTCAACATTCAATGAACCAGACCAAATTCCTGATTTCAAATATCTGGTCTATCGCATGGACAGAGTCTTGAATCAATTACAACCAGCAGAAATTATGTGTGTGCAGAAGTGCAGGCTGGTTCTAGCAACCGACCCCTTTCAGTCTTTATGCTTTTCCTGGGAACTGAAGAAATCTTTTCAACAAGACACAGAATTGAGATCACTGTGTCTGACTGGAGTGTAGATTTCGTATGAGGAGATACCAGGGGATACAATTTTCCTAACTTCCCCTTGTGAACAGGCAGTTACCTTCCCAGCTGTTGTATACTCAAGAACCCCTGCGAATAAAACCACACAAAGTGTAACTGGCCACTGCTATTGTCATTTAAAGCATTTGCAGCCATCGATGGCTCGTGCTGCAAAACATTGGCTTCATTAGAACTCTCCCAGATGAGAAGCACATGACAGACTGTTAGCAGGGTGGTGGCACCTTAATAGCTTTCGATGCTTGTCCACACCTTTCCGATAATGGTGAGTCGCCAAGGTTGATCGACTCATCCCAGCCACAAGTGCTGTGTTTATAAAAAATGTATTCTGTGGCTACAGAGCTCTTCCCTGTGTGTTTCGATAACAACTCTTCCTTCATTTGCTCGGATTTTCTACCACCTTTATCACAATTTTCTAATAATTAAGATCAGGAAAAAAGATCTGTAAAGTCAACACTAAAATATTCTTCCCTCTTTTTAGGCAGCAGTTTACTCTAACATAACATACGAAATAACTATATGATAGGATATATTCACATCAAACTTTGGTTGTTCCAACTGACTCAACAGTTTCCTCCAATTAATTTTTCTGTAATATAAAAATGAATCAGGTCATTTTATAGACTTCCAAGCTGAGCTTTCAAATTAATTAATCCAGAATTTTACATTTCTGAGATGGATTCATAGTGCTAAAAGGTGTAGGTGTACATGCAGCAGTTTAAATAATCAGACTAAATGATTCACAGTGTATATATAAAGTTGCAAAATAGTCATCTTAAGGAAAACATGTGTTTGAAGAACATTTAATGTTTATTTTCCTATTATTTGAGTAATTTTGAAAGGCATTTTTCATGGATACAGAGTAAGAAATATTACAGTAAGAAATATTACAGTATTTTGCCTTAGGGGGATTGTGTTCTTATCTTCTGACTTGCGAGAGGCATGGAGTGAAATGTCCAAGCTGTTCTAGCTGTCATAGCCACATAATATCCCTCTGAAGTATGTTAATATTCTCTCTGTGCTGTTCCACTGAAACCCTCCCATTACAAGTTGTCTTCAAACATGAGAAACAGCTCGAAGAGCCCTGAAGCTGCAGGACTGTGCGATGCTGCTTTGGATATGTTGCAAAAGGGGACAAGAAAAGGCAAGAAATTAAAACTAACTGATGTGGTTAAACTGTGGAAATTCATGTGTCTCATATTCCATGGATTTGCTTTAATTGGTCTTGCATTCTGTTTAGTTAAGCTGTCGTAAATCCTAGAGTAAGCAATAGGAGGGACATTTAGCAAGGCTAAGACAAGGAAGACTTGCTTCCCTGGGCTCTTTCCCCAGTCATGGGAGAGAGAAAAAGGCTCTTCCATGAGAACAGCTTGGGCTGTGGATCCACTGAACTGATCCCATGAAGAGATGACAAAAGAGCAATGTCTCTTCCTCCAGCCTGTCCGCTCCCTCCAGCTTGCTCTTGTACTCACTAGCACCATCAGTTGATCAGCTTTCTAACACCGAAAACAGCAATGCCCTGGTTTTTTACCAGGTTAGTCAGCTGCCAGGTTGTTGGCTGAAGTGGTAATGGAGTGACCTGGCCTTCTCTAGGTTGGGCTCCCCTCACAGAGTGATGAGCAGTGCTTTGAGTCAGTGACATCTTCACAGAACTCTGACTTACAGGGCATGACCACCATTCTGCATTACACATATATACCTATAAATATGTGTACATATACATACAGAATGTATCAATATGTATATGTCTGTTTAAACACTAACTATAGAGGCACACATCCTTATGTTTGCCCAAGAAGGGGTTACATAAATGTATAAAAACTACATTGAGGAGCAGTTTGTTTGAAAAATGTGTTGCCATGGCTGCAGTGACTTTTGTGTACATTTATTTAAAATACGGGCTTATGCAGAATTAAGTGACAGATTTGTATCTTTGTGTGGTCAAACTGTCACTGGTTCAGCTCTGCTTGTTAGTTATGACGAAGGACAGCATCTCTTGTGTCCTGAGTGAGCCAGACTGGAGTTCACTACTCAGCTCTCTTGGGGCAGCTGTGACTCAAACAACTACTCTGAAGCCGTTTGTTCGCTTGAGAAAGGAGGTGGATGTGTGTCATTTCCTTGAGTAGACACATAAGCATAATTTTCCTTTCTCATTTTTTTCCTGTTTTCTTGGTTTGTTTGTGCTTTTGTTAGTGTGGTTTTTTTCTTTTTTATGAGATGGCAAATCACTTGGGACCAGCAACACAAACTGCATCAGAAGGCCAAGGCTTCTGAGCATGAAAAGGTGAAGGATCTGAATTTTTTAATTGGTCTACATTCGAACTCCTAAAAAAAATGCAAGAGGCACCCGAAATGTCAAGGCACTTAAAATTGTCCTTCGATTACACAAGGATAAAGCAGCCAGTGAGCCTATCAAACAAGTCATGAAGAATTTGAGAAACATGAGAAAGAAATGACATGTGGAGTCTGAGGTTGAAGGGACTGCAGAGGAAGTGATTTCAATGAAGAACAAGTGAGTGCTTGGCAGACATGAAAGGAATACTTGTTCATCCCTATGGATAGTTCAGCCTTACCCATGTGATCCTGTGGTGCCCTGTGCACTCTCAGCTTCCCCAGGAGACAATGGGCAAATGTGTGCAACAAACAGATTCCAATCCCATGAGCTCCTCTCTGGTGTTTCAGATCAGTTCTGCCAAAAATGTCTTCCAAAAGTCAATTGCAATTGTTTCCATAGCTGTGTCTTTATAATGGGGTCATTAATTATCCTCCATGTTATTTATGATACAATTCTAGTGGCTTTCAGATTTGGCCTTTCCGTGCTGACATCTGTGCTCCAGAGATGTATTGACCGTTGCTGTGATGCCTGTGAGCTCCACCTGGGCAGAGTCTTGTCCAAGTGACCTCTCTGGAGATGCAGACCCTCCACCCAGCACTCACAGTGGACCAGGGCCCAAAGGTTTTGCTCCAGGAATTTCAGGAGTGGAACACACCAGAGCTGGGCAGAGGAATGCCAGAACAGCTGCTCTCTGCTTGCAAGATTAGGAGAAAATGAGTGATCTTGATTTTATGGAAGAAATTCTTGGATGTAACTTGTATGGTGCATCCCTAGTGCATACTATGCAAGTTCATATGCCAGCATATGAATGGAATATATCACGATCTGTTAAGTGCTGACATTTAAATACTTGTACTAGCTGAAGGTGTCATATCTTTTTTTAGAGTCGCTCACCTTCATAATTACAACCAGTACTTGTATCTCTCATTCAAAACTGTGAAAGAATGTTGATTCTTTTCACTTCCAGCCACAACATTATCATCCAGCTTCTCCTCTGTGATGGGCACCTCAGCAGGATTTCAAGCAGAAAGGATTTCTTCAAGCTGACCACTTCTTGGCAACAGAGGCAGAAACATAAGTATGAATAAATGCCCTAGTAATTCTAACTTAAGATACAGGGATAGGGAAATCAGAAAGATAGTACTTAGTTGGTGAGGGTTCAGACTTGTTTGGCTAAAAAGGGACCTTTCTATCCACAAAAAAAAGATCCTGTCCGTCATCAAAGACTTTATAACTCGAAATTCCAATTTCATTTGTGTGGGTGATAGTCTGTGCCCACAGCTGTGCCAGCATTGCTATGGCTGTTATTCACCATCAGAGGTAAATGCTAAACATAAATAAATAAAATTTATGTCAGTCCTTATCTGGGAGGAAGTGTAGCAGAAACAGAACTTCTCCCAGGGGACCTTGGCACACTGTGAGGTAAACCCAGCATCTTCCTAAATAGACGTACGAGCCTCTGTAGTCTGAGCTAAACGTTCTTCCTCAGTGAGTAAATAGGTTAAGAGCTGGGTCTGAGCACTGCACATGGTCATCCTCATCACTAAACTGCTGGTGGGCACCATGGCATGGTTTTCTGCCCATGTTCAGAGTTGCCAGGGTCAACACTGCTCGTGCAGATCCCTTGGTCACAGCCAACATGTCCCAGGCATAGAGAGGAGTGAGCAGTATCAATGCAGACTGTGTCACACCGTGACCAGGAAACAGCCCGTGCACCATTTTATATTCCTGCTTGGATGCAGCCAAAAATACGGTGCTGAAGCCGAGCACTGTGGGTGCTCCTTTACTGGGTGCCACCTGGGAGATGGAGCAGCTGTTGGTATTCTTCATACACTCAGCACATTGGGCCAAGTGCATGAGTGAAACTGTGGAGCCTAAAAAGGATTACATGTTTAAAATCCTCATTGGATGTTGGTCTCAGTCACCCAGTAAGATACTGATTAGGCATTTAAATGAGTAACTGTGGCTCTGAAAATCCTCCCTCAGTAAGACACCAAGGTCCGGAGCATCTGAACATCAAAGATCCTTCATTTCCTAATGTTAAAGTTCCTCTGGGTTTTGACCATCATGCTCTGGACCTGCAGATCTATAAACAAGGCACTTGTCCATGTACATCTGATGATCTTGACACAGGAGGCTGTCACGATACACTGAGACTGACAGAAAGGGGCTCCTACCAAGTGCAGACACCTGTGGCTGCCTGAGAATAGCAAAGCCAGTGTTGTCTCTAGAAAGTAAGACCCCATCAGCAAAGCACTCACTGGGATTGCAAAAAAGGTAAGTTCATTCCTCACCTGTGCCTATAGGGATGCACATTTTCACTTCCTAGGACACCACTCTCACCACTGAGTGTCAGAGAGAAGGTCTCTCCCTACTTCCACTTGACAGGTACATTTTTCAGAAAGAGAGCAAATACAGATGTTAATATTAAGGTAATGCCTTGAGGGTCCTGTAGTATAAACTTTGTTGCAGAGTGCAGAATATGGATCCCAAATGGGTGGAGGCCCAGGCTAACAGCTCTAGGGAGGAGTTTCATCACCACATGTGGGTGAAGTTTATATAATTCTTTCTGCTCTTCCCCCAGCAACCTGATGACCCTGGATTATACATCTAGGGCCTGCTCCTTGTCTAAGGAGCCCAAGTGCCCAGTAATGATCATGGATTTCTCTGTGAGCTATGGGCACGTATTGCTGTGATAAAGATACACTTCCATCAGCTCCTGAGCTCACAGTGCTGCAGGGGTGCTGAAATGTGCTGGCTGGATGCAGCCAACACAAACCACGGGTCTACATCCCAAACCAAAGTGTGTTTTGCAACCTTAATAGGGAATTACATAATTTATTAATAAAGCACTGTATGAGCACTCGGAGGAGTTGTTAGTCATTGGATTGAGCAAACACGCTACCGTTGACTTGGTTTTTTGGCCCATCAGTTCCTCTATTGGTTATTAAAATGGTAAATGCCCACTGGAACCAGTTGAGGCTCTTGAATATTGCCTTTGTTCCCCTGAAGCCAGGCTAGGAAGGACACGTGTCTGGGTCATATGCAGCCCTTCTCTGTATATGTTTGTGTCTGTATGTGTGCACATATGCCTGGACTGACAAACACAGACCATGCTCTGGTTTATGTTGCAATATTGTACCACTTACAGAGTGACATTATCTTATTCCAAGCAGGCAGTATTTTGCAAGAATCAATAATCATCTTAATTAAAAATGGCTAAAACCTTTATGGACTTTTTTCCAAAGATATCAAAGTACTTGGCAAGCAAAGAACCAAATCATGCTCCTATATCATCATATTGACTTTATTGGAAATGCTTATGTGGAAGAAAGTATAGGAACATTTGCCTATTTCCTACCAATGGCAGCAGAAAAGGTGAGGGAACCTTGTGTAGTTTCTTTTCAGAAAGGACCTAGCATTCCTGGTTTGACTGGATGCAATACTGGCAGTCCATTTATTCTCTTTTTTGCTCTTATTTCTGTGAGACAGGGCTCCTCCTGGATCTTACCTTTCAGTGCTGTTGGTATTCTGCTGGATTAGACCACAGGTTTTACTAAGTCGAGAGAGGTGACTCAGGATCCTTATCTTCACATTTGGCAGTGTGCTGGAGTAATCAAAAGGAAGAATTATACTACAGAGAATTACACTGTATGAAGGCAGAATTAATGAAACTGCTCCAGACATCTTCTACTAGTGTGTGGCATTGTCTCCTTTCCTCTTACCAACCTGTGTAACACCCATCCTGTGATTTCTTTTTTTTACTGCTGTAGTATCATAACAGAAGTTCTTAAGAGATTGAAAGGTCAATTAAACAAGCAAGCCATGATTTAGAAGTGAGACATTTGCGAAGGTGAAAGATTGATCACTTCTGCTGGATGCCGAAAATCGCCATTCAGTAGACCCTCATTCTGGGCCAGACAAAATTGTTTCTCCGGCAGTTTTCAGAGATGATCAGGCACAGCACACAAAACCACAAGCACGGAAGAAAATGAAAAGGAACAATACATGAGAAATTACAGAAACACTGAAAAATTCAAGTTAGAAGAGACCTCTAGCTACCACCTAATCCAGCTCTTCGCTTAACCAGGTCCAACTACATGGGTTGCTCTGGACCTCACCTAGGTTTTTGCTGTCTTCCAAGATGGAGATTTTCCATCCTCTGGGCAGCCTTCTTGCCCAGTGCTTGTCTGCCCTCCTAGTAATTTTCTTTTCCTTAGTAGGCGAGCTTCTCATTCTCCTACTTGTGTCCACTGCTTTTTGTCCTATTGCTGTGCACATTCAAGAAAAATCTGGCTGCATTTCCCAGTACCCTTCCATAAGGTAGCTGAAGACAGCAGGAAAATCACCCTCAGTTTTTGCTTTTAAAGGCTGAAAAGCCCAGTTCCCTCAGTCCCTCCCTGTACAACACGTGCTCCAGACCCCCACCTATCCTATCTGCTGAGCCCCTTCTTCTCTCGGGCCTTTTTGAATCAAGGACAGATCAGTGCAGTTGGACAGTGGCCCACTGTCCAAATCGTGCCGTGCTAGAGAGAGGAACAACTGCACTGAGGTTACTGGAGCATTGTCAGAGCTATCTGGGCTCCAAAACACTCCCAAAACAGCAATTTTTAAAATGCATCAGTCTCTGGATCTGAAGTGCTCATGAGTGCGGCTGCCAAGGTAGTTCTACATTTCTGCTCCTTGCAGTTATTGCTACGGGAACATTGCTGGCGTAACATTTTCTCCTGGAGCCTTCCTAGAGCACCTGCTTCTTTCACCGTGTGTGCAAACATCAGCCAGGACAGATGCTCAGGAAAGAGCTGAAACCCCAAAGCTCACAGGGCTGACACCCTTTATCAGAAAAGAGGCCACCCAAGTTCTTGATTTAAGGAGGGAGGCAGGAAAAAGTCTTTGAAGAGGAAGAAGCTTCCTTAAAGTTTTAAAGGAAACCCTTTCCAGAGAGAATATTAAAAATGCATGGGTGGGGTGGGAGAGAGAGAATTCTTATTTATGTATAAAGTTACACATGGAGACAATGTCCAAAATCACAGAAGAAAAAGAGTCTGTGTGTCTCTGTTTTCCTGAGGTATGACAGCATGTGTTCAGTATTATGGCTAATACATTTTAGGAGCCAAAGTTAACATCTTCCAAAGCATAAAAGTTTTTCTGGTGGTTTTTTTTTGTTGCTTTTGTTTTGGCTTTTTTTTTAAATGCTCGGTTATGTTCTAGCATTCCAAACCTACTTAAACATTGCAAAATAAAAATCTCCGGAAACTCTTCATTTAGTTTTTTGCAGTCAAAACAATTATATAATTGGATAAGTAATTAGGTCAGTTCAAATTGGTGAATTTCTGCATTATGGGGCAGAAAAAATTATATTTGAACCTGCAGAAAAAAATTAATGTAAGAAATACAGGTGCTTTTTGTCATTAAGAAAGGATAGCCACGCAGATCTAGTCTAAGGGCACCTTGCTGTAGCTTAGGGGAACAAATCTAAAGACTTCATGGGATGATGCATCGTGCACATCCCACAGCACAGAGCTGCCACAGGACAGCTGGATGCAAGGAAAGGTGGGTGGAGAGGGTGTCTTTGGAGGCTTTGCAGGGTTCTTGCACCCCAGTGTATGACATTTCAGCCGCAGAGGCTGCTGTCTGTGGGGTCTGTGTGCTCAGAGTGTTGGAATGAGCAGGCTCCGGAGGCAGCAGGGAGGGGGGGATAGGAGCAACCTGTGCCTCCCCATCCAAGCAATGCATCCATCAGATCAACAACATGGTAAGGCATACATGTGTTTCCCAAATGGCTTAAGTAATTTGCCTTTAACCCAAACTTCTTTTTGTCAGTGGAAAAAGAGATTTCACTTTTAGCGAGATCACTTCAAACCAAGCTGTTGGGAGCTGTGAGTGTTTTGTCAGGGGTTTTCTGTGGAGCTGCTGGTAGAAAGGTTGCAGAACTGGTGTGTTAGGAGGATTTCTAATGTAAGAGAGGGCACAAAGCTAAAAGGATGCTGCTTTCCCCCAAATCAGTTCTCCCACATCCTTTCCCCACTGCTGGCCTTCAGCTCTGAGCTGGCTGGTAGTGGCAGGTCCTTGCTGTGGTGTCATACTGCCAGGAGATGTATGTGAGACACTGTGGGAGCAGTGGGCAGGGCAGGCTCCATCCCCATGGATGGTTCTGCCAGAACCAGGTTTTCTGCAAGTGTCTTCAGTTCAGGGCTAACACATTCAGCTTCTTTTTTCAGGTATTAATTGCCTAAGAAAATATAGAATTTCTATTTATTGTTGACACAGGGTTTTTTTTTTTAAATGACTTTCTTCTCTTAGGGACGCACAGACTCAGGTCAGGACTCACTGCAGCACTTCATAATGCCTAGAGAAGGGGACCACTGACAGCAGGAGCCATGATCCCTTCCAGGAGTCAGTTCTGGCAGGAGAAAGAAAGCACAAAGCTGATGGAGTTTCTCACCTCATTCCTCCCTCATCCAAGAACAGTTAATTCCATATGGTTTAAAGCAGGGAAATTGAACAAGAAGCAAAAAGGCCCCTTAATTAAAACCTGAGGGATTCGGCACAGACTCAGTGCCACCCAGTGTCAGCCAGAGTTCCCATCCGTCCAAGCTCGATTTCCTGTAATTTGTTTCATCTCACCAAAACAGTGAATAACAAATCACCTTCTCAGATAGCACGGCGAGATAAGCTGTAGTTCCACAACACAGCAATTGGAAACAAAATGTTATCAAGGACTTCTTGGGCAAAGAGCAACCCAAGCAGGGAGAAGATATGAGTTCTGGTGGTTTTCTTCATGAGCCGAGCAGTTTTGTTTTTCAATCCAGCAGTATGAGCAGAACACTGAACTGTTAACTTGATTGATACTGGCATTGCCCAGGCTGCCAAATATCTAGCAGCTGATAGCTAATTTGTACAGATTCTTTCATCTGACCAATCCAATAACTTTTCCAGAGTTCTAGGGGGAAACATGGCCAGATCCAATTTCCATAAGATTTTCAGAGAATTGACAGAAGAAACAAGTCCAATAAAACACGAGCATATCCTTTTTCTTCACAAAAGGCCAGGGGAAAGCAAAACAAAGGAAAACCCATGGATTTTTCAATGCTTTCTGAACTGGATGGATCAGCTAATCTCTGCCCTATGAGCCAAGGCAAAGAGATTGGAGAACATGTTTTACTACAGATCACCACAGCAATGGCAAAGACTTCTGTGGAAGAATATACACCTCACTTGAGTATTTGCTTGGTTCTCAGCCTTGGCCTCTGAGTTTTACCTGTTCACACCTTCCTTGCCATTCCAGTCTCTCCACCTCATTCTCTATCTGAAACTTGGAGAGGAAATACTTTTTGACAGCTGAAGGCCCATCTGCTCTGCAGGGATGTTTTGGTTTGTAAAATATTAGAGATTTGCTCTCTTCTGTGGTTATATTATTAACCCTGCACTTACCTGGCCACCATTTGCCAGTGTTACATACTCATAATTTGCAGTGGGAACTTGGATACACTTAGACGAATTTCCTGTAGGAGAATAAAAGCAGCAGTTTTGTAATCCTCACTGTTTCTCAAGCCCAGCTGCAAATCTCCCTTTTTTCCATGCAGTCAGAGGCAACTTCAGATATAAAAGCTTTGTAAGAACTTGTAAATTTAATTAAGTAGATTAAATAGACACAGGGATGAAATTTGCAGTGATCTTCCTGGAAGGCTGAGCAGTGGATGCGAACAAGAACCCTCTCACAAATTTGAGGTCTAATCACTTTAATCCCTGTGTGTTTTAGAGTCCCAGATAGCAGGCAGAGATGCTGGAGGAAAACCACGCTCTCCAAAACTGTTATGAGGGTCCAGTGAGTGCTCTACAACACTGAGCATCAGTCAGTATTTTTACATAGCCTATTACAAATCACTTATTTAAGAGCCAACACAGCCTTTCCTCCCTTCACTCCCCTGTTAGAAGAGCATGAAGCAGCAAAACTAGCTGGATGCTCTGCCCTTCCCCATCACAGTAAAATCCCAAGTATGTGACGAAAGCAGCACTCCTCAGTGGTGATTTTGCTCACAATAACCTGTCACACAGCCTGGAAGCAAAGCAGATGAGTAATGGCATTCCCACACTCAGATGCATAACTGACCATTGGCTTATTCCATACAATAGGTGCGCACACAAATCCCACACTCACAGCAGGGCCCCTCACAACAATCTTCCTCTTAGGCGAGTCACCAGCACAACCACCACTGGTTCTAGAAATAGGCTTGTGTTGCAAAATACAAATGCCTTCTAAGTGAGAAAGTCTACCTAGCCTGGTCTTCTCTCTGACAGCGACAGGAAGCAAATTCCTGAGGGAAGGGGTAGGAAACACAGTAAGTACTGAGCTACCTATTCCCTGCTTATGCCATCCTAGCCTAGATGCCTGCAACCAGTGCTTTAGGGACTGTGAACTATAAGTAGCCTCTGAAGCATCTCATTCAATAGCTCTAAGTGGACTTCTTCTCCCTGAGTTTGTCTAAACCTGTGTAGGCTTTTGGCCTCCACAACATCCTGCAGCAATGAGTCATGACTCAGTTATGCATTGTGTGAACAAGTATTTCCCCTGGTTGATTTTAAAATAAATCTGCTACTTGCTCTTTTCACTGAGTCACATAAATATAAGATGTTAGAAGTTTAAGGTGTGGAACTGCCATCAAAGCCACACATCCCTTTGTGTTGTAACTGGAGCATCCTTTGGCTTGAGGGTTTGCTAAAAGAATGGAACAAATCTCAAGCAACACAGAAATTGTTTGGGGCTGCATAAAATTAGCCAGTTATCCAACATGGGGCACGGATTTTTTTATTAGAACAAGCAAATGCTTGCTTTATTGGCATCCCATGACCTGTTAGCAAGCAGTAACACTCTTCTTTCAAAACAGTTTGACAATGCAATTTGAAATGAGTATGAGACGTGGGACTGACCTCACAAGACTGATGGAAAAAAAGGTTATACCAAAGGAATCTGACAGATGTGCAGAAAAATTTGTCTGCCCTCCATGCCCACTGAGTCTGTGCCCCTATGAGACAGCTATTTTTACAAAACAAATTTTTTTTTTTTTTTGCACATTCATTATTATTACAGCCAGGCTGAAGAAAGCAAAACTATAAAAATATGAAAATATTAAAAGGTTATGAATAGTGGCAGCTGTAGGTGAGCCCCTAAAATACTGCCAGAGGTCAGGTAGCATAAAGTAATCTCCTAACCTTGATGGCCAGAGACTGACAGAATGCAGGCCTGAGGTTTGGTAAAGGAATTTATTCTCCAGAAGTGATGGATTAAGGTTGCTTTTCAGCAGCCAGGTCACAGCACTGAGATAAGGAAATACAAGGGAATCTGTTACTCATCATGGGTTTATCTCACTGTACCACAGTGTTGCTACTCCTAATTTACACCAGCGCAAAGGTGAGCTGAAGGAGTTCACCACTGTGTGAGTGGTGTTGTAAATAAAGTCTGATGTGTTTCACCAGCTATGCCAACACTGATCTCTTCTTATGTCAATGCAGGGATCCTCCTCGGGGAAACGTTGGGTACCGAAGGGAACTGTGGTGCCCAAACAGGTCTCCTGCTCCAGACAAGGGGGGCTGTAATGGTGAAGTGTCACAGACTGACCTACGGCACAATCTGGGCACAGCCCTGATGCCAGAGCTCTGCCCTGGTCCTGGAGGAGTTGTCACCACACCACAACTACAACCTGCCGGTGGTTTTTATCTGAGCTGGCAAGCCAGTGATGAAATCCTCACTGGAGAGCTGTACCTGGCACCTGCAGCCAGTGGCATCTAAAGACCCCATTCATGGTGAACTGGGTGCTTGGCAAAGGGTGGGATTTCCCCTGTGGCTTCATAGAAGGAACCAAGTGAGTTTAGATGCTGTAGGGATGGGGCAGCTAGAGGTTCTCTAGAAAAAAAAAAACCCTGAAAAAATCTTTACATACTTCACTCAGAGGGAAAAGGGGTGACTGGAGACAGAAAGGGGACCTAGAAGCAGAGTTCAGATGGTTTCTTCTGTTCCCAAAAATGCATCTTTTGCTCTCCAGCCTTCTCAGGTATGTTGAGCCTTTCTATGCACTGTTAGCCTGTGGACCTGGGCAGAGGGAGCAGAACTTCCTTTATTTTCCAAAAAGAAAGAGTAGACTGTGCCCAGTGCTGGGAACTCAGCATATTGACCCCAATCCTGTTCCTGGTGAAGCTGGAGCAGAGTTAAGGCCCATAACATGAGGCATATCCAACAAAAGGAAGGATGACTGAAATAGCCTCTACTCTGGACAGACCTAGAAATGGCAGAAATAAAAACTGCATCTCCACAGCTTGAGCCAGGAAGCTGAAATCTGTGATGGACTTACAACTCTTAGCCTTCAGCAATGGAGAAGGATCCAATGTTGATGTTCTACTTGCCATAGAGACCCCTTTATTCACTGCCCTGGCAAACTGCTGCCAGCAAGGGGTTTGGTTGGTTTTATGTGTTGGGGTTTTTTTTTCCTCTGTGTTTTCTTTGGTGGAGAAAGTAATTTTTCTCTTCTCTGAGTTTGGAAGTTTCTGGCCTTTGACCCCCATCCACACATGGAGCAGTTCAGGGTTAGCCCCTGGGTGGGGAAGGGGTCAGAGCAAGGGCTATCAGAGGGATGGCTCTGGAGAGCATAATTGCAAACATTTTTGAAGGACACTGAAAAATGGTTCCTGCTGTGCCTGGTGTGGAGCCACATCAGCCAACGCAGACAAGCTCTCCTGTTAGAGCCAAGGGTATGGCAGGGAGCTGTCAGACAACTCTGCTCTACAGCTGCCAGCCCTTGTTCTCTCAGAGAAGAAAAACAGGGACTTTCCCTTAATTCCTTCTTTCCATTCTCTTTGTCTGTCTCTCCTAATTCGCCAAGATTACATGCTGGAAGATATACTTAGCTTTGTGAAGGTAGAGTTAATTTTCTCTGTAGTACCTTGTATACTTACTGCCTGACAGGGTCAAACCATGAGAGAGGGAAAAGCTGCAGTTCTTCTTGCTTCACTCTGCATCCTCACACCCCTTCCAGATCCTCTGGGAGGTCCCAAAATCTGTCTCACTGCTGGAGGAAGCTCCTGCAGGCAGCACTGTGGGGTGGGATAAAGCATCCCATGCCTCAAACTCTCAGGATCTGAGAGCAGTCGTGCACAGAGGAGGCTTGGAGAGGCTCTCTTTTAAGTCTCCTCTGGGATCTCCACTGCTCTCCCCTAATGAAGCAAATGCTGGCAGAGAGATCTGTTCCACCGGGTAGCTGACACCTCATGCTAGATGGGATGGGAAAGCTTCCATCAGGCTACACTAAGAGTGTTTTCTTTGCTTGTGAACAGCCCCTGACCTGCGCAGATCTGTTGGTGTTGCCATGGGAAGAACAGCTCACCAGGAGGAGGAAGCTTTGACAAACTGGCCCCAAAGAGTCAGCTCAGGCTGATGCTCAGCTGAGGAGGAGTCCTAAAGGGTTTTTGACCCCCACAGTTACACAGACCCACCCATCTGTAGTGTGGAAGGTTGCAGGGTGATGACCAAGCAAAGGCACTCCAGGAGGGATGTTTTGCTTTGTTGTCATACTCAGGCAGCATCTCTCAGAGGGGCATGGGCTCCCCCTGTGCTCCCTGATGGAGACAACTATACCCAAACCACCACAGGATTCACCAACCAGGACTTAGGTGCATCCTGGGTACTCTGGATATCAGCAGTAGTGCTTCCTGAATGCTTGCTGTAGTTGCCAGATTTGACTGACAGATTCACAGAGGGGTTCCTCAGAGGAACACTCTGTGGATGCAGCAGCAGCAGCAGCGGGATTAAGCATTAGGATTTTGCACACATCCATATGTAGCTGGCTGTGATGAGGGAGGGAGGGTTGCAGAGCTCACTGGGGCTGACACTTGTGGGAGATGCACTAGAAGGATTTGGTACACCTCCATGGAGAGCACCTGCATCCAGGCCAGGCCAGGGAGAAGTAGGATGCTGCTGTACCTCTAGCCAGGTCTGTGCAGACAAGCTGGCCCCAGCAACAAGCCTCAGCACCACCCACATAAATTGTGGTGCCTTCCCACAAGATCAGAATCAATCCTTTCAGCATTAGACTGTCATCTTGTTTGCTTTCTTACCTTTTCCCTATATATCCCATAGACAGAGCAGGAAAAAACATGTTTTTTCTGGTATGGCCATGCCCATGTGCATCTGAGTAAGCTGACATGGTTCCAGCCCGAGCCATTCTAATGGCTTCAGGTTTAATCATAAAGCACTGTTATAAATAATGGATTGTGAGAGACGACGTCTTCCAGTAAATCCCGCTGTGTCTGCTTATGTTTGGATCACTGCATTATGCTAAAATCAGCTGCTCAGCAGCTATTGATGGGGGGAGGCACAGAGTGGATGTGGGAGGGAGGGAGACAGGCATTAATCTGCTTTGTTGGGTGACAATTTAGGGGCAGTGTAGGGTAATTAGTTTGATACTCAGAGTGGCCTGACTCTCCTCCATGATAAACCATGGGCAAAGCCAAGTCTAAGTCCAGTAGTAGATGGATCAGGTAGCTGTGTGCTTGATTTGTGGTGTGAGGGGGATTTAAATTGTTGATGTTTGCTGGAATCTCTGGCAAAGGTATCACTTGACTACTAGGTGAGGGACTGAGTAGCAACCAGAGAAGCAGGAACATGGTAAGGAACTTCAGTCAGGGATTAAAGGATACCCCTTTGCACTTTTACAATGGATTCATATAGATTTCAGGTGGGATTTGTTCAACCCACAGTGAAAACGTTCATATTGATTGTACAGCTGGAACACACCACTCCTCAGGATTGGGGTACACAGGATTAGCAGCTGGAGCTTGTCCTCGCTAGGAAATGTCTCACATTACACTGACTTCTCTCTGAAAACACCACCATGATTAGACAAGGCCTGAATTGAAATAAACACAATTCATGTAGGGATTTACATGGTCTCCTTTGAGCAGTACCCTGAGTTTTGATGGATTTAACATCAAAACTCCCATGCAAAGTGTATATCCTACAGCTCCCAATATATTACTGAAGAGCTGAAACAAAAGGAGCTCAGGCACTGCCCAGCTCAGCTTTGCAAGACCTGCACGATGCTGGTCAGCAGGCGCAGACCCATCTGTGTGACAGATGCTCTGCAGGGAGCCAGAACGAGCACAGGCTCTGCAGGCTGCAGGACTGGAAGCCGTGTAGCCGGGATGCTGTTCCCCAGGGAGCATCTCCCGATGAAAATGGGCTGTGCAGCCCCAGGCGAAGGAAGTGCATGTCCCGGGGCTCCCTGCTCCTCTCTCAGTGCTGAATGTGCTGCGCTGTATCACCCTGACAGCCCGCCTGGCTCACTCACATCTCACTGCACGCAAATGCCCTGAATCTCCTTTTCAAAGGCAGCTCGGTGCAGGTTCCCACCTCCAAAGGTTTGCTTTTACAGCACCCCCGCACAGCGAGCCATGGATAATTAATGCCGATGGAAACAAAGGACTTCACAAGCCTACCCCGAAGTGGACAGATTGGAAACTCCTGCTGTTCACCAACCTGTTTTAATGACAGTAAATGACTCTAATGAAATACCGTGCTGTGAACAATTGTATGCTTGCTCTGGTCTGATTCAGCACAATTTCTGGGGCTCTCTGTGCCCTGCATGGCTGAAGAAGGCATCACCCCCACCAGGCAGGCATCCTTGCCTCTGGCTGGAGGTCCAGTTCACAGACCCTTCGTTTCTGGGACGTGCACCCTGGGCCAGGCCATCCTGCTGCTCAGGCACTGCCACCGAGGGGCACTGCCCCCAGACTGGGGCTGGAGCCACAGGTAATGCTCCAACAGCGCAAGGTAATGAATGCCTTGTGTTTCCAAATATTCCACATCCCACCTCCCTGAGTCTGACTGAGCCCACCCCTAGGGACCTTACGCGTTATAGGAATTTGGCTGGCAAATTATTGTAAGAACCTGAAATATCGTCAGTGAGCAGCGCTTTTAAAACAAGAGATTACTTTTCAAACAGCACGAGAGCTCTGGTTATTTATTTACTTGTTCAGCGCTCTCAATTTTCAAGCAACAACTTTATTCAGTTTTGATGTAGAATGAAACATTTCCTGGTGTTTCAAGGCCATTCAAGTTTTTCACTTATCTAGATTTTTTTGTGGCTGTTTCTCCTTCTCCACTTTTCCATCCTGAATCCTCCTATCTGCCAATAATGGAACTTGGAGAAAAGGAGTTAAAAATAAAAAAACCATTCCATTTTTGTGTTGAAACACAGCTTTACTGGAGACCGAAAACATTCCAGGGGCAGTGCTAGATGGGTGGGAAGAGAAGCATAAGCTGCTTTAATCACCTTCTGACTAGGACTGCTCCCATTTCCCCCAGCTTCCAGTTCCCGAAGCCTTGCTGAACATGCAGTCCCTGTGCCTGCTGAGGGCTGCTGCAGTGTCCCACACCCCTGCCTGCAGCATTTCAGCCTCCAGCCAAATGGGGAGAGCTGCAGACTCCAGTATTTAACCTTTCCAAGGGTTCCTTTTGCCTTGGAGACACACCCTACAAGTCTTCACTACTTAATGCAGGTTCTTGGCCTGGCCCTGAAACATTGAGTGGTTATGGCAGAGAAGGAGTCAGTGATGGGTGATCAATTAAAGATGGTAAACAGGCTGTCAAGGACTGTTCCAGGAAATACAATTTTTTTGGAGTCATTTTTATGTGAGAACATGAGGAGGGTAAGTAGGGAAAGCTAACAAGTGCATTTGCTTGGAACAAATAAGATCTGAGTGAGATACACAGGCTTCCCATTAGCAAGCAGCAGCACAGGGACATCCTGGAACCTAGATTTTAGGAACAGATTAAGAATATCAAATGCAAGTGACATAACTACTGCAGAAAATCAGATTTTTTTAAGACAGCATTCACCTCTGAGGCCGGGCATAGCCTTCCAAGTCACCAAAGCACACTTCCCTTTGGGATGGCATTTTATTCTCAGGTCAAACCACACTGGGCTTGACGTTAAAGCCTCAGCTGGTTCAAATCAGCAGTATCTCCACCCAAAGCCAAGGGAGTTAAGGTATTTACACCTGTGAAGTCTTTCTCTGTAGATTTGCTGAATGGTCTTAGGGAGGGCAGAGAGCTGAGAAAGGGTTGGACAACAGCAAAGAGTTTCTGACCTCCTGTCCTGACCCTGAAAGTTGCACCTAGTTAAGCAAAAACATAGGTATTAATATTGTTTTTCTCTTGTTTTTCCCTTTTTCTCAGCACCAAGCAACTAGGTGCCCACAACAGGCTGCTGAGCCTCCTTCTACATCCCAGGAAGGGATGTACTTTCCTTCCTCCAGTATTATGGGGCTCAGACCTTTCCTTAGGGCACAGCCCATCTGCTGGATGCACTTCCTGGACAGCCCTCCAGCCACTGGAAAACAGGATCTCTTCATTGCTTTTAAACAGTGAGCCTGGGATGGGAGCAGCATCGAACAGCAATGGTGGGAGTGGGACAGCACAGCCACCAGGGGTGCTGGGCCAAAGGATCCCCGGAGTCCATCAACCCAGGGCTGCCTGCAAGTGAGAGTTGCCTCAGGGCTGCAAGCTGACACATCTCTGTAGGCTGTTTGTTTGTGTATTTCTGTGTGTTAAATAATTTGAGGAGTTTGTCAGTATCTAATACAGTGAAAGCAAGGCAGCAATGATGTGATGCAATGTTCAGACTTATTTAACTATCTAATATTATCACAGGGGGATTTTCTCTTCTGTTTGCCCCTGAACCCTCTTGCTCTTATGCTGTCATGGTTCTTCACCCTCTCTGGATCCTTCCTTTGCCTTTAGGTCATATTTTCCCTTTCATCCCACACTCCCTCATATGTGCCCAAGTGTACTGCCTGTCTCCTTCACCCTGACCTTGCTTTGTGCCATCTTCCATACCATGAGCATCATCTCCAAGGTGTGCTCGTAACTCTTCCCTGAAACTTCGCCAGTACGGACCCACATGTCATTCCTCGCTCTTGCTGGTTTGTCCTGTGTTTCTCCTGTACCTTTTTCCCTCTGCTTCCCTTCTAGAGGTCTTTTCCAACACAGTTTTATGATTCCTGTGCAATTGCACAAGCCAACCTCTTTGAACTTTTCACCACAATTAGGCAACGACAGAGCTCCAGGGAGAAGGAAGCTCTGGATCTCTCTGGTGAGAACCAAGGTGCCCTTGGGCAGGAGCACAGGAAAAGCTGAGGGAGCTGTGGAGTCGGAATGGGGCTGTGAGGGGTGTAACAGGGGGCCCTAAAGCACACTGCATATTGTGCTTTACTCATCCTTCCACTTCCAGGCACTTTGGTATGAAGTATTTGTGATAATATTCTATCTCATTCATGATGCCACCATTGCAACTTAAATAACTCCTCTTGGATCAGAGCCTGCTGTCTTATGGATATGACCCACCCACTCAGAAACGCTAAAGGAAACTAATGAACAAATATGTCTTTTTCATCAGTGAATCTTGTGGTGCTCCATGGAAGATGCTCAGACAGTCTCTTTTGTATAACAGGAAGCTGAGGCTGTTAAGGGTCTTGTTCAAAGTCACCCAGAAAGCCAGGATTCAAATCTAGGAAACCAACACTCCAGTGCAATGCTCTGTGTTGTAGGTCTTCAAACAAAATGGCACGAAATGCCTTTTTTCTCTATTCTCACCTTCCTGGAATAACAAAAATTACTTTGAAGTCCCAGGTCACATTTCAAACATTGCCTGCTGTGTGAGTGTCAGCAGCCACCCTCCCCTCTGGACTGGGACCAGGAGGATCATTCAGAGCAGCAGAAGAGACAATTTCATGGACAAAAGCCTCTGGCATGGACACATTAGGGTTATTGCAGGTTCAAAAGCCCATATGTTCTGCTGGCACAGTCTGGGCAGGAAATTTTACAAACATGCCAACTTTCCTGTGTAACTTCGTCTCTCTTGACAGTGTATATATGCATGACTCATTCAGACATATCTTTACTCCATAGTTTTCCCATTCCTTTTTAATTTATTTGAACTATGTCTCTCTCTCCTTTCTTCCAGAGAATGCACCATCATTTCACTAGTACAGAGAAATAAAAAAGTGATTTCTTTTTTATAAGAATGGGGGGGAGGGGAAATCATATTTCAGTCTTTTTTTTGTGAGCATTGTGATGATAGAAATCATCATCAACAACCCACAAGTCAGGAGTCACAGAATCACAGAATCAGTTAAGTTGGAAGAGACTGCCACAGTCAAGCTCTTTACCTCTTCTTTTCTTTCTTTTTTTTTCTTTTTTTTTTTTTTAATATCATCATTTATTCATTACAATCCCTTCTTTTACAGCTTCCTTTTCCCTATAAACACATCTTTTTATACCTTTTGGTTCACATTGTGGTTTAGGTATGTATTTCTGTTTTCTTAAGGTCTGTACCGTCTAATGCTTGCCGTGGAGAATGTTACAGCTAGGGAGCTCTTAGCAGCCAATTAAGGGAGGATTAATTCCTCACCCACACACTTCTTGCAGCAATCCAGATCTGCTTATCTGTTTGGTATGATGACCTGGCAAAACACAGCTGTAAGCTCTTGCTGTGTCTGTCTGAAGGGATGAGCAGCAGCTGTAGCAAAATGGCCAGCAAGGATCACTGGAGGTGGCCCAGCAGCAGAAGGCTGGCAAGTGGGACACTGGTTTGGATGAGTGAAACCTCAAGAGGTCTAAACATGGTTAGTCACTTCAGAGGTATTTTTTAAACAGCTAGAGAGGTGACTAAAGGTGTATAAGCCTTCCATGACAACGTCTTGTTTGACCGATTGCCAAAGACAGAAAGTTTTTCCACAGTAATAATTAGCATGTATTGCCTAACATCTTTTTTTGGAGGCAGATATTGTCTAGGATTTTGCAGGGGAGAAGCACGGAGAAGAGTGTTCGGAAAGAGAGGTTACACCTCCCAAATGCCCAGCTTAGCTTATTCTGTCAGAAGGATGTGGAGCATCCAACCGACCCTGGGGCCTGAGCATGGATCTGGGCCCAGATGACTGAGGTGCAGTACTGCTGATAACCTTTTGCCTTCTTCTGGCCAAGCCAGCTCCTGACTCAGTTTTCCCATTTGTAAAACAGTGCTAATCATATGTTGACTCCCTTTGTGAAATGCTTTGAAGCCTAATCGTAGTGTATGTTACCTACAGGGCTGGCAAAGGCTATTATAATGAAATTATAATCAAATTATATATACATATAATTTGTATATGCATCATAATTAAATTCTAATTAAAACTGCTATTTAAATGTATTTTTTTCATGACTTGAGACAACTTACACAACAGTTCACTGTAGGCCAGAAGATTGCATGTTCTTTCAGTACAGAGCAAAATTGCCATTTCAACCTGGAGTTTTAGTGTAAGCAAACCAACAAAGGAAAGCCTAAATTAAAGAAAAAGTGTCAAGGGATTCCAGGGTTGTTAGTATTCTACCGAGCAATTGAGTTATTTAAGCAGAGGTGTTTTTCAACATTGCTTTGACAAACACATAAAAGTAGGGGTAACTGAGTTCAGTCCTCTGCATCTAAACTGGAGACACAGATCTGGTTTTGTCCACTTTTTATCTGGTTTTTTCTACTTAAGCTCAGTATCCCTGATTCATAATTCAGACAGATGTGTTGACATTTTGTGAAACTGGCAAAAGGTTTGATTCTTCCTTAATTTAAGTGGCTGTTGGCTGCCAGTCAGAGAGAACTTTTCTCCTTCCCACTGGTTTGCAGTATAAGACTAATTCCAGTTTTGCATTAATTTGAAAGCTCTTTCCTAAAACTCCAACTTCCAGTAGTTGTTCAATTTAAGAAGAAAAAAACAAACTGACATGTCAGACAGGTTGATTTATATGTGACTCAAATTCTCTGGGAACATGATCTCCAAAACAGAAAAAGAAAAACATTAGTATAATGAAGCAATGTCAGATGCAGGACACAGTTCTGCAGCTGAAGATGGAGCGAATTGCATTTCCAATTTACCAATACATCAGTCACCTTTGTTTCAGAGGCTCTGTGACATTTAATGAGTTTTACTTCTTAATGGGGCACTGGACGCATTACAAAATTAGGGTTAGAGCCAGAAATTCATTTAGCTGCCTAATGCCTAATTCTCGTTAATTTCAGTAAGAGCGAGGTGCAAAACTACTGTTGTGGGGTCTGTTTGCATTTAGCTGTGATGGATTTATGTGTTAAAGGAACAAAATGCAACCTTTGCTTAAAGTGTTCAACTCCCCACCCTTTTTTTTTTCCTGCGTTGCTCTGGCAAATTCGCCAAATCCCGTCCTTGATTGAGTGGATTTCCTTCAAACGCCTGGGCTCCCCAGCTCCCTGGCAAGAATGTGAAGGACAGGATGAGGGCCACTGTCATTGTGAACAGATCCTGGGACTCCCTTTCTACAGTCACCACCTAAACACCCCCCAGCAGTGGGTTGTCTTCACCCTCCCTAACCAGACCATACCGTGGTGCTCCTCTGGCTTGCAAGCCTTGGATTTGTGCAGAACTTGGGCAGAGTGAACAGGAAAAGGATGACCATGCTGTGGTATCATTTTGTTGTGAAAAGTCTGTACTTGGTGCCATGGACCACCCGGATGCCAGGGTTGAGCCCTTCCCACCCGCTGGATGTCACCTAAAGGATCTGGGCAGCAGCCACAGTGCACATAAAGCCTTTTCCAGCATCAGGCAGAGGGATCTCAGCTGGACTTGGCTGCAGCTCTCAGGAGCTATTTGTAAAACACTTGGCATGTTTAGAAAGATGCCCTCAGCTCACCTGCCTTCAGACGCCTCTCGTCTCTCACACAAGAGGTGCGGTGAAATCGCACCAGTTCTCCTGAAAGCTCAGTGAAGACAACACGGTTCCCACAGTCACAACCCGAATATTGCTATTACTTTAGGAGAAACTCTTGACATGTTTATCTCTTTGTGCCGAGACAGCTGTCAACATGGCTCTGCTCTACGGCTACATGATTAGATAAATCACTGTTTTGTGGAAACTACGCCTGGCTCACACTGCAAGCTCAATACCTGGGAGAAAACTAAGGCTTATTTAGTTTATCTGCTGCAAGGAGAGCAAGTGCTCCGTGCACTTCTTGTGCAGGCATGAAAGCTTCGCCACCATCTGTAGTTTAGGATGTCTGTGCTTTGACTGAAGGTGTTTTAGAGCCCCAAATTGAGCCTAGAACTCACCTTTGGTGGATGCTGCAGTGAAGACAGTGTCTGCCACCCAGTCCAAATATATCTAAATAAGCAAGGAAATCATCAGGAGAAAGGGAGGACTGCACAGACGGGGCCTTGAGGCAGAGCTGGACTACTGCAGGGTCAGCACATACTGACCTAACTCAGTGGGAATTAGGAACGTGGGAATTTGAGAGGAAGTTTGGTCTAAGGGACTTGCTGAAGATCACACAGGGAAGCAGGGATACAGTTAGGAACTGAAAAGAAAATGCCAAATTGTTGGTCAGGGCCTGGACCACAAAGAAACTATCTGATAATGTTCTTTATTGTGCTTTTACAACAATTTCACAGTTGCACAATAAAGAGGCAGAGGGCTCGGTCTGGCATAACTCCTGCCAACTTTGCTCTGTGAGAATTTGCCCTTTAGGACCTCCAGGTTCCTTCTTTCTCTTATCTCTGGGGGTACCTTGGCAACCATGAATCCTGAGTAAGTGTTTCCAAGCTGTAATTTCTAGAAATTTAGGCAATTACTTTTGCCCTGAGTTGCTTTTTCCAGCAACAGGTGCTGTTGGAGAGTTTTGCAGTGGTTCAGGTGGGAGAGACTTCAGTGGGGGAGAAGTCAAGGAGGCTCCTGGGAGATCTGAAGGGCCTCTGGGTTGAGAGGTGAGTTTTTGAAGAATGAGCAAAGATGACTTTCTCCATAAGGAAGGAGTGTGAGCTGGCAGAAGCCACACACTGCAGCAAGAGACAGTGGGTAACAAGAGTTGATAAAGGTGCTTCGTTCTGTTGAAACCTACTTTATTTCACTGAAACCCAGCCAGTAGGAAACATCGATTTGGATGAGTTTCTTTTCCTCAGCTCCAAGTGAACCCTTCACAGTGCCACTAGGCTACTCAAGATGAGTCCTTCCAAGGCTCAGAAATACATTGGGTATACCTTTAAAATGCAGAGGTTTTGCAAGAACGAGGAGAAATCAAGATTGAGCATGTGAGATAAAGGTGGAAGCTGCTTTAATTATAGATTCAGAGCACATTGCATTAAGGATTACTCAATGATGAGATGACCACTCAGTCCCTATCTAACCTCATTAAAGACTGATAGGCTTGTCTTTTAAATATGTGCTTTTCCTGTGCCAGATCTTAAATGCTTCTCTCCCGGTAATGCAGCTGCACCTATTCAACAGGCCTTTAGCTTTTTTTAGGTTATTGAAGATGCATAAAAAAATTGATCTGCAATGCCTCAAATCTGGGATCTTAAACGCTGACTGCTTAGCCTCTCAGAGGGACTGGGGAGCAGCTGCTGGACTTCTAAAGGTTAAATTCTGCAACCAAATTCCGTTATGCTTTTAGCAACTGAGCCTGGCTGGCTCAGTTACCAGCCTGATGAGTGCTGCAGTGGCAGCCCTGCATGGTCAAAGGTTTGGATCACGCCTCATGTCTGCATTTCCGTTTGCAGTTGCTTTCCCTGCATCTCTCAAGGTCTACAGAGTCTTTCTTGGCGGTTGTGAAAGGGCCATGGGGGATGCAGACCTGCCAGGACCTAGTGAAAACTCCAGAGAGGGGAGGAGAAATGTTGAATGCTCACCACCAAACAATACCTGGGTGTTTCAATCATCCTGAATGAGTTTAGCACATTTCTTATAGGAGGAAAAAAAGTCTTATGCATCTAGGGCACTGTATCTAGAGTCAATGACACCTCTTCCACATATTACTCCTGTGACTTCAGACAAATAAATTACCTTTTCTATGCCCCTTTCTCAGGTAAAATAAAAATAACAAGATTTTGCCTATGATTTGTCTCCATCCAAAGTTGAGGTAAGCCAAGAACATCTCAGCTGGAATCAATGGATTTGCAAGGATGTAAAAACAGGAGAAATAATCAGTGATCAGCTACGAGTCTGCTCAGAGCTGAGGTGTTCCTGGCTGTGTTTACACCTGGTTGCACAATGTGTAGATAATACTTGGCACACTATGTCACAATCTCAGCTGGAGTCATTGGATAATTCTATCCTATAATTAATAAACACTGTTGTCTAAATATGACATGCAAAACTTCTAACAGCAGAGTATTTTTCATCTGAGAGTCTCAAAACACTCTCAGAACAATAAACTAATTTTTACTTCAAAAATCTCTGCTTTTCACTGGTCTCATGGAAAGAAAACAGCCCTCTCCCTTGTCTCTCAATCTAGAGAACACAAGGGGGGAAAAGCATTTATATGACTTTGCATTCCTGACAAAATGATTATCAGTGTCTTTAACATTTACAGTATTTTGAAGTGAATCACCAGCCTACATCTCATCTGAGCATCTATTTTTTCCCCATAATCTGCTTTTAGAGGGGCTTTTAACTGCATCAGACTTTTCTTTCCCATTAAAATGCTGTCTGGATAACTGAAAAATAGAATAGCCTGTCCTCATTGCTTAGTTTCCATAGTGAATGTCTGGAGCAAAGGTCTGTGGGATTATTCAATTACTGCAATAATGGCCTTTGACCTGGTAAAAACAATCCAAAAGACAGAATTCATCTATTGGATTATTTTTAACATTAATCATATTCTGTTTAGAAATCACAGTAGAGCAGCTAGGGTTGAAGAGAGACTGCAAACTATTTGTGTGTACTTTATTGAAAGTGGCTTAAATTTTTATGTACATAGTTACAGAAATGATGTCTTTAGGGATTTCACACACACACACCCCCCCCATTTATACACTTTGCTAAATGTGCTTCAGACTGCAGAGCCTCCTCTCAGCAGCACATTACTAAATGCAATGACCGGTGTGATCCGAGCACTCTGTGTAGATATTAAATTGCAGATAAAGAAATGTTCTTGATCCTGAAACTGCAGAAGTGAGGGAAAGCAACAACACCTCACACTTGAGGCCAAACTGTTTGTTCCCATGGACTAAACGAAGAGGGAACAGACTCAAACAACTGTGTTCCCCCCTAACTTTGCCCCATGTCCACACGTCACAACCTTCCCCATGACTCCACCTTTTGCAAGGCATGACTTTGGAAAAGAGTGAATCCCTGCTCAGAAAGGACTTGTCCCTGGACAAACTCCAGGGAAAGATTCCTGGGATCATCTAGACGTGCTCCCCTGACGTGCCCCGAGCCACCGACTGCCACGGCAGCAGAGCTGGGTCACCACTCCCGGCACTCAGAGCTTACTGACTCAAAGCCCAGGCCCTCCCAAGGAAGGAGGAAAGGCACAGGGCTAGCTAAGGAGGTCTGCGGGGCTGTAAATCAGGCTTAGGTTTTAAGTTCAAGTACCAGTTAAAAAACACTCACTATTCTTGCAACCTCATACAGGATCAGATGCCCTTGCTGAAATTTTGGGAGGTTTTTATTGGCACTAAGGCTACACCCATAGCAAGGACACATTAAGGACACTGGCAAAATAAACAAACATCTGAAAAAGGAATTCACACAGCAGTATCAGCTGCTGGCAGCAGGCAGCTTCCCACCCAGCTGTTTTAGAAACCACAAAATACATCTGCTTGGAAACCTGGTGAGTGCAAAGAAGACGCGCACACCTGATCAGGAGCACAGTGCCTGTTTTAAACACCTTCATCCTGCTGTAGGAAGAAGTAGATTTATGTTTCGGCATGGGAGGCAGTGATACCACGGGCATTGAATCACACCAATCTCTCTATACAGTCCCTCATGACAGGAACCACCACCCGGCTGCTCACAGCACGTTTGCTGAATGCCCTACAGACTTGCTGAGCACATTTCACCGGTGGCATCACCATGTGGCAGTATGTCTGTTGCTGTAAAGACAGTGGTCCCGATGGGATGACTGAGAAGAAGGGTTGGGAGTGAGATCTCCCTCCGGCCAGGTCTGCTCATATCCAACAACCTCTGCTGGCCAAACACGGCTGCTCCTGCTGCTCCCACGCCCCTGTGACCACCAGGACCCTGCATGTGCAGATATGGATGCTGCTTTTGTGTTGTTTCACAACAAACATTTCCAGTGAAAACCTCCCCATCAGGGAGACATGTTTACCTGCAGACAATGAAGCGAAACCTTCATTGGTACAAACAAAGGTTTGCCCTAGAACTCCACTCTGGAGCTCCTGAAATAAAAGGTGAGAAAAACCCTGCAAATTGCCCACTACAGAGCAATTTTTACACTGCAAGGTTGTGACCGTGTGGCTGTGCCCTTACACTGGGGCCAAGTAAAGTCCAAAATGGTTTAGATGTTCAATCTGTCCTGGCTCTGTCCCAGGGCTCGATGACTTTCAGAAATCCCTTTCAGACCTTATTTTTGATGATGCTGTGATGAAATTTGAGAGGATGAAGAAAAAGTATAACTTTTTTCCCCCCCAAATGTGAACGAGTAATTTCTTAAAGGAGTCATTCCCAATAAATCAGGAGTGCTCACTCTGACAGCAGAATATATGGCACCCTGTGACAGGTCAGTTATAAATGGCCCAGCAGACGTTTACTCTGGGTGAAATCAGAAACAATTCAGTCAGAACAGGTGACATGAATTTGCTGAGGGGAAAATCAGATGCTAGAAATATGCTGTTACATGGAGGAGGAAGAGCTGAATTCAAAGGGGTTCCTAAAAGCCCGGTTCTTCCCTGAGAGGCCTCCACATCCCTTTCAGCCCACAGGCAGCTTCACTGCTGCCTCCTCCTTGGCACAAGTGTGTGCGTGCACGTGTGTTTCTGCGTGTGTGTGGCCAAGATGCACGTAACGCTGCCCCCAATGGCACAGCCCTGGTTTATCAGCCTCGCTGCCGATAAGGCTCTGTGCTGAGAACAAGGAGGTGGAGGGAGAAGATTCACACGATCTGAGGGGATGGATGCACAGAGCACGGTTTTGCAAACAGGTGGGTTTGCTGTACGCCCCTCAAACACAATGCGACGGAAAAAGCAAAGAAAATAAACATGAAGGCCATTGCACTGTGCTGCAGGAACAAACTCCAGGGAAGAAAGGGTGAAAGTAAGCCTGAAACATCATCTCCCTGCCTGAGGAATTGCCCCACAAGTTTCAGTGGTGCAAGGAGTGAGAAAAACAGCTGATATACCGTGCCAGGCTGGTACAAATGGAGTGCTGCCAGATCCCAGGCTCGCCATCCTGGGATGAGCCCCTTGCTCAGCTGAGGATGGTACTAAAAATCTGTCCCTGCACAAGGATTTTGATGGTTGGTGCAAACCAGGGCTGTGTCCTGCAGCCATGGGTTGCAGACAGCCCTCACCAACTGGAGTCTTGCAGCCCTTCCCAAAACTTTGGGCCCCATGGCAGCAGTTACATGCCCTCCCTCCACCCATATGCTGCTTTCCAAACCCAGCACTGAAAATGAGACTTCTGTCCCCAGACTGCCGCAAGCAGGGGCTGAGCTGCTGAGCACCATCCATTTCTGTCGGGTTCAGGGCTAACCCAGGGACATTTCCATTTAAAGTGATGGCAACCCACTATGAGCTGTCATCACATGATGGCAAAAAACTCCTTATCTTGGGACTGGGAAGTTCCAGTGCCCTGCCTTGGAGCAATGACTTTGCAAACACCTCTGCCCAGTTACCCAGCACCGCACCCAGTGCTCTTGGCCATCCCAACTGTTGGAAGCAGCACTTGGAGAGAAATCAACGGCTTCAGGATGGGAGATGTACAGACAGATTATAAAAGAGCCAAGCAAGCACACACTAGCACAGGCTTCTGCAAAAGCAGGGAGAGCCAACGCATCTCACCGTGGAAGTGCTGCTTTTGATAGGGCTCTAATTGGCAATTTTTATTCAGCGTTGACTCTCTTTTATCAGCTCCTTGTCTGCGTGAGGTTCTTTTAGGCATGGTGAAATGAGATTCATATTACCACATTTCTGCTCCTCCAGGCATTTTCACATCACTTTTCCCCTCTTCAGATGAAAAGCAATGCAGTAATAAGTGGCATTTCTGTAGAATATACTGCCTCCAGACACAAACTGTATGCACAATTACTTCTCCCATGGGGAAAATAAGGTGACTGAAGATGTAATGATAACAGCACCTTACCTTCTCCAGGCTGCTTTGATCCCAGAGGATCTCACATGTTTCCAGAAAATCTCATCCTGAAGCAATAAATCATGTGAACTGGGCAAAGCATTTCCAGGATTACTTTTTTAAATACAAACAGTGGTCATACATGGACAAAGCCCAAGGGGTTCTGACTGTCTCATGCCTCCCATGACAGCCTTGCACAAAAAGAGTGAGAGAGAATGAAAAGTACCCATGGATTACCACACACCCAAACATTCTGGGTTTTTCTTAAAAACTGAATCCCTTACTTGAGCCTCCTACATTATGGCAACCTGCTGTTGACTAGGAAGGGGTGTGCAGGTAGGGAGCATGGCCAGCACAAGGATGCAGCAGTAAGACTGGGCATAGCCCAAAGCTTTGAAATAAAACCCGTGGCTGCAAGGGACTGAAGTGACACCTGTCTAACTGTGGGGAGACCTGAGAACCCATCTTTACTCCTGGAAAATCCTTATCCCAAATATCTTACAGTCTGGAGGTTGGAGAACTACCCTTCTAGAGAGCTGTTTGCACTGTACCATGTGGAGAAGGGCTTTGGGCTTGTGCCTTCTGAATCCATAAGTACAAACTCTGTGAGAGCAGCTGGAGCTTTATCCCTCTAAGTTCTTGTTTTCAGGGCACAGGCAGACCTGCACAAGCCCAGAAAGAGAAATGTACACGACAGAGGGGATCAGACTAGGCAAGAGCTGAATGCCAGTGGAATTACACTTCTGAATGTCTGTTTCCTTTATTAACCTACATGTCAAACTGATGCTTTGCAGTCAAATAACACGAACTTAGTGCCGGGGATATCCCATTGCAGTAGTTCTAGCTGTAGTAATTCAGAAAACATCTTGGCCTGAACCACCTACGCAAGTCACTAACCCTGTCTAGCATTTTAGGAGTGAGCTGTAAAGCAGAGTAGAGTGATTTAATAAAAATTTCTGGTGATCTGGCTCTCTTTGAATAATAAAAGAACTACAGACAGCCTGTGTGTGAACAATATACTTCACAGCCAACTGGAGTTTCTGACCACCAACTGAGTCATGAAAGGACATGCTGCAGAGATGCGGAGATGCTGCATGCAAATTCTGCCATCAGCAGAGCTGCAGGTCCTAGAGTTTCCTCTGGTCTCACGCTGTGTTGGTGGAAAATTTTACTTCCATCCCCTAGCTATTAGCCAGATTTCTTTTCAGCTTGGTTTTAAACAGCTTCACTAGACCATTCCTTAGGTGGCTTTGGTTGGTACAGCTTGGCTTCCTGAGCCAAACTGAAGTGAGAGGGGAAAGCCTAAAAGGTAAGGCAGGACGATTTTGCTTATCAGCTGCAGGGGGGTGGTTTTGCAGGCCCGACCAGGAAAGTCTTCCTAAAATCTGATTTCATAAGCTCTCCGATCTGCTCTCCGCTGGCTGGCTCGTGGATACTTTGCTGGCTCGGTAATGAGCTGTTATAAGTGAGACTCCTGTAAATCAGATGACTCTGTAGTCATTTGATGCTTATATTTGGCGTGCTGAGTCATAAGGACAGGGGTTACATCATGTCAAGCTAATCATGCAAAATGAATTACAGATAAAACAGCAGCGCTGGGGCGCGCACGGGGAAGGTGCGTTTGTGCTGCATGGGTGGCCCTGAGGTGTGGGAGCTGGGCAGACACGGTCCTGCCCTCCCTTCTCCCCTCCACACCTCTCTGTCAGTGGGGCTGTGTCCCCCACATCTGCTCCTGGCACAGCTCTTCTTCCTCTGGTAGGAATGTCTCCTGCAACCAGTATTTACGACAGAGCTCTACAAGGCCCCCCCACCAGATAATGTCTGGTCACACTCCCAGGTTCAGAGCAGAGTCAGACAAGGGTGTACACAGACTTACACAGAGGACACTGTATTTTTCTTTAAAACAGAAGAGCCATATTATGTTGTTTTCCAGCGCAGTGTTCCCTCTACAGCCCGTCCCTGACCCCGCATGTTGGCTGTACCCCTCCCTTCTTGAGCTACAGCTTCATCCCTGTGGTTCCTCCCCTTCTGCACCCTCTTGCTCATGGAGTAGTCCCCAGCCCTGTGCCCTCTGTCTCCTTGTCTTCATACCCATATGCTGACTCTTACCCTCTGATAAATGCTAGGCAACCTTTAGACTTCCTAACAACCTTCATTTAAAGGCTTAATGCAGTAGAGAAACCTCTCTCAGCAACCCCTCTGGATAATTAGAGTCGCTGTTAAACACTGCCCTGTGCTGCAGCTGGAGGTACCCACCTTTCCCATCGAGCTGTGGGATCTCTTTGTACCTTTGGCTGCTCAGAGTTCACACCAAAACCACGCAGACTAGCAGAGTGGAAAACAGCAATATTAACAACTCTATTTTTCATACAGGAAGGGCAGTTTAGAAGAAAGAGCATTTTACTCCCTTTGTCTTAGGGTAGTCTTCCATCATGAAATAACTCAAAAACCTGCAAAAATCCCATTAACTCACCAAAAAGCAGTGTTTGGATAATGCTATTCTGGTATTCCCCAGTGAAATACTTTACAAGTTACGTCTGACAGGACACACTCTTTTTCTTCAGATTGCAGAAAACAAGGAAACCTCAGCGCAGGCAGCAGAGGAGAAATGATTGCTTTGATGGTTTAGGAGTCAAGCCACTCACCTATGAGAAGGGGCACTCTGCTCCAGAAAACCATTTCTTTTTTTGTGTGTGCTAAATATTTAACGCAAAATGCACAACAAGGTTTGGCAGCCACCAAATCTTGACCAATAAATCACAGTCGTATCTGCAGTGGTGCCCTCTCTATCTGATGATCATAGTCTGAGCTCCTTCCTGCACAGCAGACCCATTTTCAGAAATAGTGATGGGAATCCCCACCAGCCCCCACTGGACTAAGTGGTGAACAAGCCTTTGAACCCATTCACACAGCAAATATGGCTCCCCCAGTTCTTGCACCAAAGCTACAGACGCAGTGTAATCACCGAAAAGGAGGAATAGATTAATTTGGAGAGGAAAGCAGCAGCTCTGGTCAGGTCCAGGAAAGGTGGTGTGTCTACACCTGCCTTTGGGAAAGGGCCTGGGTGGGTGTAGGTGTCTCCTCACAATCCTGAGAAGGACACTAGTCCCACTGAGGGGCAAGTGTTCAGGTACTGCTGGTGCTGGGTGGTGAAACCCCTGCAGCAATGTCAGCGACTGACAGTCAGTGTGAAGCAACAAATGTGCTTAATGGGCCACTTAAAGTGGAAATGGGGAGAAGGGCAGAGGGCAGGTGGCCACCAGACCCTCACTGGCTCTTGGACAGTCCAGTTTCAGCACAGTCACAGAGTCTCTGCCCGAATGCTCAGAATCTCTGCAAGGCACAGTACGGTGCTGACATGCCTTCACCTTCCATGGAGCAGCAGAGGATTATTTCTAAGGGAGTCCCACTATCTCTGTTGGTACTGGAGTTACCTCCCCTCTCCCCAGCTGTTATCCATACTCCAGCCATACACATATTTTAGTTATGTGACCACTTTTGTGTTTGGGATCACCTTTTGGTCCACCCGCAGAGTATTTTCCTAGGGAGATCAGTTCAAGATCACATGTTTTGAGTTTTGTCCCTAATCTCTGGAACACAGCACAGCCTGCCTGGCAGTGTCAGGCCAATCAGGGAGGAGAAGAGCCCTCCCTGTGATCCCTCCCATCTGGCTTGGGGCCTGAGATGATGCTGTGCACAACCACAGTCCCTGTTAACATCAGAGAGGGAACAGGTTCTTAACTTTTATGGCAGCTGATGAGCAGTGGCTGTAGCTGATGGTGTCTCCATGTGTGCCGGTGGCATGGCTGTCCCTCTCCTGTGCCTTGTTGCAGCTGCAAATCCCTGTGTCAGCAGTTGAGTCACTCTCATGCTTTCCCCTCACAGAGGTACAGCACATATGAAATAAAAGGCAGCAGACCTGCTGAAAGTCTCCTGCCATACTGAGGACCAGGTTAAAACCTCAACAGGCAGCAGGATCACCCCTTCTCTCCTTCCTCATACCTTGCTCTCCCTGCTCTCCTCTGTGAGCAAAGAGGGGGGCAAAAATCCTACTGCCATGGCCAGTCCCCATCCTGGTGGGAGAAGGGATGCCTGGGCTTGGAGGGCCACAGCTCTCACTGCCAGGGAGAGGTGTGAAAGTAGAGTAAGATCTGAATGCAACCTCCTTCAGGGCTTCAGGCTTTTGGCCTTTTTTAAGCAGGAAGAAAAACTCTCTCCCCTCAACCCTCTGAGAGCCCCCGGGGTGGGAAGGGTTCTGCAAACGCTCAAGGTGTGGCAGCTCCACCCAGAGAGATCAGCGGACATTGGCCTCAGAGCCGACCTGAGCAAGCAAAAAAAGAGAAGATCCTTGCACACAGGGAGCAGCCACAGCACTTGCTGCAGACCAGTCCCTGGTCTCCAGGAAGCTGAGTGCGTCCCGTGCTCTGAATATCCGATCCCATGTGAGTCACAGCTCTCCCCGCTGCGATAGTGCCTGGTGAGCCCACAGCAAATAGCTCAGTCAGATGCAGAGGTTTCAACACTGAAAAGATCCTGCAGCCCTGCTCTGTGCCCAGCTCTCACAGCAACCCTGGGCACTGTCCCTCCTCTCTCCCCAAGCAGACCTACTGTGCAATAGGGAAGGGCTCCAGCCTTTGGAGAAGAACACCGTGTGCAACTCGATCTCCAGAGGATAAGTAATTATAACGTTGTCTCCTGGTGCCTGTGGGGACCAGCAATGCGTGTCTTGGCAGTGCTCACGTGTTGTTCAAGGCAGATTTCCTGCATAGATCTGGGCTCTGGCTGACAGCCACAAATAGGAGACCAATGCACCCGCTCAGGAAATGATAAAGGAACCAAGCAAACACTTTTGTTTATGAAATATCATCATTTGGAGGCCCATGAGACCCCCTTCCGGAGGCAAAGGCAAGGCATGGAATCACCAGCAGCTCCTAACCCCGTGTCACGTGTTGGGTCTGTGGGCAGTGTGCAGGAGCCAGTGGCTACCACAGCGATAGCAGCATCCTGGAGCTGGCCACAAGGCAGAGAATTCCCCTGCCCCTCTGTCACTCTCACCCCTGCCAGGGCCCCATCCCAGCCTGGCCACCAGTGGGGATTGGTGTCAGCACCATGAGCCAGTCCCATGGAGTAACAGAGGGACACCACTGCTGTGATGTTTTGTGTTCTGTAATCAGGAATAGGAAGAGACTGGCTCCAGGTCTGTATTGGTTGAGGTCCCAATGCCAAGAGCTCTTGTCACCTCAGCAGAGGAGTCCTAAGCAGGAATGAATTTCCTTGCCAATACCTTAACCATTAGACATTAGACTAACCATTAGTTTTATCTTACATTAGCACACTTGCCCTGGAAGACACTGGCTTGAGCCATAACAAAGATTTACTTGAGGCATTGCAGGTATTTCTATAATCCTCAGTTACTGAGAGTGGCTTCTAATTAGCTCAGATATTGCCTTTTTCTTGGCTTTTTGTTCATTTGTGCAGTGTCCTTCTGGCTTACTGGGTGCTTCTTGCCACTTGACAGGCACAGACTGGATGTAAAGTGCAAACACACAAAACCAAACCCATCGACCTTCCCTGCCTGGTCACTGAGGAATTCCAGTGGCTCCATGAGCTGTGCAGGCAGGGAGCCAGCACAAGAGCATGGCAGTCAGCTAACACTCAGATGCATTGCCGCTCCTGAGTGGTGGTCCCTTTGGGAATCCATCCCGCTGACGAGGAAGGGAGATGGCCAAAAGGATCCACTTGTTACGGACTCATCTCTGTAAAAGTAAAATATTTTTTGTTTTTTACAAAACCAGCCTTGGGGAATCAGGCATGGATGAAGCTGAAAGAGAGAGCAGATGCAACACAGGCTAATGGAAACCCTTCGCTTAAAATGGCCTTTTTCATGTGGGAGATTACTTTGCAGGGATGAGTCATGAAAGACTCTAATCAGGCATCCTCCAAGCCACCAAGCTCTGCAAGATGGTCTCTGCAATGCCAAAAGAAGAAGAGATGCCCGTCAGCCAAAGCACTGTCCCAGACATGCCAGATGCTTTCCCTGCTGAGTTGAGGGATGTTTTTATGCAGGGCACAGTGCCTCTTTCCTGCTGCACCCTTTTTCCATGGTGTAACCAATGCTCACAAGGCTCTTGCACGGTGAGAGGTCACCTTCAGATGCCCTTCTCCAGGAAATGGAGGGAATTGCTCTTCAGCTTCTCACCTTCCAGAAGAGTCCTGCAAACACTGAGCTACTGGACAGCTCCCTAGCTGTGTTTTGTGACAAAAGCGTGCCTTGGATACGATCTCCAGGAAAGACTTTATGGTTACAAGTCTCAGGTGTGAGCAGGTACTTCTACATCGCAGAGCTAAGTGTCTATATCTTTTTGCAGGTCCCTGCTGCTCTCCTCGCCATTTCCTGCAGGCTAACTTGGGTGATTGCTCCTTGTTGTCTTTGGTGAATCCCACTTTTACATGTCCAGCTCTCCCAGAATCTGCACAGGACTCAAGTAAGAACTGGATAGGGAAACATAAGAGGTAAATATTCAGCCCTGCAGCCTTTGAATCCTTTCTATCTGGGCAATGCACGTCACCCAGGTAGGTAATTACTATTACCTTTTGACTGGCTAATGGAACACTGATCTGATCACTGTGGAAGAAAAGGTCTTTCCGCACTGATATTTCCTCTTCGCTGGGATAAAGAGATTGGGACACAGAGCCGTGGAGACGTAGCAGAGTTTAGGCAGCCAATGGACATTTTTTCCAAGTTCACAGTGCCTCTTCATAGCCCAGAGAAAAAAAAAACCAGTGAAAAATATGTCCTCAGGAAAGGAAAGAAATTTCTGTAATGGCTTTTCTGGGACTTAAATGGCTGAGACAGAAGGAGAAAAATGAACTATCTTCCTAAGTAGACGAGTCAGATATGCAGATAGTTTCTTGTAAAAATGAAAGGTTTGGTATAGTTGAGGTTGATATATTTCACTCAGAAATGTTCAGATACATAATGAAAGTTTCAAAGTACTTTCAATAGAACATTAATAGCCTTTCTGGGTGAAACATTGAGATGTTCCACCTGATTGTCTCAAAAAGGAAGCCTGAAAGTGAACGTATTTTAGTAGGAATATCTGCAATGCACTTTTGCATTACTATAGTATAACCACAGTGCAGGAGACTAAACCTGGTCTAAGTCTTTCCCGCAGTTTAAAGCAGTGAAATCTTTTGTGTCCAAGCCTTAATCTCTGCCTAAAGGCTTAACAGGAGGAGGCTAAATCAGAAAAGGCATGAAGAGCAATAGTAGACATTCTAAAAAATGTTTGGGTACAGAGGGACCAGTTATATCAGCAGAAAAAGTCAATGTCTTTACAAATGATAACCATGGAGGGATAAGTTTCTACAAGTCTTTCCCAGTCCTCAGTCAGCCTAATACAAATGCTGAACTATATTGAGATGTCCAGTGTCTAAACAGCTTTGAACAGCTGGTCAGAAGAGCTTGGCCAAAATAACAGCTGGGCCCGGACATCAAGAAGTGACCCCTCAGAAATTGAGTGGACACTGCATATTTTCTTCCCTGCACCATAGATGTACCAACACATGCTCATATGCAGGCACCAAATATATACACAGAAAAGAAAAAGGTCAAACACACACAACAAGATCCTTTGCAATCAGGAACCTTATTGTGGAATATTCACTCAGTCAAGCGAAGTGGTGTGGCCCCAAGTGCCTAAAGCCTGGAATCTCAGGCCAGAAAGAAAACAGCAGTGCAGAGAGCTGTCCCAAATTTTCTTAGAAAAGGTCCAGTTTTTTCATGCATCTGGACAGTGCACCTGGGCTCTTTTTGCTTTGGGAGTCTGCAGCAGAACCCATGGGTGTCTTGCATGTTTGCTTTGGATACTCCACATGCACAGCTCCAACAGCTGAGCAAATCACAGACACATTTGAAATGGAGGGATGGGGCTGAAAGGGGGAAGTTGAGAAGGTATTTTTTTATTTCAGGCAAAATATTTTAATGTTTTGTATCTATTTTTTCCATGCAGAAATATTAGCTTGGCTTGCCTGTAGGAACAGTTTCAGACAACTTCTAAACTTGCTCCTAAGTTCTCTGTTCTGATCTTCCTGTATTGCTTAAAGCAGCAAGACATGGCAGGAACGAATGACACCCATTTGGCTCCAGGAAACTTTGTTGTCTGACTTTCCCACTGCCTTTGTGCCAGGAGAGGTTTGTGCATCTGAGATGAGAGCAGCTCCCTAAGCAGATTTTTACCTTGGGGGAGTGATGAGCTGGATGTTACCAGCAGAGGAGATTGTGCAACTCAGCAGATACCAAATCACAGAAGTGAGGTGGGAAAAGTCACTGGAACTTGTCCATGTCATGTAGACTAAAATATCCTATCATCTAGAAAGTTAAGTCAAAGATCCTAGCAAAAAGTGCAGAGGCGGGTATAGCTGACAAGACAACTGGTAATTCAGGAGACATTGCAGGATCTCAAATACTGAAGTGGCCAGAGTGTTAATCCAGGCAGAAGACATCCAGCAAATAAGAATGGGCACACTTCAGCAGCCCATTGGAGTGGAGAGACTGAGGAGGGGCTAGCTGGACCTTCTGTTGGTCATGGCACTGTGAACATGTTTCCCAGAGCTATGCAGCTTCCCTCTGACCCCAGCAGACCTCAGTGGAAAAATCTCCTATTTCCCATAACTGTCCATGGAGTGGCAGCACCGTCTGACCAGTAAACAGCAACTGAGGGTCGATGGTAAGGAATAAACAAACCCCCGCTCTGGGAGTGAGGAAGAAGGGAAGGAAGAGAGAGGGATCAGGACCTTCAAAAGAGCAAGGGTATTAATTTGGAGGCCAGAGTGCAAATGCTGAGACGAATGTGGGAACTGAGCCTGGGAGATAGCTGTGCAACCTGGAAGGTTATAATGCAGAGTGACAGTGACATCCAGTCCCATGGAAATGAAGAAGCTGCTCCCACCTCAGAAATGTACCATTGCAGAGCAGCTGGAGGGCTGGAGAAGACACTGCAAGCCTCACGCAGCCAGCCCTGCTGAGAACAGATGCTGGTGACCGACCAGCCTTCCTCCAGCTCTAAGTTTCAAAGGCACTAGCTGTCTTCCCCATGTTTTGCCCGTGTATTTGAAGATCAGAGAGGCATTTGGCCCCATTAACCTTTCAGTGGTATGAAAACTGCAAAGCAAAAGGACAGCTGGAATTCTTCCTCCCATGCACACTGACCTACGGCAAAGTCATCCGAACACACGGGTGTGTGGAGACGTGGTGAGGGCTGACCCAGCTGACACGTGGAGGAATTGCTCAGGATACAACATGGACCTGCGGGAGTGGGTCCAGAGGAGGGCACAGAGATGATCAGAGGGCTGGAGCACCTCTCCTATGAGGACAGGCTGAGAGAGCTGGGGTTGCTCTCCAGGGAGACCTTATAGCACCTTCCAGCACCTAAAGGGGCTCCAAGAGAGCTGGAAAGGGACTTCTTACAAGGGCTCGTAGTGATGGGACAAGGGAGAAAAGGTTTTAAACTAAAAGGTTAGAAATAAAGGAGTTTTTTGCAATGGAATTGGTGAAATACTTGAGCAGGTTGCCCAGAGAGGTGGCAGATGCCCCACCCCAGGAAGTGTTCAAGGTCAGGTTGGATGGGGCTTTGAGCAACTTGTTGTAGTTGAAGATGTCCCTGCTTATTTCTGGGGGTTGGACTATATGGCCTTTAAAGGTCCCTTCCAACCTGCTCACTTCACTATTCTATGATTCTGTGATACCTGTAGGAAGTATATTTCTAGCCCTTACTTTCTGGTAGCATTTAAATTCTCGGGAAGACTGTGGTGTTATTGTGCAAATCGACAAGCTGTGCCCTGCTCTCACCCTGCCATTGTGCTCCTGCTCAGGCTGCCCTGCTCCAGCAATGCAGAGGGAACATGGTGTGCCTGGACAGAGCCATAAATCCTACTGCAGGGGTCTCAGCTGTGAAATGAACTAGATCACATGTCCAGAGAAGGAAGTTTCTAACAGCAAGCCGAAGAAGTGTTGCTGTTGAGGAAGCACATACAGAGATAACAGAAATACAAGCTCCTTTGAAGATCCATCTCCACTTGTGCTGCAGTGTTTGGAAGAGCTGAACTGCAAGGGAAAGAGGAAATCAAACAAAAGAAATAGGACATAATGTAGAAAAATAAATATGCATCTCAGAACAATTTCAATCTACCCATTATTCGAATTGTCAAGATCCAGAACAGATGTGTTGACTCAGCTTTAACAATGTAAAAGTGCAGCCTCCTTGGCTAAGTTCAGCTGTCCAAACAAAGGCAAGTGGTGCTCTTTGAGGTGATCATGATATCCAGGCTTAACTTGGCTGGCCTCTCTGGAAGGGGCCAGGTTTATCCTGGGTCCTGTGTCATATCTGCCAGACTCATACAGATGTCTAGGAGCCCTAAGGTGGCTGGATGGGCACTGTGTATCCATGTGCACACAAGGAAATGGAGAAACTGGACCAAACCCATCTTCCAGGCTCTCTGTGCAGTAACTGAGAGGTGTGTGTGTCTTCAACACTGGTGGTAGAGAATCTCACCTCAAAAATGCATTTCTCTTTACAGAGACTATTTAAAAATACTTGAAAATTAACTTGCACTGTATGTGTCCCTCTTTGAAAATTAAAGACACTTCAGTTATTCCCCTCCTTAGTCATGCAAACATGCTCCCCCCACCAACACCTCCCTTTTGGGTGGGAAACAAAGGGCCCAGAAATACCACACCACCAGGCTCCTTCTGATAGGTGATGACTCTGCCTTGCTCTGGGACACTGCTGAGCTGGTGGCCTGGTCAGGCCTTGCAGCTCTGCCATACCATGGCCAACTCAGCCTGGTCTAGGGGACATGACAAGCAGTGAAGGGACACAGACCAGCACAGCTGCACAGCAGATGGAAAAAGGCCCCTGGGCAGGCAGTTTTCCCAAACCACATCCCACCGGGGTACTTGCCCCAGGGGCTGCTCCTCCCTCACTCCAACCCTTCTGGGGTATGAAATGTCACGAGAAAGGTCTGGTATTGTCTTTTTATCTTATTTTTGTTCACAGCCCCTGAGGGAGCGTTAGCACACTGCAATTGCTTTTCCCTATTCTTCTGTCATCTGTGCATATTTCCATGACACACTTTCCCTGAGGCCATCAGACCCAGCTGCCAGCCCTGAGGGCTTCTCCACCTGGCTAAAGGTAATGAGCAATGGAGAGAGGACATTTTCAGAGGATGAGACCCTTGGATTTTACAGAGAAAGGCCGTGCTCAGAAAACTACAGTGTTAATCGTATTCACAGCTTGAAAATACTTGCAGAGAGCACAAGGAAGGCTGGGAAGAGCCTAGGGAAGACAGGCTGAGCTTTGCCCTGGCAGAGGCTCACCAGCATGTGAGGCTCACCATATGTGGTTGTGCAGTTCCAGATCTTGGTCCTTTTCATTAACACCTCAGATAACCTCACATTTCAGCAGCAACTGCCACTGTGGTGACATGTGGTCCAAGAGCAAGGAGCTGCTGATTTATGGCCATTTCATTCAGGAAGGGGCTGTCACCTTCCCTGAATCCGCATTTGTGAAGACTCTGATGGAATGCATTCAGCAAGAGACACAGACCTTTCCTAATGGTGTCAAGGCAAAATATTTTCCAGGTCTTATGCAGCTCCATCTTTACGTCTCTGGTTCTTCTGAGATAAGGAAAATGTCAATTCAAACCCTCACCCTCAAAAAGCAGGAAGAGAACTGAACCCTGATCACCTGCATGCCAGGAAAGTGCTCCATGGATTGCTGTGTTATGACAAAAGTGGGTGCCACCCTGAACCACTGCAGGTGGATAAACCCAAACCTGCTGCCGTGGATAAATTATGCTCCAAAGACACATAACAAAACATGTCTGGAGATCCAGTCTGGATCCTCAGATCATGTCTGGAGCCTCAGCAGGCTCAGGAGACCAGATGGACTGAACTGCTCCAACAGGACATCTGTGGGCCCATCCAGGAGAGATCCAATCTCTTGGGCAATAGAAATTAGGTAACTCCAGAGTGTATTTGTGTTCAGCACAAGACAGCAGCCCCAGCAGAGAGCTGGGGTGACTGGCAGCACAGTGCTGGACTAACTTCTTCACATGTCATGATTCAAGCTCTGAAACCTCATTTAAATCTAGTCTCCAGTTATGGATCTCTTCCAGGTCCTGCCCTGCTGCTTCCTGTGATGGATGGTGACACATTGGGGCATTCCATATCCTGCACACTTTCTGCATTTTACAGGAATTCTCTACCAATATCAGAAGCAAAAATAAAGCTAACAAAAAATGTCTGCTACAAGAAGTGTTTTGGCTTTGTAGGTGCAAACACATGCCTGAAATGAGTAAATTAGGGGATCTTCCAGCTGAGCTGTTCCCCTGTGTGTACATGCACATGTGCTTGCATCTGCATTTTTGCTTCAACTGTTGTCATCTTCACTAAATATTTTACTATGTTCAAAAGCTTATTTTTAAAGGGCTTTCAACAGTAGGAAACAACACATGGATTTTTATTCCCCTGCTGCACTAAGAATAATTCACTTGTCAGATGCCACACTGCTCTCTTCATCAGCTGGTTCTGCAAATAGAGAGAAACCACATCCTATGCTCACAGAGAATTCCTGAGTCACTGCTCTATGTTCTGATCCATCTTCTCCATGTTTGAGCCATGACAAGCAGGGGGCCTTGGACTGCTCAAGGATTTCTGCCATCAGGTATAGAACATAACGCTTAGAGATATAATTAACAAAATGTTTATCAATTGCCACTACTGTTCCTACCCAAGTGGTGCCTCTATAGACTGTGCTGAGATGGTGCATATCCTCGTTTCAGGCAGAGCAGTTGTGACCTTACACCAACTTCCTACAGTGCAGGCTCTGTCTGTCACAGGCACTGGCCCAGCACTGTGGCACTTAGTTCATACGGGCCAGTTTATTTAACACAGGCTTCGGTCTCATCTCTTGATCCTCTGCAACTGCTCACCTCATGACAGGCATCTACAGTCCCACAGACACCTGTGGTGGCATTCCTCTCGCCTAACTGTGAGTAACTGTAGGTCTGTACACCTAAGCTTGATATCTGGGCTCCCAGGGCGGTTCAAGGGCTTCAAGGCTCTACAGTCATGGAGTCAAGACAGTAGGCTGGATGGTCAATACAGACAATGAAATCAGGAGCACAGTCTCTTAACAGCCACAAGTGGCTGGATGACTACAGTCCTCTGGCAATGGGACACAGGATTAAGCTTTTATTCTGTAGACATCTAAAGCCATGGGAGTTGAACCCTGACCTCACAAGTCCACACACCCTACTTCGTAGGGAGTCACCTCTCCTACGATCCCTGAGGTACCAAAACCCCCCAGTCCTGGTTGGGCCCAGCTAATCGGGTGTCATGGGGGTTATGCTTCTCATGAGGAATTAAAGGAGTTATCTAAGGTGGGTACCATAAGCAGTGCAGCCACATGTGTTGCCTGCCTTGACATAAATGCCAAGGAACCCAACTCTAGCAGGAAGCCTTGGAGTCCCTTCCTACCCTGTGCTCCTCACCAATACCACTAACATGCTCACAGTCAGAAAACAGGGGTGATAGTATGGGAAAATTCCCTGTCTTTGACATCGGTGGCCTCCTGGCTTACGCTGGTTACTCTTGTTTTCTCCTCAGCTCCCACTGGGATCAGGGAAACCTCTCCCATTGATCTCAGTGACCGCTGGATCAGACCTAATGCACGTTCTTGCACAGCAGCTGGTTTTGGCCCCAGGCTGGTTGAGTGTGGAATGGACAGCATGATTTCCGTGTTTTGTAAAAATTACTAATGAAATGTCTGAGCACTATAGTAAGTTCAACAGAGAAAATCTGATATATATTTTGTTCTTCTTCATCCTTGATGGTGGTAAGTAGCTGGCCACGAATACAAGTCCATTTCCAAGATGTGCCCCAAACCCCATCCTCTGATGTGTGCCCAGGGTTTAACTATGTGATTTTAAGCATTGACAGATGAGTGGGATCTCCTCTGCTGACTTCAGGGGTGGTTGGGTCAGGCCTTACCTCCCAGGGAAGTGAAAATCCCAGTGTCTGCTCACCCTTCTTGCATGCTTCCCTGTGTTCTCCCAGGAAAACATGCAGAATACTGCTCCTCCTGGCTCTCCCCATCACTGGGAGGCTGCTGTGCTCTCGTGTCAGTGTGGCCTCTCAGCTGGTGCTTGGGGAGCGCAGCAGCCAATCGGGCAGCCTGGCAGCCCTGGCATCCTTCATCAATCTCCCTAAGTGTTTCAGACTCTGTTAGGAACATCCACACCACTCCTCCTCTCTCTGCAATGACCTGAAGCTCCAGCTCTGCAAGCAGTGATCAGCGAGGCATAATGCAATGCAGGGCAGCCCGGAATAATCTGGTTGGCATCCAAGGATGTATATTCACCGAGAGGCTGAGGAGTGTGTCAGCATTTAGTTTCAGTCTAGCTGCACTTTTCCTGCAGCACAGAATCACAAAGTCTCCTCCTCTGGATTGGGACTGATCCTTCACCGGGAGCCTCTGAAAAGACAAAGTTTTCCTCCCTTGTTATTGCTCTACCACCTTAACCTACCAAGATGTGTGACTGCTTTCATCTAGTTCTTCCTAACTGGCCAGGATCTCCAGCCAGTGGTGGGCTTACGTTTTCTATACTTTTCTATATTCTGCTTCTGCTTTCCTGTGCTCTGCTCTCGCTGCGACTCAACCTCCCAGGCAAACCCTGCAGCTGCTGGGGTGTGGCTTTCTCTGATGCTGCATGAATCAGATAAGGAAAAATAGAGTTAAGAAAAGCCTGTCGTTACCTCCTCTAAACTTTCCTGCATTATGTTGGAGCTATGCTTAAAGAAACCTTTGACTCTGTAAACAAATTAAATTCAGCTGTGTCTAACTTACCTGTTTCGTGTTGCATGCCTTAATTCACGAGCTTGCCCTTCATTTCTCATGGCAATTAGGAAGCAAGTAGCAGGAGTCAGTGCATGATACAGCCCACCTGGCATTTACAATAGCTAAAGCTGTGCCATGTAGTGTATGTTTGCAAATTCAATGTGTCCTACGCTCTGTATTCGGTCTGTTGGCTGGACAACACGGCACTCTGGGAGAAGGGCTTTTTTTCCTGGGTTTCCCTACTGCAGAGCAGAAGGAAATTAGCAATTTAACCTATTTTTTTTTAAAGGGGAAAAGATACACATTTTAATATAAGATATCACTGAAGCAGAACAGTGATGACTGGAGGAATGAGTCAAAGAAGTCATGAAAAACAGTTCTTAGCTGGCAGAAGAGTATCAATAAATTACAGATCTGCTCTTTAGTTTATGCAGAGATTGACCTGTTTTAAAATAAGCAACTTGTAGTCTTACAGTTGTGTCTCCAAAAATGCCAAGAATCTGAAATTTCTACAGTATCTTTTTCTCCCTAAAATATACAAAAAGCTGTGTTTATCTACATTCTGCAATAAATTTCCTCGCTATTTATTCTCGTAGAAGAAGTTATAATCTACAAAACACAGTCTGTAAACATTTTGATAGCCTAAAAGTAGAGAGCTTTCTTTTTTAAAAAAAAAGTCTGATTATTTCTGCTTTCTTTTGTAAATAGTTAGGATTATATTTTCCAAAACAATGGAAAGTCAGAAATTGCTTGTCAAACTCCCAGTCCTATTACTGCTTATGTTGCCTTGTTGAAATCAAGGAGACAACTCAAGGAATAAGTCCTATCTCTCCATCCAGCAGAAGATACAGTCCAACCCCCTGCTGGTTACCTGGTGTTTGGATTAACTAATTGAATTGCTTTAAGGTTATAGCAAAATGTTTTAGGACTATATTCTAACAGTATTTTAATATGATTTATTCAAAATATATTTGACATAGTTTTGGTGAAAATATTTTCTTTTATAAATGTGACTTTTCCAGTAGTATCATTTCCTTAATGTTTCTCTGCCTGCACAGATTTACTTATTTAGCAAACAAACGAGTTTTGTGGCTCTTACGACTCTTACTATTTATCACATCAGAGACGTTCTTGGGACTTTTGGGTGCTACCTAATAGAAACAAATGAAATCAGAACACTAACAGAGCACTCCACAGAACCAACCTCCAGGCTTTCCTCACGGATCAGCAAAAAAGGTTTGGGTTGGGTTTTCAGGGTGGGTTTTTTTTGGCTAAGGAATCAAACCTCTACCATGTCGTGAACATGGGTTGTTATTTCTTTGGTGTGTGTTATTTTTCTGGTGGTGTGAAAGGATGCTGTGGTGGGTCACACACAAGGGGAGCATATTCTGCACTGGGTCATGCCCCAGCATCAACTGGATCCCAGTGCTTGGGAGGTGCAGAGCAGGAGCGGGGCCATGGCATCTACAGCAAGGTCTGTGCTGGGAAAGGATGAGGCAGGGAAAGAAGGTTGCAGGTGAAATTTGACAGGCATCTGTTTTTCAAACAGTTATTGCTGATGTTCCTTGACAATGGGTAATCTCACCCTCAGAGGTCAGGGTGTGGCAGGGAAAAGCAGCTCTGTTTTCCTCAGACAGGTAGGCTGGCTGGCTGCCCAGGCATGTGATATGGCTTTAAGAAAGGAATATCAGCATGGTGATGAGGCAGGCTCATCCCAACAAGGGTGGGGAAAACCACACCATGAATCCCACATCAAGCAGTGCATATTAAATGCCTCGTTTCCTCCACAGCATGGAAGGAAGGCTGGTTAAAAATAGGCTCATTTTGTAAGCTGCTGTCTCTGCCGGCTATATTCATCTGCCCTTGCTTTAGCTGACTGTCATGATGACACAGGTGAGAAACAGATAAACAAAAATTTGCCAGCTTTCTTTATTAGCCAGGCAAGCACAGGCATGCACTTGGATCTGACATCTAGAGGATGCTGGGAGCATTTTGCAGTTGTTGATGAACATGTTTTTCATGGATAACTTTTGAGTCAGAACAACAAGTAGCAGAAGAGAACGTCTGCATCAGCAAACTGTGGCAATTGGCCAAATCCCAAAATATAAAGGTCTTTCTATCACAAATGTTTTCTAAACCTATTCTTCACCTTGTTTGGGGAGTCACCTAAATCCTCAGAAGATAATGGCCATTTTAAAAGGCCCCATTCAGTATGACACTTGAGCAAGTTTGCAGGGCCTCCTGATTGCCACTGGACTGGAGCACAGGGCCAAAGAAAAACATGTGCCTTAGCCCTTTGCCTGAATGGGCAACTGCAAGGTTGCTGCTTCTCAGCTCTTGGGTTCATCTTTTCACTGTGTAATAATAACAAGTGGGTTCCTGAGATCAGCCAGAGCTGTGAAAGTTCCTGAGCAGGACTCCATTGCAAGCTGTGACATTCTGAAAAACACTAAAAGCCCAATGACATCCCTTTTTCTCTGATCTTATCTGGCATGCCAAAGGCTGGGTGTCAATTCCGTCTTATGAGACGCTGAATATGGTACACAAATTTTGAGGATCTAAAACAAAATGCGTTTTTTTCTTAGAAATATTTTCTCAAGATGCTTGTCTATGAGCTTTGACAGCATCTGTTCCACCCCCATTACGAGACAGAGATAAACAAAACCTGTAGGAGCCAGACCCCCAGCTCAGGTGAGGAACACTCCCCTGACTGTCAGAAGAAGTTCTGACCTGGCACACCGGCATATTTCATTTTCCATCCTTTTACTTCTTGCAATGTTAAAATGACACAAGTTGTTTCAGTTTCAGCAGACACTCACTCTCTGCCCAGTAATACTTCCCAATATCTACTCCTGTTCTACCCATGGTGACACCAACAGAACTGTGGTGCCAGCACAGACTGAAAGGGAATCTGATTCATCTCGCTCTGGCAGGGAGCTCCCTGCCAGCATCATGAATCAGGCTCAGTAAATTGCATCCCTCTGGCTTCTCTCTGTCTTCTCTCTGTCTTCCCTCCCCCCTGACTCATCTGCTTCCCTCCAGAGTTTATATTTTTAGTTATTAGTTTCACACTTCTATTTCCAATGGGTACGCACGGGCTCTTTGGTGACTTATGAGCACAAGTGGAAAAGAAACATCGGCATGGCAGAGCCCCACAGGCAACAAAGCTCCCTTTGTCCATCCTCTGTGCAATGAAGTGTGTTGCTGTTCTCCATCTAGCTGCAAGAAATGGGGATGGTATGTACCCGTCAGAGGCACAGCACATTGTGTTTGCCACAGCTTCTGATTCATGTGAGGGAACGGACATACCCCAGCAGCAAACCAAAACCAGCTGAAAAATGTTGATTTTTCTTTACTGCTGCATTTCAAAACTTCAAGAAGGAAGAAGAATCAACAGACATCTCAAGTCCGCTTTGGTAGAGTGCTCTTCCCTGAGCAATTTGAGCTTGCGATACATTTCACCCAGTGGGTTGTGCACCATCTGTTTCTGCCCAAAGCACTCTGGCTGCAGCAGCCTCTTTTCCAGGGCCCTTGTTACTGTGCGAGAGGTGGAGGAATGTGAAGCAAATGCCAGGGAGAGCCCCCACCATCCAGGGCCTCTGGGGCTGCTGCTATTGCTCCTCGATCTGCCAAGTGCCGTTGCCGGAGATAAATGACACCCTCGCTTCAGTGTGGGGACCCGCTGACAAGACAAACAGTCAAACAAACAGCAGGGCTGGGATTGTCCATACGGAGGAGTGGCTGCAAAATAATCCTGGATCCGAGCTTGCAGCATGCACAGTCTCCCGGTGCTGGTGCCCGGTGCAGATGAAGCGTTTCCCAGAAGCTCAGTGCCTCACGCCCTTGTCCCAGCCACAGTCCCATCCCCAGTGCATCCGTCCTGTAGCGCCTGCCAGTGCAGCCACCATGGGTAACCTGGATGGGTGGGGTGTTCAGGGCTCATTCCTTAGCAGTGGGATATCCCCATGAGGCTTTTGTTAGCAGTGAGGTTGCAGGAGGGCTGTTTTCTCCCTGGTCTAACTTACCGTGCACCTTTGGGGATGATGTGGCAGTGAGGAGGTGCAGGAGAGGGGATAACAAACAGCTCCCACGAGCAGTGTTGCTGTGAAAGAAAGGGCACATAGAACTGGTGTTCTGCACAAGAGAACTTCCTCCATGCTGGCCAGCCCATGCTAGAGCCTGTTCATCCTGGGAAATGAAGGCCACCAATCTCTCAAACACCAAAGGATTAGCCTTGTCTCAAGGATACGCCCCTGCCTTTATGGCAACACAGACAATTACATAATTCTGTTCAGTCATGAGACACAGATGAGTTTTAAAATGCCCACCAGATCCAGATTTTTCCAGGCTTAACCCTATACATATACTAGTAGGAGATACTACGACTAAATAGTAATGTCTCTGTACCTTGCTGGCGTAACACCCTCATTTTGTGTCCAAGTATCTTCAGGGCCATAAGAGTTGCACAACTGTAACCTTTCATTCCCGTGTCTCCATTAGTTTGTTCCTCTATTTACCCTGCCAGCCCATGTGCCTGCACAGAGCCTCGTCGTGAGGAGAGCAGCCAGGTTTGAGGTTGGAATAATTAGTCCTGGCCGGGCTTGCAGAGTTTTCTTCAGTACAATTGCACCATTAGATTTCTATCAGTGTGACTTCCTCTGTCAGAACAGCCTGTAAAAAAAAAAAAATCTATCTACTTGTTAGAATCACTGTGGGAGAAATATTAGTAAATTAGTGCTAGTAAATGAATTGTAATTACATGGTTACATTACACATGCACTCTTTTACCTGCATTTAATGCTGTGTTCATAGAATTCGTAAGACACAGGAAACAAAACTGTTTCATCTGTCCTTCACTGCCACAGGGCTTTCCATCTCATCTCAACACAAACTGTCTAATGAAGCAGACAGCAGACTAGCAAACCAGTGTGAGAACATGACAAACACCTATGAACAAAAAAAGAAGAGGAAACAGCCCTATCACCTTCACCCTTTTCTTAGGGCACAGAAGGCAAATGCACTGCACAATCTGGGAAGTTTTCCAGACTTATATTTTATTTTTAAGTTTATGACACACAGCATGGAGCAGAACAGTTTAAGCTACTGTGGCATCAGATGTTGTTCAGGAGAGATGCTGTGAATGTGGATGAATGCAGAACACATCAGGTTCTTCACGCTTTTGTTTTCAAAGTCTGGCAATACCAAAGCAATGCTCAGCTTGGACTGAGATCAACATCAGTAAATCCCTTTGGAACTCAGCAGTAGCATGAAAGGGGTAAATCCACCCTTGAATCCTGAGGGACCTGGAAGCCTGCTGCCATGGAGTGGAAGGGGAAATGTGATAACCCCCAGAGAAGCCAATGCCATGTGAAGTGGCTTGTCACAGACAGTCATATTCAAATTTCCTCTGACAATATTTAACAAAATGACATGAAAGGATTCCTCCAACAGCCCCAAATTTGACAAGACTGTGGCATGGAAAAGACTCAGCACCCATTCTGTGGCACCCATTTTTCCAGTGGGATCAACATTTTGGTAGGACAGGGACAAGAGACAGGGACTTTGCTTTTGAATCCTATTGCTGATTTTGAGCTAATAAATTCAGTGTGGGATTTCACCACCGCCAGGCTGGACTCTTGATATGCGCCTTTGAGAAGATTGCTGCCTTCTTAGTGCCTCACCCTGAAAATGATAACCCTTGTTTTTATTGGTCTCCTATATTTAATTAATGGCTGAAATGCATCTGGAGAAGGTTGAAGTAGGCAAATTATGCAACCTAACTCCACGTCTGATGATTAGTATCACCATTCCCAGACTACAGTCTCTCTTTGATATTGGGAACAGCAGCAAGAAAGATGCTGATGATGGTGACATTGGTTTTGGCTCTGGCTCACGGAACGTACAGTCATCTCATATCTTACAATCCCAACTACACCAGCAGATTTACTCTGGATTCACACTAGTGTAACTGAAAGAGGTAGCTGGATAACAAAAAGCTTTAGTAAATAGGAATTAAAGCTGTGACTAGAAAACCAGAAAGGATTAAAACAGAAGGTACGGAAAGGATGGAAAAGGTGAGCCTTGGCAGCAAAGCGTGAAGAAGCTGGATCTCAGTCTGTTGTGAAGGACAGAGCAATTGGTGATGTGGCCCAACAGTCAGTGCTTCTGAGCCTTCAGCAGCTGTTCTCCATATTTCAGAGAAGGGCCAACAACATGATGAGAAGAGAGAAGCATGGTTGGGCTTCAGTCCCTACACACATGAGGAGGAGCAGAAGAAAATATGAGACTTGGAGGAAGCTACACAGATCCTGCATCACCAGAAAGGCAACAGTGGCAATAAAGGGAGGAGGAAGAAAATATCCTAGGAAAGCTTTGCCATGAATGACCATGAAATTATGTCAAGCAACCCATAAACAGTCTCAGGGAAAAGCAAAATAACAAGACTTTTCTTGTCTCACTCCCTTCCCCTTTGTGTCCTCCCTTAATGCAGAGAGATCTCAGCAAAACAGCACAAGAATAGCTGGGCTCCACCTAATTTGGTCTAAGGATAATTTACCTCCTCCCTACCCTATTTCCAGTTCTTTGCTTGACTTGTGTCATGCTTGTCTCTTACACTCTGATCTTTGTTCTGTGCTGCAGCCGGAGTGAGTAGGGACAGCAGAGATGTTAACTTTTTCCCTGTAAGCAGAACATGACAGGTATGAGGGGGAGCACAGTGCCTTTGCTCAGCCACTGGCAAACAGGAAAAGCTGCCATTCGCATGCCACTACCCTGACTTCCAAAGGGGAAAAATTCAGAAAGGAGAACACGCTTCTCACCACCATCAATCCTGTAATTAAACTGAACTTTAGCAAAATATTTGCTGGGTTATGTAATAGAGACAGATTACAACAGCTTTCCACATGGCTGAAGACTGCAGTTTTAACCCCCAGACAAACTGCCTTGTGGTAGGTAAAGACAAGCAACTTCATGGGGCTGTAAGAATGGTCTAGCTTTGACAAACTACTAAAATGCATTTTGATGGCCCATCTGACAGAATCACTCCAAATATCTGAGCCTGTTTTTCCTCCTGATCTTCTTGGCTATGCATGCCCTTTCTGTCTTTCTCCCTACCTCTCCCTCTGAGCACTCTCAGACTATTCCTCCCATTCCTCAAGTGCTTCTTTCTCAGCCTTCTCACCCTTGATGGCTGCTGAGGAACCCTTGGAGACGTTCCCTTGCAGCCAATGAGTCTTCAGTGTCATCCTCTCTATGTCCCAGCCACCCCTACTGCAACTGCAGGTGTTGGTAGTAACCTCGTTATTTCCTTAATTCAGGTGACCTGTGCCAGGACTAGGAACAAAGATGTGGTAGTTTTGGCTGCGGGGCACTGCAGAAACCAAGGTACAAATCCTACTGTGACATTAACCCCATTCCACCACGTTTTCTCAGATGTTCTGAGCATCCGCTGCATCAACCTGCCATAGGCAGAGGGCACCTTCCTTTTTCAGCATAGCTTCAGTCTGGGCTTTAAAGTCTCTCTGTGTCTGACCAGATATTACTTGGGCAGCACTTAAAAACTGGAGAGGCTGAGCATTGTAGCTAATTAATCGAGCCAGAAAGACACAAAGAATGTTTGAAACAGAAGAGAAAACAAACGAAGTCTTGGCGAGCACTCAAAAGCAAGGGAGACTGTCTGCAATTGGCCGCTCAGCACGCAGCGAGGCTCCTGAGGCTTTGCAGAAACATGAGAGTCGGGAGTGGCCTTTGGGAAGACCTCACCGTGAAGGGCTCACATGATGTGGGGCGGGGTTTGGAGCCAGAGCCTCCCTGTTGGCCCCACCCTGGGACGTGGGTGCATGAATGACCCAAAGCACCTCATTCATCTCAGCAGGCACAGCTGTCAGCCAGGAGACCGACACCGGGACCGAAACCTGCCCACGGCTTCCAGGTAGGAGCTGCCATCTTGCAGCACACCTTGTTGCTTTGCCTTGTGCTGCCTGGCTGCTGATGTGCAGGAGCAGAGGCAACCTGGTGCCCCCAAGAAGATGCAGTGTCTTGCTTCTCTGAGCTCATACCACATCAAGACTTTTTACCTGTGTGTTAGGTTTCTTCTCTCTCTTTTCCCTGGCTGCTGGGGTCTGAAAATCTTGTTGGATGTGTGCTAAGGGGATAAACTGGTTTTATTTCCCTTTCTCTGGTATTGTTCTCGTGACAAGCAGAGAAAAGTAAGATACTCCCCATCCTGACAGAGCAACCTAGGTGCTGCTGTGGCAGGTACATTTGCTTCCTTTACAAATGCCTGCAAAATAGAGAGTGGCAAGGAGCTTCTTGAAATGGTTATGCATCACTGAACTTAACTGGCATCCACCCAGGCCCCCAGATGGGAGAAGAGGAGCTTTTTCTAAGCCCTTCCCACATTCTTGTGCAAATAGAAAGGATGAATGATCACCATCCCCAGTGCCAGACAGTTTTCTGGGCCAAATTCACACACAAGCCTAAGAAAGCCAAGGGGAACTGAAACTGGTGTAGCTCTCCCTTCCTTCCGCTTCTTGCAATGACTATATTTCATATGTTCAAATCCTTCTGGGACTGCTTAGACTGACTTTGTGTAATTATTTTCATCCTTGGATTAAACAGGCCAAATATGTAAGCTGGATCTCAGCTTGCTGAGATCTTTACACCATATTTTGTCCCTCTGGCATATATATTACACAGCAGCAGATTGCATTTAAGTAGTTTTTTCAGAATAAAAGTCTGTCTTGGCTTGAGGGTGTCATTTTTCTCGTAATTCTTGCTGTTCTATCTTGTATGGATACTTCAAAGGATCATGGAAAGATTCTAACCAGGCATCAGCCCACACTGGCTCTTGGTATTCTCAGTCTCACACTTCTCTGGACTTGGAGCATGCATAGACTTTTCAGCCTAGAGGTTAGGGGGAAGGTGTGACTTGATGCAAAAGACTTTAGCTACACCCTTATTGCTACCAACTGTGCTTGTCCTTCATTGTTTGTGATCACTGATGAGGTGTGCAGATTCATGGATGTGCCCAAACCTGAGGGATATCCCTGTTTTCAGAATAAATAGATAGTGGTGAAGGGACATTATTGAAATGGCTGATTGAAATGCAAGACAAAAGGATACAAAAGGTGGTGGGACCCCCAGGAAGGATCACTGGCTTTGAATCAGCTTTTAGTTGCCTTGTGAGATGTCAGTAGGTGCAGGAGAAAGGGTGGCCATTCAGTGTATCAGACTGTGTGAAGTCCTGAGTCCATCCTGTGCGGAGGGACACAGTATTTATGTGTTATGAAATGTTCAGCATGTTCTATCTGCTACCAGGTCAGGGGCAGCAGGTGCAGTCTAAATTAAACGCAGTATTTTTTATTTGCACCACCTTTCTTTCCACTGGAAAAGGGCCACTTTAAAAAGCTTAAATCTTTCATGAGTGAAAATTACTTGCTCACAGATTTCCAGGCTTTCCAGGGAAATTACAATAGTTCGTGAAATTCCAGCTGTGGGTCCTCTGTATATTGGGCAGTCTTAACTTTTACCTTGAACACTTGAGGTCTAAGATAGGAATTGTATTGTTTGGCCATCACCTTGGCTAGAGAGGCCATACCACCTAATTTCTTCATCTACTATTAATATATGCACAAGTTCTTCCTGTGGGCTCTTCCCTATGAACTTGTTGTGCTGCAGCATTTGTGAAATGCAGCTCTGGTAGGTAGACAATGCACAGGAGGCAAATCTTAGCTACAGAACTGAGAAGGTTCTTTCTCACCAGACCCATTTCTCCAATGCTCCCTTCCTCCTTGTTCCACCTATTAAATTCCAGCTTCTGCATTGCTCACATCCATCTCCAAGAGCTGTTAAGGTTTCCATCACGTTTCCTTGCTCAGTCCAGGTGAAGATTTGCTCTCCTGGGCCAAGTCTTGACTAGGTCCAACCTGTACTTAAGCCTAATCCCTCCACCCTACATTTTCTGTCAGTTGTATCCTCTCTCCAGGTTTACCATCAGCAAGATTTGTCCCAAGCAGAGGCCGATGTGCTGCCATCCTCTCCTGCCCCAAGGGATGGGTGTTCCTGGCAGGGACACGTTCTGTCCAGAAACAGGGAAGTTGTAAGGGGGAACAAGCAGGGCCACTGAACTAAGTTAGGTAGCTAAGAAAATCTTGCCATGGTTGGGAAGGAAGGGCTGCTTCAGGCTCCTGTCTGTCTCATGTTGGCTGTATCCAGAGCGCATACCCAACGTTCTCACCATCTTGGCTCTGGCACTGTTCTGCTATGCCCAGCTCCTGGTCAGTTTGGCCTTCCTGAAGTGGCTATTTCTTAAAATTAATGAGCAGCCTTGCTGAAAGGCCCTAGGTAACATCTGGTAGGATGACTTTTTCCTTTTGCAGCTCACGGGATGATAACTGTGGGCCTTGAGCTGCTGATTCCCAAACCTGTTCTGGTTCATAGGCACCCCAAGGGCTGTTCTGCAGTGCTGCTCTGTTATAACTTGTTCCCTTGTTAAAAGTCAAAAGCTCCTAGACATTAAAAAAGTGTAAACTAAGAAAATGAAAGACTAATGCTGTACCTGAAACTCATCTCTTTTTCCAGCTGTCTTTTAAGGTCTCCATAAGGCTTCTCCTCTGTGCAGTCACCCAGAACCATGCTCTTACTCCTTTGTCTCACAACCCTTGGTCCTCCTCTCTCCAAGTTTTCTGGAAAGTTTGGTGGGTGCTACAGATCACAGATAAATCTTTGAAGCTATTGTTTGCATCTGCACTCTCCCTCCTTCCTCCAAATCAGTTCAGGGAGTTAGATTTGCAGCTTGGTTGAGATTTAGGCATTTCTGAGGCTGTAAATAAAACACTGCATGCAATATCCAGGTCATGTGGATTTGCTGATTTTTGCAGTAGGCTCATGCTGCTGTTTAAAAGTGAATTGGATGCCCTGCCTCATCTCTTCCTGGGTAGCATGACTCACATTAGAAACCTCCTCTTGGGTACCTAATAGCTTTGTTATGGGGTGTGCACAGGCAACATCTTTTCGATGGTCTCAGAGTTTGTGAGATGTGGCTGGATTTTCACAGAGACCACACACGATATGATAATAAAACTGACTAACTGGGCATTTGGGATGTTTCACTCCTTCATTCCTTTACTAGTTTCAAAGTTTCAATTTGTTGCTTGGGGACTTCCCATTGCCCCTAAGGGCTTCTGGTTTTCTGTGGTGCATGATCGGTTTGGAGATAGTTAATGGGTCCTTCGTTTCTCGCTGAAAGATCTTTAAGGAAGGAATGAAGTTCAGAATCCAGGAGAGGAAATTTAATTCTTTTCCCCAGAGACAAAAAATCCATTTCTCTTTGAGTGAGAATTTTATATCTGAATATAAACCATGTTTCATTTGCTTTTCCCTGTTGAAACTTCACTGTTCAGCAGAGAGATGAAAGAACTTCTTCAGCAAGGAGTGAGAGAATAATCAGACAAGCCAATCTACAGCTTTTCTGCTGTGATTCCTTGGAAAAATGGACTAGATAAATATTCTAATGCAGGGAAAGACTAATTCTGAAAATGCATCTGTGATGCTGTGGCCTTGGACTAGTCTTGGAGCTGAAAATGATGAAAGCAAGGCAAGCAGAAAGCTCTCTCTGAGGGGGTCATGCTGAAAACTCTGAGCACCCCATGCTATGTGCAGTCCTTCCAGCTTCTCCTGCAGCTCTGCAGAAGGCAGGTAGTGGTATTCATGTTTCTTACAGAACCCCTACAAAGGAGAAGGGCTTGGAATAGAGACAGAATAAGAAACTCTCTGAACCTAGGTAACTGGAGATGAGAGAAGAGGGAACACAAGGCAAATCAAATCTGGTTAATTGCTCTGATGATGGTTTTGTGTGCAAGGCAATCTGTTCTGCCCTCTTATCCCCATGTTCACTGGGGAAGAACAGAACTCCACCTCCCTCAGCCATCTGGGACAGCTGAAAGGCACCTGGGGAAGCAGACATGGTGAAGTCTCACCCAGGGTGCATGTGCTTTTTTCAGGACCCAAAGCACGCCAAATGTTGTTACTGAGGTAAATTATTAGCCCCTGTAGTTGTACTTAATTCTACAGAGCTGCAGACCTACACCCAGCAAGGCCCATTTTCCTCACAGCATGAATCACTTGCTCGGTTTTTGTGCTCGCTAGTTTCATGTTTTAATTTTCCATTCCTCTGGCTTTGCTCATGCGGATGAATAATGGATCATTTATAATACACCAGCAATATCAGAGCACACGATTATGGCCTCGCTCCGCGTAATCCCCTCAGACAGTTCGCAGAGCACGAACGCCTGTCGTGCAAAGCCACATCCTATTTCCACGAAGAAAACAGAGGGGGATCCCAGCCTGGCAGCTTCTTCCCCCTGCCACTCGAACAGCGCTCAGGAGCTGAGTCAGGAAGCGGAGCCCAGAGTAACGGGTGATTCCTTTAACCCAGGGACAGCAATCAGCTGTGCTAAAAATTACAGATGGAATTGGGCTTCAGGCAGTGGTTTATCACAAGACACCCTGAGCCCCTTTATTGCTGTAAGTAAAAAAAAAAAAAAAGAGGCAGCCCAGGGACTGAGCCTGTGCTGTTTTCCCACGGCGCTGCAGGACCGGTGCTGCGTACTGTCACAATCAGCATCCTTCTTATTCATGGATACTGCTTAAACAATGACTTGCTTCTATTTGTGCATCCAAAGATCTTCATTAAGGACTAACAAATCAGACTTGAGCAGGTGATGCTCATTGCAGTTCTGCTCTTCTATTTCCTTATCATACCTTTTCCTCTGTCATCTATTTGTTGAATATTTGGAAAAGGAATAGTTTCCTGAAACCAGGATTTTGAGTTTGGTAATCTGTAGGGCTAGTGCTGCTTAACTGAATCACTCTATAGATAGGATACATCAGCAGAAGAAGGTGATGGATCATGTGTATGTTTAGTGTGAAATTGGAAGCCTTCACAGAGCTGCTTGTGAGCTGTCACATGTGTTTGTTTCCTGAGTCACTCATATTACTCAGAAACATGGGTTGGGATGTGGCACGTGGGTCTGCCCAGGCAAGACTCTGGTCCGTGCAGGATCCTGCAGCTGCCAGAGGGGCTCAGAGGGAGTTCAGGACTGTGTGAGCTGGAAGGATCACACAGGAGTTACCATGAGGAACACTACAGCCTCCATTTAAGTTACTTGAGCAAGAACTTTGCGTAGGCTAAAAATACATTTAAAAATCCCCCCAAAGTTTCTCTTTTACCCATTCATCTATAGGTACACTCATTTTAAATACAAAACTTTTAAGGACACTTTTTCCCATTTTTTTAAACCCAAAAGTGTTTAAACAAAGCTAACATAAGTAAGCTGACCAAGCATGAGATAAAAAACAGCAGAGCTACATCCCCTCTCCCTTCTCTTTTGCTGTTGCATTTTGTCACTGATCAGTCCAGGTACTTGGGATTCTTTTAATGAATAACCTAATTTATTATTTGAAATCAGCATAAGAAAAAGCTAAACTGTCAGTAATTCTTGATTTAGCTTTCCAATCCTTTCATGAACACTGTGTAAAAATCTTTAAAATTCAGTTCTCCTCCTAGTCCCCAAATACTTTCAATACCTTTTTTTTTTTAGGAAAAATAAAACTAAATATTTTTATTTACAAGCAAGGAAAGACTCAAAACACAAGCACTTCTGTGAGATAACAGACTTTGAAAGAACAGGACTCGCTGCTGGCAGTGTTCAGATTGTTGTGCTCCCAGAGTAACTGCTCTTCTCTGCTCCTGACCCGTTTTGGGCTCTGCAGTCTTTCTTCTCAGCCTGTGTTCATGGGGTTTGCATCAGCAACTGAGAGCACTTCTGCTGTCAAAACTCCACAATATATATACCTAATGTCTCCCCTTAAAAAACCGAGTTATTTGCTCTCACTTCATGGATTCCTGTCAATTGGCAAATGCAGCCAGACCCAACATTGCACCACGTGCTGTGCAAGACTGAGCAGCGACTGTGTTTACCATTAGCATCCTTGTCAAATTAGGAGGAATTAATTATTACACATTGGGTTTATTTCTTCAACCAAGTGGTTGGCAGCTGAACCCAAAGACACCAGAGCAGCGGTGAGGAGAGGTTCATTTCAGAGTGTCACAGGTACCGGGGCTCCTTCCTCCTCTCCACTTTGCAACAAACGCCACTTTGCAACTGAGCGCTTCGTCAGAACCCAAGGGAGTCCTGTTCATGCTGATCAAGCTGATTTCCTCTGCCAGCAGCATCAATCAATGGTTTAAATTCAATTTCTGGATATGTATCAGGAGTTGGGCGGTTTCAATAACATTTTACTCTTCTCCAGCACTGGCATGAGAAAAAGGTGACATGAAGTATTTCTCACCCCTAACTGAGGTAAATTCTGCTGTTCAGAGGGAGAAAGTCAGGAACAAAGCATTTAAGTACTCAACCTTGCTGCCATTAAAGTCAAAGGCAATACTCCAGCTGATTTCAGTGACAGCAAATGGGATGAAAAGTCCCGAAAACCACAAAGCCCTGGGGTGCTGAGGTACATGTGCCAAGATCCTTAATGCCCAGAGATTTAATTCCAACTTTGAGGATGCTGAGAACTGCACAGGATAAAGCCAATAGCATCACAAATGCAGTGAGAGGAGCTCTTTCTTACTCCCTTTCGGCTGCTCTTTCCCACAGTTTTCCTTTCTGGGGCACCAGTGAGCCAGTTCAGCTGAGTAAGCTTAAGTGCAGAAGTCAGATAACTGTGTTGATTATCTGATTTTACTTACCCTGTACTTCTGACTTTTCCCTTTCCAAGGGAAGGCTTATTTGTAATAGGATGTAGGGCTTTGAGCTGCATTTCATGTTGTTGGAAAATCAGTCTCAGCTCTGTAAGGAAGCAGGAGACTTCAGACTCAGATGGAATTAACCTAATGTATTTCCATCTCTCACTGATGTTGTTTACACAGGGCAAGCCAGTCATGAGTGGTGAATAGTACATTTAAAACGAGGTCCTCTAACACTTGGATCCACCCCATCACTCAACTTAACAGATACTTGATACCGATCAAGTGACTCACTTCATTAAGAAATAAACCCTGCTGTGTTGCTGACATCCTACGGCAAACAGTGAGCCCCATTGTCATCAGCTGAGTCCTTTCTCTGTCCCAGCCCACGCCCTGAAGATGCACACCGAGTCTCGGGCACAGCAGCAGCACTGACCCTGTTTTTCCATGGTGGTGGTGTGTGCCAGCCGCGGGCACACAGCAACCCCTGTGTGCGTGAAATATCCTCCTTTAATGCCCGGACTCCCTGCGTGCCCCTGTAGCGGAGGGGCAAAACAGGGTGAGAATTCATCATCTGGAGGAAAACAGTTTATTTATTAGCAACACAGGAATCGGTGCTTGTTCGTTCGCCATTTGAGGGAGTTTCTCCTGGTTTTTGCATTCACCTGGGCTTGTTGCTTTTTTGTGAAAGGCAGCATCTGCCAGCTCCTGCCCACCGAGCAGGACACAGGAACAGCTGCAAGTAATCCAGTAACAGGTGGCATTCTAGATGCATGTGAGGGTTTAGATTAAAACAGTCTCAAGAAAGAAGTAACTGTAAGGAATGTCCCACCCCACCCCGCCTCCCGTGCCCAGAGACGCTGCCAGCAAACAGCCCTTTCCTGAGCGAGGCTGTGTGGGCACAGCCAGGTCCCCAGGTGAATATTTCCATCACCAAAAGCAGGTTTCATCAGGACCCCGAAGCCAGATGAAAGGGATTATTTCAGTGCAGTTCCCAGTTACTCCTTTATCTGCTCCCCTTCAGCAAATGCACCAATCACCGGTTCACTAAATGCCGTGGAAACCCCAGGGCACAGAGTGAGATCATCTGCCAGGACTCTTTTATTATAAGATTTTTGTTCAAGAACTGTTCTTAAGGCTTCGGAGAGAAAAACAACAAGGGAGGGTTCACTGGGAAGCGTTTCCACAGCTGGAAATAGACTCTGTCATAAGCCACACAAGCCCCCACAAAACCCAAGAGTTTATGCCCCTCCATACAGGGACTGGTAAAAAGGAAAAGGGAAAACAAACAAACAAACAAAAACGTAGAGAAGCATCTGAAATGTGTTTCGCTATTACAAATGGAAACTTTTGTTTTTTCCAATGGCATCTGAGCTACTAGATTTAATAATTATACTTGGCTTTCATTGGTGTCTGCTTTTTATATGAGATTTAGAAACATTGGTAGGAACATCCTTCAACTTTCAGTTTGATAGTAAAAAAGTGTCTTGATGAAATATAACAAATGTCCCACAAAGATTCTTAAAAGTTCTCTTCAGAAATATCCATTCATTAGATGGTCGAAATTACAGAGTTTGTCAATGCTGTGTTCGCAGTTTGGCATTCTTTGGGCTTTTTTTTCCCTGGATTTCGAAACTTGAGAAAAATTACTGACTTGGTGATAACCAGAAGTACCAAAACTGGAAAGAAAGTGCTTAAGGCAGCATAATGACATTGCAGAATGAGAAATAGTTTGTTTCAAACAGTTCTTTTTCAGATGCTTGAGCATTACCACCTAGTACGAACAGGTTATTCATGGGTAATTAACGCCTATCTTTACAGCTTGAAAAGATGCTTTTGTTTTCATTGTGTCGGCTATTTGTCACTAATATTCACTTTTCAGGGAGGAGCCCGGGAGTACTTTCTATACAATATCACAGGTTTTGAAATAGTAAAATAATAAAGGTCCACGGTCAGCCAGCGCTGAATTCCAGTTGAGCGGGAAGCTAAAAGCAGCAGAGAGAAGGGAATGAGATGGTGGGGGGTAACACAGAGTAAACATCAATCTTTGAGTAAAGCCCTCCACAGCACACAATCCGGACATGGATCTCCACTAGCAGAGGTGGATGTTGATGATTAGGTGACCCGTCAGGCCAAGGTGTGTGAAGAGTTCTGCAGGTGATGGCTCTGCTCCCCTCTGCTCTGAACGATCTAACACTCAGCTGCAGGGCAGGGAGGCAGGAGCTCCGCGAGGACCACGGTTTTTGTACGAGCCTTGCTAATTATAGCAGTTTCCCCCCCGGTCCGTGACCGTGGCCGTGTTGCCCCTTGCTCTGGCTGGCTCCTGTTTTTCTGGTTCGTTCTGTCCAAGCTATTTTGGCTGCGCAAAGTCAATGCCAGCACTGTCAGGGCCAGTGGAAACGCGTCTGGGGGACAAAGGGAGATAGAGCATACGCCCGAGGACAAAGTAAAAGAAACTGTCCGGAGCGAATTAGTTTCCTTTTTCTTTTCCTCCTGTTAGCTAAAGGGTTGGTCTTGAAAAGGTCTCATTTGGTTTCTAAATAATGCTTTCTCTGTTGTTGTTGGGGGTTTTGTTTATGCTGGTTGCAGATCAGCATTTTTAACGTTCTTTTTTTTTTTTTTTCTGGTCTTATTAGCAAGAGTATTAACCACTAAATTGAAAAAATATGTATTTAGGCATCCCAGAAGAGAATATTTGACTTTCTGAAAATAGACCCTGGGTTTGTCTGGGCTATTTTCCCTTGAGTTTGGATTTGACTACTCTATCCCTGCAACTATGTAGTTGACATTTGTTTACCTTCACAAAGAGAAATGTCTTACTGTACAAAATATTAGCAGTTGCACGTTGGTGTCATTGCAGCATGCAGATAGTGCTGGTAGAACTTACTAAAAGCAGGTAGACAGAGGAACCTCTTTTGAGTAAATTCTCAGAGGAAAAGATTATAAAGAACACCAGACTAATCTCTTTGGAGGACAGACTTCAGTTAGGTTACAAGATACATGAATGACACCCATTCACTTTTTTTGGGGGGGAGGGAATTCATCTGAGTTGACTAACTTCAGAATGAGGTCTTTGAGTCCAACACCGAAGCTTCTTAAAAGACGCAGTGATGAAACCTCATTTCCATATCTGGCACTCTCTCTGTTTGTGAGGTTATGTGTCTACCTGCAACTGGACGAGTTTTATGCAAAAAAAAAATGTTGAAGCAAATCAATCATATTGGTGGCTTATATATTGGAAAAGAGAAGAAATTCAGAGGAATTTGGTAGGGCTGGCTTGCTTAAATACCTTTTTGGTTCAAACTAAGTGACTGTAAAATAGATAAATATATACTTTTCCTAGTCGTAACAAAGTGCAAGAGTCATGAGAGACAAAAGAGAGGAGATGTCTGTAAATCAGTGATTACTGTTACATTTATCTTCCTTTGGGCTTGAACTGAGAGCTGGTGGCCAGATCCCTCCACAGCCATCCATTCATTCCTTTCATTGCCAGTCTGACATTCAGTTCCATCTACTCCTCTACATCTCTGTTCACACTGATCTTGGCTTTCCCTTCCTTTTTCTTTCTTCTGTGAAAGAAAAAGGCAATCCATTTTTCTTTAAGCTGGGGGTCCTCAATTTTTTAACTCCTTTCTGAATTGTGCAGATAAGTTCACTTTCTCTAGCTGATCTTCTCTGCAACCCAGTCTTGTCTACTTGCGGAATTTGTGGCTTCATATTTTTCCCTCAAATTTTTAAAGATTCCCAGTTGCTAAACCCGACAAAGAATAGCAGTGATCACCCTTTCATCCTCCACAATAAACTACAGAAATTTGTGTTTCAGAGCATGCTTTAGTATAATCTCAGGGAACATGTTGTCTCTCTCTCTTTAGGCCAAAGAAAACACAAGAAAATTCCTGTTGTTTTCCATCTCATTTTTCAATTACTAGTAAAGCCACACACCCTGATGCGTAAGTCCAACATCAGTCCATTCACAGGTCAGGGTGTGAATAATACTAATAAAAGAAAGCTTGTGTCATTCAATTGTGTGTTCTCAGCCTTACCTGTGAACAGGGTAAAGAAAACAACGTTGTAATACAGGGAAGTTGGGAAATGGGGTTAGAGGTGGGATAGAGAAATTTGAGAATCAGTGGTGCTCCCTGGCAAAGCAGGAGAGCAGAGAGGAACATTCAATATTGCCACAGCGTAACTCAAAGAGATTTATCTTTTAATATTTAGATGTCTATCAAGAAGGGTAAACACGAGGGCTGTTTGGAGTATGACCACTGAATGAGTCATCTCTGTTGTGCTCCAATCACTCAGAGAATTGGAAATTATCAGCCTGATAGCATTTTTTTCAACAGTTCAATAGACAAACAGTTGATTTGATAAATATTTAAAAATAAACCAAGTGAGCATTATGCATTCATGTTGGTCAAATAATGTTGAAATAACTTGATAGTCACAGAACTGCACCATACTGGCTGACAAGAGGGGAGATTTTAGGCTTGAAGTTGTGTGGGGATAGATCTCTGACACAGGAGTTGTCTTCACTGGAGTGAGGGTGGCAGGGCACTGCTCAAGACATTTGGGCTTACATCTCCAGTTCTGAGATGGAACTGGAAAAAAGCCAGTGACAATGAATGTAGATTTCCCAATACCATGAAAAAGAATACAGTCATTTCTTCCAGGTTTATGGGAAAAAACAGTTGGTTTCTCTCAACTTAGGCAGGGTTTTGTCTTCTGTGGGCTTTAAAAATTCTTAAAAGATCGAAGCAACGCCCATCCATATATTCAGCAAAGACAGCTGAAATACAGCATTAAATGGGGATGGAGAACATTGCTGCTGTCACCCCACGGCCTGTGCCCTGCTGAAGTGCTGCTGCTGGCACTGCTGGCTCTGGAGGGGCGAGCCAGATTTCTGCATCCAAATAAGCTGTCTCTACCGTCATCAATGTATGATGTAGGTTGGGCTTCTTGTTTTTGCATGTCTGTTTCTAAAAATACATGTTGTTTGTCAGGATGTTGAAAGATGGTTTAGAAAGGCTGGACCTCAGTATAGTCCTAAAGACTGGGGATAGACTTCTCTGGGTGGCAGCAGAGCAAGCCAAAAGCTTGCTATTAGAGAGGTCTTGTTCCTGTTCCCAGCCATCTCAGTTTACTTTACTGCTGTTGACCGCACCTCAGGAAGCCTTTGTCGCTTCTGGTTGCCTCCATCCTCAAGGCAGCTGCGGGACGACTCTCTTAAAACATGGAATAGTTTGGGTTGGCAGGGACCTTAAGGATCATCTAGTCCCAACCCCCCCTCCCGCCATGGGCAGGGACACATTCAACTAGACCAGGTTGCTGAAAGCCCCATCCAGCCTGACCTTGAACACTTCCTTGTGCCACCTTGAAGAGTCTCACATGCCCTGTGCTGATGCATTCCCATTGCCTCATCTTCCTCCGTTGCAGCCTTACCTCCCTGCATTGGCTACAGCCAACCTATTTTTTTTAATTTCTTGATGTAGATGCCACACTCACGAGGACATAGAGGTTGCGTATGAACTGCATAGCGCTTCACAACACGTTAATTATGTATTATTATCTATATAATATGTAATCACACAATATATGTGATTATATAGATACCCAGTAGAATCACAGAATAAATAGACACAATTTATGGTGTTATTCAGTTCATATGCTAACAAACCACATATATTAATTAGATAATTATGTATAGTATTTCTAAATTAAGTTATGTATGCAATCTATAATTGATATATAACGTCTTAATACATATAAAATATACATTAATTGCACAAATTACAGAATTTTCTTTAATATGAATACTGTAGTTTGTTAAGACCAGCTTTCATAAAATGCCTGTGTTAAGTAACCACACAGGATGGAAGCAGAGCTCTACACTCAGTTTTCCCTCTCGACTTTCCACATGACCTCTGTAGGAACCATGTGCGCCCATTCTAAAGTTGGGTCCAGAAATCTAACATCTGCAGAATTTCAGGGCCAACAGCATAAAAATCCCTACCACAGCATCTGCCTCAACGTGAAGTGACGCTGACCTGTAAAGGCAGGGGTTTTCCTTTGGCTGGTGTGTTTTTTGCCTGCTCTGGTGTGTTGGCAAAGCAGCCGGAGGGATTGCAAGACGCTTCCAGGGCTGCTTATGTGTTGTTTGTGTTTTGCACCCTCTCTCACCTCACCCCTATTTGACAGCATGCAAACGAGCAGCCAAATGCCTCTGTGACACACGGAAACTCAGACTGAAATCTATTGCTCTGATTTTTCAAAGCTTCAGGGAGGAAGAGTCAAAGGGTCAGTGGAATTCCTTAGAGAGGGAGGAATCAGCAGTATTATACGTTTCTTTCCTATACATGGGGTGGAGAAATAGAAACAGGTGAGAGGAGGGGCTGGGAATTTTCATAAATCCATTTCTGCTGGCTATAAGCAGCTTTCCTCAAGTGTAGAGTATCAGGACACACAGAGAAGGCAGCACTAAAGCACGCTGGCACTCCCACCCTGTGGGCCACCATAACGCTTCACTTCGTGTAAGGACTGTCAGCTCAGCATTCAGTTTTGGTTTTGTTTTGGTTTTTTTTTTTTTCGGAAATAATTAAACAGCTGACTAAAAGTGACAAGGAAAAGCGGACTTAGAGAGGACACTAGAGCAGCCTTGAAACCCCTTTGAACCGCGCTGTTGTGACAGGCTGACAGGCTGCATCCTGTGTGTGTGCATGCTTGCATGAGAGTTTACTAATACGTAGAACGTTAATTACCCGGTTATGTCCTGGAGCAAGGCTGGGAATGAATTTCAGGAAAAGAGATGTTTGTTTTGCGCGGGCGCCCACATCCCATACACTTTCAGTCCCGCGGAAGTTTCCCCGCATCTCCACCCTGTGTACGCTCGTGCCTGTGGCTGTAGGCAGGGAACTGGGAGAAGACACAGAGTTTACGGAAACCCGTGTACCCCCCCATTCCCCGGCATGGAAAGCCTGACCAGCAACAAGCCCAGGGTCTGTCCGCCGCTCCCGCCTCAGCTGAAGCCGTACAGCTGTTGCCTGAGCAGAGAAAGGGATTGGATTTCACAGGCTGTGTAATCTGCGACAGTGCTCTTTGGCTTGGGGAGAGAGCAACGAGCCTCACCCAGGCTTAGCCATCCCCTTTCTGCCCGTAGAGGAACGCCCCGGTCGACATAGAAGGAAAATTGTTTGCTGAATTTCTGCACAGCCCTCCTTCCAATTGCTGGAGAGAGAGGGGGAGTGAGAAAGAGAGAGAGTTTAAGGCAGGCTCTGCACTGGTGTTCTGGGCTATTTCAACTTCAGGGCAACTTTAGAGAACTTCAGTTATTTTTGGTAAGTTTTTTTTTTTCCCCTTAAAAGACAAACCTCTCTCTCTTTCTTTCTTTTAAATCTCTGATGCCGATTGCACAAGTTTGCAGTAGATGATGGGCTTTTTTAAAAATGAGGAGAGATGTGGGTGTGTGCATTTTGCGTCCTTTGATACAGAAACTGGACTTTCTGATTGTAAAGACACAATGTTCCCAGCGGCTGGACTTGATAAGCGAAACCTGAAGATGCTGTGTGTTAAACGATGCCGCTGGGGGAAAGCGTGCCCACAGCTTCAACCGAGGTGCATCCCACCTGGCGTAAAGCTCTGCCTCTTTCTGGTGTGTGGGAAGAGGCGAGATCAGGGATGGACAACTGTGTTCAGCCTGATAAAAAGTTTCTGATCCACGTTTTTAGAGCAGGAGTTTCAAGCTCGTGCACTAAGCTTTCAGAGGGATGTTGGTTTTCAGTCCTATACACACCCCTCCATTCAGTAATCTCTATTCCAGATCATGCACGCTGTTTTTCTTACTTCCTCTGTCTGTATACTTAACCCATCGGGCGATCTCAAAGATAGTGAAACTCTTTTGTAGTGCAAAGAGCCAGTCCCCGTTGTTGCAATGAAATGCAGGGTGCAAATAGCAATTTTCTTACTGTAAAGTTGGTTTCTGATGAGTCTGAGTTTTCTGTTATTTGGTTTTTTCCACTACATATGTTTGGATTTTTATAGTATCTGTGCTTCTACAAGTGGAATTTTATTTGTGTGGATATTATATCTCAATAGATACCATTTGCAATATATATATATCTCAAAGTATACTGACTTGGCACTAGGATCTCTGAATGTTCATGGAATTTGAAACTAAGATTAACCTTGAAGCATTTAAAAAGCAGATCCATAACCTTGTCAGTAGAAGTTGGATCCTGTAAGCGTCCACTGTGAGGCTGCTGAGGCTGGTTCACAAAGTGCTGGGAAATGCACAGGGTAAAATTATTCTGTCCACCTGTCTAGGTTCTGTGCCCTATCCATGTACCCTAATATGTTCCTGAACACATGGAAACAGATGATCAGAAGTAGAATTTGTACCTGTAGCCACCTATAGAGAAAATGAAAACTATGTTTTCTTCAAACTTTGATAGAAAAGAGAAAAAACATTAAGTGAGAGAAAATATTTCTCAAGTGAGAGAAAAGACCAAAAGTCACCGCTACAACAAAAATAGCCATCATTCTTTATAATTTATGACACAAAAAGCACAGAACATTGAAAGGTGACTTGTAAGAGACACAGGATCTAGCTTACAATCACCTGTTGCATGCATGAGGGAAAATGTCTGAGTATGGCTGTGCTATATCTCTTACTATAATGAAGAAAAACTAGAAGAAATTTTGCATATCCAAGCAAATCAGAAGTAAATCAGCTTAGAACAGCCAGTTTACTTCCAAAATCTCTCCTAACATAGGTCAAAAGTCAAGCATAAAAAAGTTTCAGATGTTTAGCAGCACGTTAAAACCTGTAACATCTCAGGGTTTACTGGGCTTTATTAGCTATGTTTAAAAACGATAAGTGTGACTGGAACTTTTAATTGCAGAAAAGCCTATAACAATGGAGTTAACAATAACTCTTCAGCAGTAAACCGAAAACTATAAATCTGCGCCAGGCGCTCTGCAGTGCTGACATGCTCCACGATGGCTGGAGCTTTTCTGTGGAAGCATGTCGATTTGTTAGCTAAAAACTGCATTTTACTATCTTTGGTGTGGCAGTCTCGTAAAGTAAACTCTACTATTAGATTATGGGGCTTGTGTAAATCTCTGGCTGAAGTCGGTTTGACTCTAGTCAGTGCTCGTAAGCAATCCATCGAGGATGGCTGCCTTCCAACCTCCTCTGCAGCGGGTGTTAATGTCTTTTCAGTCGGACGGGGCAGCGGTAACTTCTGGCAGTGCCTCGCCAGGGGTTTGGAGATGGCATGTATTCTCTGCTTTTAATTGTCTTGGACCGCTCAATCTGTATTCACAAAACTATGAGGTCAACGTGCCTCTGTTCGCTTTTGGCTGTACTCGAAGCTCATACACGGTTTTGGGAATAGCTGCGATCTCAGTTAACCTCCTGTTGGCGTGGGTGGGTTCGGTGCCCCATGCTCAGAGGAACCCTTCTCCAGAAGCCACACCACGACTTTCCCAGGCACTTCACTTAACATTGTCACTGTGAGGGGAGGGAGCAGGGCATACAGCAGGGGGGGTCTCACTGGAGTGTCATGTCCTGTATGAAGCCACAGGAATGTGTATTCCCTTGCTTTGAAGCTCTGAATGTAGAGCTTTGGATTGTTTTGGTTTTTTCCTGAAGTTTTTTACTAGGGCAAAGAAGTCAGTTCATCCTATGCAAGTGTAAAACATGGAGGGATTTAAGTAAGATTTTTTTTCCCAGGGTTCCTGATATTTGGAGACCTAAATAATCAGAATACAAGGCAGTGCATTTGAAAGGTGTGAAAGCTTATAATCTGACTAAATATTTTAGTAAATAGATTCAATCTATTTTTTACATCTAGCTGCTTTTGCATTCTGTAATGTCACTTACATTAGGGAACAGCAAAATATGCACTGCAGAATTTTCATCTCTAGAAAAGTATCTCACTGTGTTTCTGGGCCATGTATTGCATGTTCAATCCAAGCCAGTAAGGCTGCAAAAGGCCTCACAATTACTTGCTCAGCCCTGTTCTGAGCAAGAAGGGGACTGGCCCTCTGCACCAGCACAAGCAGACCCAGCAAGGGCAAGCATTTGCTTTCAGGCAGTTTGCCATGTCCCTGACCCCCAGCACACTAAAAAACATTTCCTGACAACATCAGCTAACAACTACTGCCTTTTCTGCTTCCCTTAGTTCTAACTTCCAATCTGCCCAGCAGCCTTTCCCCTCCACAGCCAAGTGGTGGAGCAGCACTGAGAGAGGTAGGGGATTCAGCTCTGGATGGAGCTAAGATTAAACCCTACTAAGACTGGGTTGCCATCCCTCCATATGTAACAGAAATCAAGGCAACACTCTTGTGGCAAAAGAGGTCCTTTGGATGGTTGCAGCTGTGTCTAGCCATAGCATGGGAGGATTATGGCTGCACCAAGAGAAATTTGCTAAATCCATGCTTTCGTTCATCTCACTCCAGCATTCAGAGTCAAGGCTGGAATTCCTTATTTTATACTGAAAAACAAAACTTCAGGGCTAGGAGAGGACCTTTCATACACTCAGTACTTCCTACCAACATGTTTACTTCCTGAAAGGAGACTACAGGTAGCCAAATATCTGAAGGTAACTGCTGACTTACTGCAGAGAATGGGTCTACAGTCTTCCGTCAGAGAAGGGAACCCATGGGTTCACCATCCAAACCTGACCAAATGTGTAGCCCAGACTGACTGGAACAAGTCAAAATATGTTAAGATTACTATGCCATGTAAGTAATAAATAAGGCAAGATAACTGATAGAGGACCCATCAGTTTAGGGACAGCAGCTCTGCAGGGAGTGAGTCCCAGGGCATGGTAACAGCCCAAATCGCAGCAAAATTCCATGAAGCAGGAATGCAAGTGCCTGAAGAAGAGCAGGCACCAAGCCCACTCCATCTGCCCAATAAAGATAGCAGTGTCTTCAGAGGGCAGAGTTATCTGTTTTTCAAAAACACAAACAAGGAGATAAGGTTTATATGATTTCCAAGCCTGCTGATAAATACTCAAGACTCCAAAGTCACAGTAACTGCTCTTCACTGCTGGGCAAATGTTGTTTCTTCTCTGTAGTTAAGAGAACAAACACCACTTGATTTTGATAGTGGTGGTCTGTGCCTGACATTCACAGAGTCAGGGGAGCAGCTCTTATCCATGCAGCCCTCTGATTTTACATACCTTTCTACCTGCCCACTGACCTCCCAGTTCTTTCCCCTTGAAGAATGGTATGTTTGCAGCCTCAGCCAATTAGCACTGAAAAGCACAGGTTTCAAGCTGCATGTATTTCTTCCCATTTCTACAAGTCCTAGCTAAATAGTCTAATAAACTATTATAGATATAAAATATTCCACCTTGCAGTGAGTTCTGAAAGTTCACACGTTTTATTACTCCAGACATCCCCATTTTTCCTAACGTTCCCATACTCCATACCTGCCCTAGAAAGCCAGTGTCATTCAGGTTTCCACAGGTCCCCTTTTCATTTGCTTGCTGCATGATTTGTCTCAGCTCTTGGACCTTTGACTGTCTGTCAGGCACAATGCTCTACTTGTCCCTCAAAACAAGTACATGAAGGAGCTTTTCCTTGCCTCCTGTATTTGTCTTTTTAGGGCCAAAGAACTGGCCCTAGGACAACTACTTGGAGGAGTGAATTCCAAAATGGGAATTTCATCCTGAAGAAGAAACTCAAAGGACATGCATGCAGGAGCAAAAATTCAATGGGAGAGTAACTTTCCTATGCAGCAACAGCTTTAACTGATATTTGAATTATATTCTGAAAGGGGGCAATATCTGAATGGGATTAGGCGTTGTCATTTTGAAAATTAGATAGAAATTAGCTTTTGGTGAAGCTCAAAGAGGATAGCAGCTCTTTCCAATATTAATGATTCTATGTTTCCATATGTGTGGGCTTATTGGAAGTTGTATGAGATGAAGATCTGTGAAACTATCACGAGAAAGGTAGTGGCTTCAATTGCTGATGTTTCCTGGTATGAGATGAGCTTTCCCTGTTTCTGCTTCTAAAGTCGGCCTAAAGCACATAATTTACAGGAACACAAAAATGTCATTAAGCATTCCCCAAATATTTTCATGTATGTCAGAGTTGATCTGATTTATGCTTCAGTGAAAGGTTGCTTTGATTTTTACATGAACTTGTCCTCACACTCCTTAAGGTTGACTTTTTCGCATAAGGGGCTTCATTATGAGAAAAAAATTGTTTGCACAATGAATAAATAGCTCAGCGCCTAAATAACGAGTAAGGGCCCATTTTGGAGGCAAAGTGGGTGTTTTCACATGAGAATGATTACACTTGGGTTCATGGTGATGGATGGCTATGAAGGCAATGATGCGTGCAGTTGTAATGCCAACTTCTCAGGTTTTCTATGAACAGACTGGAGTGGCCATGGTGGGTAGTATGTTCTTAGGCTCTGGTATCAGTCTCCTTTTTCGGGGCATTGACCATGTAAATGGTGTAAAACAGACTTTGAAAGTCATTTCGTGCACAGGTATTTATGAGGGAACATTCCAGTGATCTACAGAGCTGGATGGAGGCAGGACCCCCCCAGAACTGCTATGAAAGGAATAAATTTAGTAATGACACTCACAGTGGATTTAACCACTGCTTCAGTCAGTCTAAGAGCAATCTGTGAATGAAAGGATTTGGATAGAGATAGTAGGAGAAATTGTGTTTTTCTTCTTAAAATTATCCTTCCTTAGAGATTAAAAGAAGCTTTTGGATAACTGTACTGGGTTATGCCAGGAGAGCTCATCACAGAGATTAGTGCATTAACTACATAATTATAATGTATACATTGCATTCCTCACCAACCAAATGTATAAACCTTATTTAGTCTAAATAAACCTTAAAGCCCAGAGAATAAGCCTAGCACTTGCAGATAAGCTCAAGCATGAATGTAATCTCTCCTAAATAGACCAGGTCTTTTCTTAGAAAGAAAACAGAGTGCTCAGCGCATGTGACAAAACTCATCCCTGGGTCTCATGCTGAGGAGCCATCAGGAGTCTCCGAGGAGCCCAAGCAAACTGTCCACAGCACATTTTCCTCGGAGCTCTTCCCAATGCTTCCCCCTCCTTCTCTCCCTTTCTCCCTTCTTCTTTCCTACTGTGGGTAAACAGCCTCAGTCCTGCAGAACCAGTCACATCCCAACCACATGGTCAGCCCTAGGCCTAGACCTGGACCATCATTCCCCTTCTGCTGCTGAGCACAGCAGTACTGGGAGCATGGCAGGTGTGTGGATGCATGGAGTATCCCTGTTCGGATGTCAGACTGCCCAGAGGAGATTGGAAAACACATTCCAGACTGGCAGGATCTCAGCAGCGGTAGGTAGGGGAAATCTGGGAGCACAAATGTTGTTTGGAGGGCAACATTTTGTCATTTGGGGGCCAGCATGAATAGGTACATGCATCAGCAGCATTTACTGTGCATCAGTCAGTGTTTGTTAAGATGATGTCCCAGCCGACCCATGGGCTCTGGAGCACTTTGTACGAATCCAGAACTGCCTCTCTCTCTTGATTTAAAAAGTGCTGCAGTCCCTCTCTTTCAGCATAGAACCATGGCTTATCCAGCAGAACAGTGCACGGTGCAGCAGCACAGAAGGCTGTGGCAGGCAGATGGCAGAGCAGATGGGTGATGGTGCAGCAGGTCGGGTGTTTGCAGGCAAGCAAAGTGCTCAGAATGGCAATGCAATGCTGGCAGGGGCATTTGGGGCAATCATCACTGGAGGGACACAAAGTGCTCTGGAACACAGGGGTTGAAGTAGCTGAGTCGGATTAAGTTGTTGGATGTGGACCATGGTGGATGGCAAGGCCTGGGTAGGAAAACCTGTGGAAAAAACCCCAACTTCCTATTTTCAGTTTCCAGACTTTTATTCTGAAGAAAAATTTAAATTCATACAGCATCTGTGAAGGAAGTTTGTGACAGGCCCACCTTGAAGTTCTTTGGAGGCTGGTATCTCTGGGATCAACCTGTTTGACAGAGACAGAGTTGAGGGAAGGTACCTTGGCAAAAAGACAGGATTAGGAATGGGGGAGACCACAGCACACCATGCTGCCACAGCCTGCTGCCTCAGCAAGGCTGCCTAAAGGTGCCTGCAAACCCTCAGGATACTGTGATGGAGTCAAAGACAACTCCAGAACAGGGGCAGAAGCAAATGGCATGGAAAGAAAACCAGTGATTTTGGATTATTGTTCAAGGGCACTGAGAGAGCAGCCAGCAGGGCCACACACAGACACATCCAGCCAGACCAGTGAAAACCAGTGTGGGTGAGACAGCCTTGCGCAGCAAAACCTCCTCCTTGCCCCCATGGGCAACCACAGCCTTTCCAGCCCAAGGAAACTCCTTGTAGGTGTTGCAGCAAACACTGGTGCTGTGGAGCCATGTTGCACATCAGCAGTGAGACGCAAAGCAAACAGTTCTTGCAGTGGTTGGTGTGTTGGGGGTGTTTTCTGCTGCCCCCACCATTCTCAGCTGCATTTTATTAATTTATTTGCACTTCTTTGTGTCTGGGGCTTATTGCTGGTTCCCATTCGGTCTCTGCCCTGCTTTGAAAGATGGGGATTGGAGTCAGCAGATCTCCACCCTGACGCCTGATAGGGAAGCAGTGCTTTTGCAATGCTCTCCCAAGCTGTGACACGCACTGAAAACTGGTCTTCTGCCAGCAGTCCTCTGTGTGGGGAACTGCAGGTAAGCACTCACAGATGCAGCCCATGGGCCTGAGGCTTTCATGTGCACCAAAGCAAAGGGCGGGCAACAGAGGTATAGAACCCATCATGTGCGTTTTCCCTTTCCCACAAATCCTTCTCTTTTAAATGCCCCGTAAGGGATGTAGAGGGAGGGGAAAGCTGTCATCCTCTAATCCAAAACAGGAGCTGGCTGTCATACAAGCACAAACAGACCATGCCAAGTCCTCCACTAGCTCTGCTCTTGCGAGGAGACAGAGATGGACTGTGATAAGGCTTCGGCCCTCGAACACACTTGGAGCTACGGGCAAGGCCAGCCAGAGCCTGTGCACTCAGGGGAAGGGAGCTGGGACGTGCTAAATCGGCACTGACAGATTGCAGCAAGGAGCAACGTCCTTGACCTGGCTGCAGTAGCTTTGAGGAGAAGGAGTGAGAGCTTCCTGCTCCGCAGACAGCAGTGTCTCAGGCATGAGGGCAGGCTCAAAGCTGTCAAACTTATTGCTGTTGCACCAAAATGGCACAACCCAGCCATGTTTGTCAAGACCTGTTCTTGTCATTTGTTGCTGCTGCAGTCTGAGGGCAGGCTAAGGTCCCCACTGTGTTAAGTGATACATCGCCTCCTGCCCAGGTGTGCCTTGGAGGACTTAGAAGCTTTGTGTCAAGCAAGTTGAGCAAAATGGAGGTGACAGTAATGAGGAAATAGTGGAAACAGTTTTGCAGAGAAAGAAGGAAGGCTTTTTTGGGGCTGCATTTTTGTTTGCTTCCTTGTCTAGAAGATCTCAGAAATTCCTGTTCATAATAAAGCCATGTTGGCTGGAGTAAAGCTGTGGATGCAGTTATCTAGCACGTGGGTTTGTGCAAAGTGCTCATGGTGGAGGCACATATAGTAAGAGCATGAGCACTGTGACCTTGCCATGTGTGGGATCTCCTGCTGCTGTTCTGCAGAGGAGCAGAGGCCTCTGACAGGAGATTTGAATGCAAAATCTGGAGGATATTTGTTTTCTAGGCAAGAAAAATGAGGGAGTTTAGTGTTTTAGACAACCTGCAAGCTGCTAAAGTTTTTGTTTCCACTGTCATGCTCCTTGAGTATTTGGGGGAGAGGAGGATACGGTGTGAAATGCTGCGTTTCTTTTTAACTTCTGTGCAGCTCCCTTGAAGGGCCTTTAGTAGGCAGAGCAGCACATTGGCAGTGAAGTTATAGCAACAGCAGCACAACACCTACAGTCCCACCTGGATTTCTATGATGACAGTAGGAAAAACGGAATGGCATTCACCTTGAGGGCAAAAAACAGACAAGTAACAATGTGTTCAACAGCTCAGAGACACGGACTCACCTTGGGCTGACAGCCATAAGGATATTTTGCTGACAGGGCATGACATATTCCATGGAAATGGGATTTACATTGCTTTTGGAAAATATATGGATGTGGCCCACCATACAGACACCAGAGATAGCTTAATGAGCAAATTTTAAATATTTGGACAGTCTGTTCACAAAATAAATTAATGGAAAATTAATGCTAATTAGCTGTCAGTCCTTTGGCAGACCTGAGTGGGTTCAGTACAAGAAACATCAGACCTTCCTGCCTTTCCACAAAGTAAAAAGGTATAGAGGCTTGTTTTAAATCTATACTTACAAAAGTCATGATGCAGTAATTTTTTTTTAAATAGTTGATCAGTGTCTTTTAATAATAGTTGATCAGTCTATTCACTGCTTGGCTGAGCTGCTGTCATGGTTTAATCACAGATATCAACTCAGCCCCACAGAGCCTTTTGCTCATCCCTCCCCACATGATGGGGAGAAAATAAGAAAAGTGAGAAAACTTGTGGGCTGAGATACAGACAGCTTAATAGATAAAACAAAAGCCACACACGCAAGCAAAGCAAAACAAGGAATTTATTCACCACTTCCCATTGGCAGGCAGGTGTTCAGCCCTCTCCAGGAAATCGGGACTCCATAATGGTGACTGGGCAAGACAAATGCCATGACTCTGAATGTGTCCTCCCCCTCCTTCTTCCCCCAGCTTTATATGCTGAGCAGACACCATATGGTCTGGAGTATCCCCTGTGGTGAGTTGGGGTCAGCTGTCCCAGCTGTGTCCCCACCCAGCTCTTCATGCACCTCCAGCCTCCTTGCTGGTGGGGTGGTGTGAGGAACAGAAAAAGCCTTGACTCTGGAAGGACTGCTCAGCAATAACGAAAACATCCCTGAATTATCAGTACTGTTTCCAGCACAAATCCAAAACACAGGCTCTTACCAGCTACCATGAAAAAAAAATTAACTCTACCCCAGCCAAAAGCAGCACAGTTACAAAAATTGTATTTTTGTAATTAGTGGTTTTTTGCAAAGTCATTAAATATATATATACATTATATGTGTATATATATATATACATGCACAATGCATATCTATATAAAAGCAGAGTGTGCTTAAATGAGTTTTGCACTGATAGGCTACTTGGCAAAGAAATCACTTCTAGTTATCCATTAGGGCTGGATTCAATAGAAATGTTGGCTGACTTCACTGCAAGCCTTGGAAACCATCGGAGTATTCAAGGCTTAGGCAGTCAGATGCCTGCTTTAATTTCTATTGACAAAGGAAAAGGAGAGATGAGTAAATGTAAAACATTTCCTTCCAACATTGAGCTAAGAGAGGCAGCATGGTGCAGGGAGGGGGTGGAATCCAGGACATCTGGGTTGTATTTGTTGCCGACTCTGCTGCCAACTTGCTTTGTGACTTTGAGCACGTCTTTTTTTTTTTCACTTCGCTATCTTATTTTCTGCAAGGTGGGGACACTTTGCCTTGTTTCACAAGGAGCTTCCTTGGTGACCAAGATGCTGCAGTTGCCAAGCTGGCATATTCATATGTGCCAGGCAGTGCTGTCCAGGTGACAGATACCCCAGAAGGGTGTGAGGAGTAGCTTTGCCTTTTGAGAGCCCAAAGAGGAAGATGTTGATTAAGTAGCACCACACCTGTTTAAACACATATCCATAAATACACGTAACCAGTGCCTTCTGTTACTACCGAGCAGAAAGTCATTTGGACCTAGAGCTGGGTTGGCAAACTCTACCTATGATCTCTTACTTCGTTTGGTATAGCAATCCCAGGGAAGATGCAATTGCTTTTAGGATAAATCACTGGGAGTGAGGTAGCTGTTTTGAAATGGTCTCTGTACTGTGTTTCCAGTACCCAAAGCTGTTTTCAGGATCTCAGTGTGAAGGAAAGAAGCCTGGCAGCTTCCTTTTTTTCTTTTCTGTAATATGTGTTTTCTGCCAAATGTGAAGAACTGAAAAAGCATGTGAAAGCAAAGAGAGAGTCATATATGGCCTTCTGCATGTCACCAGCAATGGCTCCATAGTCCAGCAGGGATATTTAGGCTATAGCTGGAAAACTTCTGCCCATCTCTTAATTGTCTTTGTTTCTCACTTTATACAACAGTGATGTCTTAACGCTACTTGCTATATACATCAATAGACTTCATGGCTAATCTACAAAATGCTTGCATGCTGTTATAAAAGTATTTACTCTTACAGGGATGCAGGCATGATTGTTGTGAGCAGTGGTGTGTGTGTTTTGCTGGATTTTACAAGATGAAATCAAAGCTGATCTCAGCCTGTATCACAGTCTGAATTACAAGATTAATACAATGTAACATGCCATGTATCAGCTTCATTGAGGCCAATGGATGTCTTGCTTGAGTATGCACAGAAAGAAATCTCAATACTTCCATACTTTAGTTCCTGCGGCACTAAATGACCAGCAGGTATCATCTGAGTCCTACTGGTTTTTGCAAGCTTCCATTTATGGCAGTATTCTGATTATCCTACTGATGGGTCAAGGTGTCTTGCATGAACCCTCCTGGAAATACCTGGAATACGAGAGCGTGGGCAGACCTGCATCTCCATAAAGCTGTACATGATAGAATCACAGAATCATAGAATTAACTGGGTTGGAAGAGACCTCCGAGATCATCAAGTCCAACCCTTGATCCAACCCCACT
>JAWMRA010000161.1:55682943-55695092 GCA_035584735.1 Pseudotriccus pelzelni | reverse complement strand
GAATTAACTGGGTTGGAAGAGACCTCCGAGATCATCAAGTCCAACCCTTGATCCAACCCCATTGTGATTACTAGATCGTGGCACTCAGTGCCACATCCAGACTCTGTGGAGTGCCAGTATAGATGATGGAAGAACTTGCCATGAGCTGTGATAGTCATGTGCCTTTAGACACAGTACAAATCTGTGAATAAATATGCAATATACAATCTAGAGCCAGAGCAATTCGTATCAATAGAAAGCATTAATAGTAACTGATCTGATCTGTAGACTCAACAGCAATATTCCTCTTTATTTTTTTTAACCTATGAAGGAAAGAGGTTCTTAAGAATAACAGGGCAACACTAGTATAAATTTTGCCTGGCAAAATGTAGCTTTGTTGTAAGCTGTTGTAGTTTAGCTGTATTGATTTTTCTCTCCTCTGCAGGGAGCATAAATGTATTCTTCTTCCAAAAGGAACGTATTTGGCAACCTGAAACAGTCAATTGACCTGGGGTGCAAGACACCTGGGTTCAAACTCTGATTTGGTGGGTAATGCAGTCACATCGCCTCTCTGCTTCCTGCTCTGTCCATCCTCCTCTCCCTTTGGTTCTCTCTGTTAGTTTGACAGAAAGCCCTTTGGGGTCAGCATTGTTCTCACGTTGTGTATTTGTACAGCATAATGAGGTGTCAGTCTTGGGACAGGCTCTTGGAAACTACCAAGCTATAAATGGTAATAGAAATTAATTAAGTGAATACCAGTGTCCTAGGTGTCAAGGCAGAGTGTAAAAATGATCTCAAGTGAAGTGGTCTGAATGTTTTAAAGTGTGATACAAAGCTTCTCCAGAGTTCAGAGGCTTGAATCTGTCCCTTAACATGCAGCCAGGACTTCCTGCAACATTCTCTAGTCCTGCACAGACAATTTTGTGATGTGAAGTAAAAGCTCTGTTTGAATCACCATGGGTTAAAGGCGGTTATTCCCACAGTTCCCATTTCCTAATGTTTTCCACTCATGATGTTCTCCTCTTTTAATGTTCATAGTAACTCATGCCAAAAAAGGTGTTTCCTATCATGTTCTCCTCACATTGTGTGTTGTGGTTTGGGGATTTTTTTTATTCCACATTTTAAATCCCCAGAGAGCTAAGGTTAGTCATAAACACACTTTTGGCTATCAGACTCGTGTGGTTTGCTATAGCAACAAACAAAAGCATTAGTCAGAAACTGGCATGAAGCTATAAACACATATTTTTTTGTGATATTACCCAGAGTGAGCTTAATTTATCTGGTACACTGTGGCCACACAACTGCATCGTATTTAGACTATTATCCTTGTTGAATAGGAGCTTAATAGAAAACCCAAATAATGTATTACAGAGAAATAAGCAAGTCTGTTAACTGATGTTGTCTGAAGATGACAGCCAGATTCTGCTATTGCACTGCTGTTAATTCAGCTGAACACCTTCAGAACACAAATTCAGATCAGAGAACAAAGTCTGAATCGATGTCTATGGAATAAGAGGAAGATTATCATCAAAGTATAAAATCTTGCTTTGCCTTTGCTGTTTTCACCCCCCTAATTCTACTGCAGCAAAATGATTAGAGGCAGGTATTATCAGACTGCGGTAGATGGTTCAAGTTTGCTGCCAACACACTTGGAACAGGTTATCTGCAGCATGGCAGGGAGAGCCGAGCTTGGGTAGAGATAGTCTGTCTCTGGTTGTGCCTACGCAGCACCGGGAAGGTGCTGTTTTTGCAGAGCCAGTGTCTGTCCAGCCGGTCTGGGGACAGGAGGAGTGGCTTGTGTAGCAAGCACTGGCTTCCCTGTGGAGTTGGTTGGGTTTGTACAACGTTCACTGAAATCCACAGCTAGACAGCTACTAGTCCCTGAGCCAGCTAGTTTAAAGGTTGCCCTGAAGGCTCTACAGAAGTGGTGATTTTTTTTGCCTAGGCAGAGTAGGCACATTCCTGCTTTATTCCAACCATTTGTCTTCTCTTCCCTGCACCTTTTCAGGAACATGAGCCCTGCTCTGTTTTGACAGCTGCATTTAATAAAAAACATATGCATGAAAAATGTGTTTTCCAGTATTCCTGAGCTGGCACTGCTTTGCAAGGAGAGCTTACACTTCCCTAGAAATTGTTCAGACACATTTTCAGATCCCCCTCTTGGAACATGGAGCTGTGAAGTGTTCGTGACCTCCCTTCTGCAGAGGTGTGCAGAGTAACATAGATGTAATACCCACACCTACCCAAGTGATAAGAGTAACAAAACCATCAGAGCCTCCTTGTACCAACCAATCCGGAAGTTGTTAACTGGGCCAGTGGTTCCAGGGGATAAACCTGCAGCAACATGTACTTTGCACATGTGTGCTGAAGCCCTCTGAGAATGGGCCTTCGAAGTCCAGGGATCAAGAACAAGACTTAGCACCAAGCATTGGCCAAGCTGGGTTTAAAAACAGAGAGCTTTTCCCAAATCAAACTCGTAACAGGAGAACATGCCCCAGGAGATCCTGCATTTTTTCCCTGACCCCATTCACTGTGCTTTGCTTAGTATTGCTGATCTGGGTCCCACACACTTGAGACCCTGGACCAGGTGTCTTTTCAAAACCTGTAGAAAGAATTTTTCCATGGTAGATTTACCTGTTGTAGAAGTGCAAAAGGACCTGTCTTGCAGTTAGCAGCTCCTGAAGCAGGACTTCAGGAGGCTTTGAGCAACTTGGTCTAGTGGAAAGTGTCCCTGTCCATGGCAGGGGAGTTGGAATGAGATGATCTTTAAGGTCCCTTCCAAAACACTCCATGATTCTATGATTCCGTGACTTACCCTGGTCTGTGTGTGGGTTCTCTTTGCCCTTGTGCCTGTTACACCAAGCCCTGCACTTGATTTCTCTGAAAAAAGGAGAGTTCTGGCTGTTTGTCCTCTAAGATCAGCAGAGCACTTTTCTGTTTCCTTTATTCTCTTTTGGTCAAATGGGGACAGACCTTCTCCATAAGTGTTCAAAGTGTGATTAAGTAGTGTTCAAAGTATTTGCAATGAAGAAAGAAACAAATTCTGCTCTCAGTGTTGTTGCAGCATTCTGTTAAAACTGGTCCGAACACCACTATATAAAGCAAATATTTCAGTCGCTCCCAAAATGTTGTTGAAATCTCAGTCCATGGAGGACTTTGGGACTGCAGTATTTAAAAATGTCACAGTAAGATTGTGGTGGAACTTTTTTGTTTTCGGCAGGATAATTTCATGGTAGCAATTGTTCTCCTTTTCTGGTTTTATTGACTACAATAGTGGGCATAAGTTGTGCACAGTGCAAAGAATGCAAATCCACAGAATCACAGAATATGCTGAGTTAGAAGGGACCGATAAGAGTCCAACCCTTGGCCCTGCACAGGACCATCCCCAAGAGTCACACCATGTGTCTGAGAGTATTGTCCAAATGCTTTTCCAACTCAGACAGGCTTGGTGCTGTGACCACTTCCCTGGGGAGCCTGTTCCAGTGTCCAACCACCCTCTGGGTGAAGAATATCCAACCTGAACGTCCCCTGACACAAATTCAGACTGTTCCCTTGGGTCCTGTCACTTGTCACCGCAAAGAAAAGATCAGTGTCTGTCCCTCTTCCCCTCATGAGGAAGTTGTAATCGCAGTGAGGTCTCCTCTCAGTGTCCTCCTCCACCTTCCTTAGGAGCAAGCAGTACTCTCTGCTGCACACAGTGAACTGCAGCTCACAGACAGCACAGTCCTCACTGGGGCCATTGGATCAGGCAGGGTGCAAAAGAGCTAAATAGTAGAACACCATTTGTTTAAAAGTACTCTTTGCAAGGATGTACAAAAACCCCTACGGATGGACTGAGTGACATCTGCAGGTGCCTCCCATTCTTTCCTCTTGCACTCAGACTCTTCACAGTTCCTCAGATCAAGGTGGTCATTGCTATTCTTCAAAGTGGAGACAAGCCACTGGATTTAAATGCACAGATTTAAATAACTCTGAGATCTGCTGGAAATAGGTGGTTCTGATTCTTCTCTCAGGAGGCTTCTTCAAAGACTGTAACTGAAGTCCCAGGGGTCTTTGTTTTGCTTATGCTGGCTTTGTATTAGTACAAGGCTGTTTCATTTCGGTGGAGCCCTTGATCTAGCTGAATAGAAAATGTAATTTACTCTCCTTTATATATTAGTCTGAGCCTAGCAGAGCTGTTCATTGAGAAAAACCTTACCATGGGCCTTTAAAAAGAATGCATGCTTTTTTAACCAAGTTAAAAAATACTTAAACCTGAGTGTGAACGGACCATTACGATAAAGAAACAGTAATTTCCGTAAGATATCATGATTTTTGTGATACAGGGAGGCTCTGAATCTTTGGAATCAGATTTAGGCTTGAAAATCAAATCCAAGAAATATTTCGCTTAGTGCTTTCAAACAACTCCACCCATCTCAGTTCATTCACCAGTCACTACATGGATGAACCACAGTGTAGTTACTTTCTTGCTATTCTAGTCTAACCAAAAAGAAATCCAGAACTGCAGTAATGAGTCTTTGAAGAAATGGCTTCTCCCTGTCATTTATACCACTCTCTGTGAAACGTGAAACTGAAATCTGTTTCCTTAACTAAACTGTGTTTTTCTCTAACCTATTAGGCAAGCATGCTGGTTTGTTATTTTTGTGTGCTAGAAGACGCAGAAATAGAAAATCAGTACTGAATCATTTAAAAGCCACATGCAAACAATAATTTTTTTTGCAAAAATATAATGCGACAAAAGTATGTCATCATCAGTTTTTTCCTTCTATAACTTAATATGCACTTAAAATTCCAGTGCTTTTCGGTCCTACATAATTATTTTTAATTTCAAAAAGTAAAGTTCACAGATTTTATTTGTAAAAGAAGACAGTTATCTAAAGGTATGTTTAGAAAATTCTGGGGCAAGGTATATACATCTGTTAGGGAAAGATGTTCAAAAAAAGAGGTACAATCCAGTGGATCAAAATCAAGAGAAAACATTTTTTAAAAGAATTTGGTAGGTGACCTATTCAATTCTTTTGAAATCTGATCTTTTTGTGACTGAAAACCAAGTTTATAGTCCATTTATTCAGATTTGAATTACATTGATGTGAACAGAGCTATACTAATTTATTTATTTACCTGACTCAATGGATTAGTTTATCTGTAAATGAGCGTTTATGCTTCTGCAAACCCAGGGTCCAGAAATTCTCTCTAACTTTAAAGAGAATCACACAAAACCAAAGAGAAGTGAGCTGTGCCAAATGTTATTTTGCTACCATCACTGTTTATTGACAGAAAAGATTTTTATCTTAACGAAGTGAGGGAATTGTTAACTTTATCTTTGCTGTAAAATATTTTCCCATAATAATTTTCTGTCACCTTTATCCCATATCTCTTGTATTACATATACATTAAGGAATTTAAAAGCTTAAAAAATATTTTTTTCCTGTGGTGATTTACATCCAAACAAGTTGTGCAGGGAATTTGCTCTCAAACTGAAAACCTGTTTCCAAGGGCAGATATTTATATAAAAGCCCCCATAAAAGGTTGTGGAAAAACTACACTTTTTTTTTTCCCCTGCATTCCTGTTTTGAGAGGGGCTATGCCCAGCATACCAAAGGGATGGCCAAAGTAACGTCACTCCATTAATATTACTGTATTATCAGTACCTAATTATGCACTGAATTTCATCAGTGGAGTAAAGGGAAATAAAAGTCTTCCTAGATCTTAGAACCATAAGGATCATTATATGAACTTTCTCTCTCAATATGTATGTATGTACATGTTTATATTTATCTCTAAATATAAACATTTTTACTGAGCATTGATTCTGATGAGGATATTTTTTAAGCAGTGGTTTTGAAGAGCGTTTTTCAGCAGTTTGGGCTAAAAAGTCTGTTTCTAATTTGGAGTGGTAAGTGCCATTTATATAAAGCCTGCAGCAGTCGCTTTGGGCTTTTTGCATAATGTTAGTAGATCCTCCATTCTTATTCTTCTCATAAGGCCTATTCTTAGGGAACAAATGTGCTTTCTACCACAACCACCGAGAATTAGCATCTTCCTTTAATGTGTTAGAGAGAGGACAAAGAGTAGTCAGCTTCCCTTGCTATCTCTCTTGGTCAGTACTGGGCTACCTTAAGAGAGAGCTTGGGGTTACAGCCACTGCTTCTGAAGAAATACTGACTCTGCAGCCAGAGGAATCGAGTCTCCAGGGCTGCCAATCAAGCCTACACAGGCAGAACGATCATTTTCCATAAATGTATTCATTTGATTCATTTATAAATCTGAGCAGGGCTGTGCTTTGGCAGTAGAAGAGTCAATGTGCTCTGGGAGAAGCCTGGATTCTTGGAGGGGTGAATCAGCGAGGAGAAGGAATGTGGAAAAGTTAATTTGTGCGAGCTTTATTGGGCCTTATCTGCAGTAGGCACCCACCTGCCTCCACTTCTAGGCAAGTCATGGTAAGAGCTGAATTCACAGCTATCTAACAGGGAGGACAGCGGGAATCAACTCCTCACTCTGATAGGAAGGCAGCTGTGCTTCACTTTCCAAGTCTGGTTTGTTGTGTAGGTGAAGGAGTTTCTTTCTGCGGGAAGAAAACTGGAATGTGCCTTATCAATATATTGAATAACCAAATAGCTGCAGAGTAGTTCTCACTAGGGTTTCTGAAACTGGTAAGCAAGTGAGAGCTCTTCATTTGCAACGTGTCTCTGAAACCCTTCTTAAAACCCAGACCATCCAGATGGACAGCAACACCCCGGGAGATTTTAGCTGGGTATCCGTGCAACTATTTACAGCCTGATGGAGACTCAATTACAAGAAAACCAGTATATCCCAAGGGATAAACTGTTGAGAGTCCCAGGAGATAAAATTGTTGCAGATTGCAGTGGATTGGACAAGTCTTTATTTCTTTATTTGGCTATGAATTGCTAACTTGCTTTTGCCCCGTCCAAAAGGGTAGTAAGCAGTTTTGGTTCAGTCCAGGAATTAGAACATACATAACAAAATTGCTAAAAAGTGATTCCCTTCTCTTACCAACTTCGTGAGAATAGAGGCCCTGCAATCCTGGAAAAGTCAGAATTGATAATTATCAGAGAGGGTGATAATTCACTCCATGTGATAATTTACTCCATTATCACAGTAATTATGCAAGAGGACACTGTAGGAATTCATGCAGGAAGTAAAACACAGATTGGAAACCCATTCTGTCACACAAAACCTGAGAGAGAGGAAAATTCCTGCCTAAGACAAGCAAACACAGAGGCACAGGGTAGGATGTTACACCTACCCTCCAGGCAATCAGACAAACTGCAGAGCTGATAGAAAACTTGAGCTTCTGAGGCAAAACCATGGCACAGGAGAAACAGCACTGAACCTCTGGTTCATAGGTGGGTGCTATGAGCGTTTTCTTCAGCTGCCCTTTTCACTCAGCCACTTGTAGCTGTGTTTTATCTAGCAAGAGGGTAGATAGACTGGGAGAGACAAATTCAGGTATCAGCCACTGCTGACTCTTTTGCTGTCTCTTTTGGATGTCGCTCTGTTCGTGTTCTTGCAACAAACTTTGGTTAAGAGCTTATTTTCAAACTCTATGAGACGTTATTCTGTTTCAGCTAGAGGTGAAATATCAGACTAATGAAATACTTTAGTAAATATCTTATTCTTGTACTAGAAGGGTTATGAGGCTCTGGCCAAACTACGTTTCCTATATAGCCAAGTAACCAATAAGTGGTGATAGCCAGATGAAAGTCATTAACCCAGGATCTGGGAAATTTCAATTTGACAATTGAAAAAAAAAATCCCTTGTGCTTTTCAGGTTTAAATATGACTCATGCTGAGAAAGTCTGTGCAGGGCTCCACCAGAGTGATTTATTCTCATGCTCTGAACTGTCCTATGTATTCTATTAAGTTTATCTTTACCATCAGAGAAGAGGTGGACCAGTGTAAGAATCAAGAGCTCCTTTCTGATCAGTCTTCCTAAAATTTTTGCTCCTATTGTGAAGTGTGAGCAGGAATGCTTTTTAATAGTTTTAAATGTGTGGGCAGAGCTTATCAATAAACACACACTCACAGGAAAGCCATTCACTCTTCTTTTCATCTGGGGGCTGTTAGTTTCTCTTTTTATGGTAGTGTTTATATCTGTTCTTAGTTGCCAGTACTCTTCCACATCTTTCCTGATATTAGTCAACCTGTAGAAAATGCTCTATAAAATCCTAGAGAGTTCGGGATGGTCTGTAAGGAACCTTAATTCCAGAGACATTTCTCTACTTGGATATACTTGGCAGAGCAGAGTACCGTTCCTTTTGATTAAAGTAGACGCTAACTTCATGGCCAAGCCTCTGGCTGGGCAAGGAGGCTCATGATTGTAACTTACATATATATTCTGTTTTCAAATGGTTTTGAGATGAAATGATTTGAAGGCTTTTAATGAAGTACTCTAACAGCCAACAAGGGCAGCTTAACATACCAAGGCATTGAATCAAAACATCTTGTTCATGCCTTGAATGGAAGGAAACTATTCACACGTTGGTTATTTGGGAGTAGCTGCTCCTTCAGCAAAGACTGTGCTACAAGACTCTGCTTTCAGCTCCGAAGGCTGAGCTACATTCATCACAGCACAAGTATGCAGCCCAGGGACAGGGTGCAGCCAAGGGGCATTACCAAACCAATGCAAAACAAAGGCAGGAGTATAGCTTAAACACCGGCCCAGCTGGTTCTGATAGCATCCCACTGATAATAGGGCCTGTGAAACCCCTTCAGCAGCAAAATCTTTATCTTCATTCCACAGACTAGCCCTTTGTCTTCATCCCGCAGAAATTTCAGGGCTTGGTGGGGAGGGTTCCACTGCCAGCATAGGGCAGAGGGGAAACACTAAAGGGGAGGTGCTGATCCTCACTTTATCACCTTTTCTGAGGCAGAACGGCTGCTTTTTCCACTGTGTCAGTCAGTCATTTCAGAGCTGACAAGCTGGTTCTTCTAGGTGGAGCTACCGGGTGCCCCCGCTGTCTCCCTGGCAGTGGTTCAAGTGAAGTAACATGACATTCCTGCGATGGAGGGCTGGGAGAGGCAGCCTCCTCCGTGACACTGCGCCCGCATCTCCCCCTTGCCATGTATCCTGCCCAGATAGAGTGACAGCCGCGGCATTCCCGCCGCGGTCCTGCCATGCCCCGGAGCCCTGCCCAGCAGTTGTTGTAACTTGGTCCGTGGGATCTTGCAGGACAATGGAATGAATCCAGGTCTCTGGAATGCACTAGGAAAGCTCAGTAGAAGAGGAATGTCTTGATTTTTTTTTTTTTCCCCCTGACGGTTTTCCCCAGCATAGTTGGAGCTGCTTACTGGGAATGCCATGAGCCTGCTAGAGCTCATGGTCAAGCCTACACAGACTGTGAAAAAGCCTGTGCCGTAAACTGTGCTTCAAACTTCATGGCAGCTTCCTCTAGGAACACAGTACGTGCGTAACAAGGTTTATTTGCAGACACTTTCAGATTCTTATCTTTGCAACTGATGCTTGCAGGATCATTTTCCTCCATCATTGCTTGCTTGGAAGTCAGGTGAACTTACCTATCTGAAAAAGTGCTCTTGAGGGGCCAAGATGAATGCCAGGCATGTGCATAGTGTTCCTGTTACCAAGTGCTTTCCTGAACTGGGACCCACAATTTTAAATATTCTAACTATTCTAAGTGTTCCTTATTTCAAATATAAGAAGTGAATCAGAATGGGCTGCGGGACTTCACAGAAACACTGCTCAGGCGACTGTGAGAGCTCTGAGGGAGGAAAAGGAATCCCAGTAATTCTGATACCTGCAAGAGAAGGAGAACAAGCTGTGGGGGGAAAAAATCAGGCACACCTCCTATCTTGAGAAAGGGATGCAATTTTAAACCCAGAAGAAATTCTGAAGCAATTAACAGTTGCTACCTGTTCATGTGTGAGAAATGGCAGACCCATGACAGGGTGCCTGAGGGCAGAGGGACAGACAGACAGACTTGCAGGTACAGGGACTGATGGTTGCAGAAAGAGAGGTCTGATACAGGAGCCAGCTGAAACTGTCCATGACAGCAGCCATGCACATCTTTGTTTACAGCAAGACATAAGCACACGAGGGAGCCCCGTGAAAACTGCTGACCTACATGGACGAATTCTTTAGTGGGTCAAACACAGTGACAGTGACATTAAATTATTACTGCTCTTGTTTGTCTTGCAATTATTCACTCCTCCTTCTCCTTGTTAATAATACAAATCAGGTTGGGTGCCTGGAGTACTTTGCACTGTCAGAAAAGGCCTGATCTAACGATGTCCCAGCCTTGCCCACAAGCCAAGGCACAAGTCTTCTCATGCTATGGACTCAGAGCTATTATTTTCCACAGTACTGCACAAACAGGACTTTTAGTTTCTTGTCATAGATTAGAAATGGTAACTAACATACACCAAAATCCTGATAAAGGAAAGGCACAGGTTGTGAGCTTGAGTAACAATAAATGAGTGAGCAAAGCAAAAAACTTTTCTACTGTGGACAGATATTTATCACAGATAAGATTTCTATCTGCTAAGAGAAGCTGTTCATTGAAGTAAAGTTGAAGTCAATTCAAGGAAAAGTAATATACTTGAAGATAAGAGCAGATTACTTAAATTCACTATTCATATGCAAACGTAACTTTGGTATAAAATCTTAAAGAGCAGAAACCCAAATTCTCTAAGAATTGCAGAGAAAGGGATATAGTTTGTAAGCAAAGAAGCTGGGATGATCAGCAAAAAATGTTTTTGTTTCTTTTATTAGCATCTCTGGTATTCTCATTTGCTGTTTTATTTTATTTTGAAGCATACAGATTACCGTGATTTTATATGTCAGTGTTCCAATTAAAGCTAGGTTTCTCTTTATATAATACATTAAAGTGCAGTTGATTTGAATTCAATGACACTGTCCTACTTGAAATTTATTATATTGTCTCAAGTGTGGTTTTGGAGACTGTTACCCTCTGAATGTGAATACCAAAAAAATAACCTGTTTTTATTTTTTCTTTGTGGTTTTACCCAGAACAGTCCATCTGGGTTGCTAGGCTAAAGATAAAATATTTTTTTAAAATTGCATTTCAAACAGCAAATACACATTTCAGTCATATGATATGAAAACGATCCAGCCTATATAACTCCTACTGCTTACTTTCAAAAAATTCCCTTGTTCTGAAGTCAGTTCAGTGGTTATTAGAAGTAGTCACTGATGTAAATTCCATCTTGTTTATGAAAACCTTTTGAACAAAGCAGTGATTGTCCAGGGATCGTAAAAAAAGTTAAAATCTATAAAATGTTGGCATCGCTACTATTTGGGGCACAAGAATGACATGCATATAAATCATAGTTTATTGGCACAGACTTTTGTACTCAGAAAGAAGACTTTGCTGAAAATGTACTGTAATTCCCCTCTTTTATAGATTTGTTTTTAAAGTATTCTGCATCGGGAAAAAGTCAGAAGCAAATTCTAGTCTGCAGTAGGAATCAAGGGCACAACAAGTCTCTTATGGCACGGGTTAACTACTGTAGAGGGGCAGCTTAGGCAGAGTTTGGGGAACTCAGGGTGTCTGGAAAGGCCTTGGTGTGAAACTTTGGAGGGAAAATCATCCATGTAGCTGATGTCCCTCCATGCAATCTCAACCACATCTCTGTTATCTTGGGGACAGTAATCTGTTGCTCCATTTTGTAGGAAAAGGCCCTACTATCATCATTTAGAGAGGTAATGGTTTACTAAAGGCTTTCAGAGGAGTACCCTGTCCCATTCTACCCCTCATGAGGTGGGTGAAAGAGGGCTTTTATGCTGACAGATTTTCCTCTTAACAGGAAGGGATTTTTCTGGGGACATTTTTGCAAACCTTGATCTGCAGCCCCTCTAACAAGGACGATGTCATGGGTTTGCTTAGGGACAATTTTTACCACACCCCCCACAAATTGCTCTAAGGTGAGAGAAAGTTTATGTAGACCAAGAGATCTGATTGGGGAGAAAATATTAGGATTTATTACTAGGAAAAAAAACCAAAAAAAAACTAAACAACTACATCTACAACAATTCTAATTAAACAAAAGTACTATGTATTTACAGAAACATCCCTCCCTGCTTTGTATCAGTCCAGGAGAAGGAGGTGTTTTCTACTTTTAAAGCTTCAGGTCTTCTAAGCAGCTCTGCAGCACTTTGCAAGTTCTTCTCT
>JAWMRA010000161.1:55655399-55673092 GCA_035584735.1 Pseudotriccus pelzelni | reverse complement strand
GGCAAGTTCAAGATGCCCAAGTTCGGCATGCCTTCCTTTGGCTGGTCCAGCAGCAGAGAGGCCAAGGGCAGCGTGGGCGCCGAGGTGGACGTCAGCCTCAAGGAGCCCCAGGTGACGGTGCCCTCGGCAGCCGCCGAGTTGGACGTCAGCCTCACGGAGCCCCAGGTGACGCTGCCCTCGGGAGCCGCCGAAGTGGAGGTGACCCTGCCCGGGGCCGAGATCCAAGCGCCCGGCGTGGAGGTGACGGTGGAGGCGGCCGCCGCAGGAGAGGGCGAGAAAGGTCGATTCAAGATGCCCGACGTCAAGATGCCCAGCATCAAGCTGCCCAAAGTCAAAGGTCCTCACGCGCAAGTCAGCCTGCCGAAGGCCGAGGTCTCGCTGCCCAAAGGCCAGGAGGGCGAAGTCGCCCTGCAGGGCCCCGAGGCCGAAGGCGGCCTGGAGGCGGCTGCCGGCAAGGTTGAGAGCGGCGGCATGAAAATACACATGCCCAAAGTCAAGGTGCCCAGCGTGGTCTTCTCCAAGCCCACCGTCAGGGCTCCCAAAGTGGAGGCAGACGTCAGCCTCCCGCAGGCAGAGCTCAAGGCCGGCGCCGCCGAGGTCAGCGTCGCGGCCCCCGACATCAAGCTGCCCTCCGTCGAAGGTTCACTCGAGCTCCAGGCGCCCGAGATAGACCTCAAAGCCCCCTCCGCCGAAATCTCGCTCGACGGGGCCAAAGTGGAAGCCTCGGGCCTGAAAGGGAAGCTTAAGATGCCCAAGTTCGACAAGCCCAAATTCGGAGTGTCCTCCCCCAAGGCCGAAGGGCCCCAGGTCAGCCTGCCCAGCGCAGAGGTCGAGCTCCCCTCCGCCACCGTGACGGCCGCGGGGGAAGGCCCCGGCCTGGGCCTCAAAGCCGACGTGTCCGATGCCAAAACGGAAGGGGCCGGCTGGAAGCTGGAGAAGCCCTCCCTGAAAATGCCCAAAGCTGACATCAAGGCTCCCAAGGTGGACATCAGCATGCCCTCCGTCGACGTCACCCTTCCCACGGCCAGCGTTGACGTGCAGGGGCCCGAGGCAGGCCTCAGCCTGGAAGGGGAAGCAAAAGCCCCAGAGAAGGAGGCCGCCAAGAGCAAGGACGGCAAGTTCAAGATGCCCAAGTTCGGCATGCCTTCCTTTGGCTGGTCCAGCAGCAGAGAGGCCAAGGGCAGCGTGGGTGCCGAGGTGGACGTCAGCCTCAAGGAGCCCCAGGTGACGGTGCCCTCGGCAGCCGCCGAGGTCGACCCTGCCCTGCCTGGGGTTGAGGTCCTGGTGCCTTCTTCTGATGTTCCTGTAGATTCTTTGTTTTCTAAAGAGGATGAGATGGGTAAATCTCGACATTCTGTCTTTCGAATGCCTAAGGTTTCTCTTTCTAAAAGTTTCAAATCTCATTCTGAAAGTAAGTCCAGAGTGGATGTTGCAATTTCAGAATCACTTAGTTGTTCTGTAACAGATGATGCTACTGCTGTTCTTTCAGGTAGTGTCAGATCTAAACCTTTGCCAGACTTAAAGGGAGATAATATATCTAAAAATACTAAGTTCAGAATTCCTAGCTTGGGTTTCTCTAAAGTTGATTTGAGTTCATCTGTAATTGACCCAGAGTCCTCATTTCAAAAAGATGATATTACACTTACTAAATATCAAATTAATCTAACAGAATCTGAATCAAAGATACAACCTCTTGCAGATGAAAATCTTTCAGATTTTGAAATTTTAAATGAAGATGGTTCTGTGGAGCAAGAAGGTCTTAAACTGGAAGGTAAAACAAGAGATACTGAAATATCTTTGGGTGAGACAGATGTTACCGTTAAAATTCCTAAATTCCGAAAACCAAAATTTGGGATTCGGTCTAAGTGTAAACCATCAGAAAGTGATATTGGTTTGAAAATGGAATCTGATATTTCCGAGGGGAGGATAACATCTGATATAACTGATCCTGATACTAGGAAACCAACTCAGATCTCTGATGCCAAGTTAGGTATCAAGTTGCACAAGCCTTCACTTCAAGTTGTTCTGGATGCACCAACACTGGATCTCAGTGTCTCACCAATGGAAGTTACCATGCCAAAATTAGAAGGAGAAATCCATGGTGCAGATTTAGACTGCAAGGAAGAACAGGAAGTAATTTCTGGAGAGAGGGATACTGAGGAGAAAGAAAACAGATCTAAGTCATCAAAATTCAAACTGCCTTCATTTCGTTGGTCACCAAAGAAAGAAGCTGTTGTTCCGTCTCAGGCTGAGGAACATCTGGAAGAACCACCTTTGTCTACTTTATCTGGGGACACGGACTCTGAGTTAGCTTTTCCTACTCCTGAGAATCAGTATGTTCATGTAGAACTTGATACATCTATAGAAAAAGATGGTGAAAAGGTCAGAAACAAGAAGTCCCAATTTACCATGCCAAAGATCTCATTCCCTAAAATTAAGGGTCAGAAAGTCCAGGTCTCTCTGCCTGTACTGGAGACTGATGTTTGCGGTCCCAAACAAGAAGAAGAAGGTGTTTCAATACAGAAATATGAGAAAGAGATTAGTGGAGAAAGGGCAGGAATGGGCATAAAAATGCCAAAAGTTACGGTCCCAACTTTGGAATTTTCCAAACCAGAAGTCAAAGCTCCTGAAATAGACATGGATATTAGCAGGCCTACAGGTGAGGTCATACTTCGTACGTGTGAAGATGATGATCTGAAATTGAAATCAGCTGCTGCTAATGCCAGCCTCTCCACCTCAGATATTAAGATGACAGCTGAAGGTTCACATGAGATAAAGAGTCCTGACACAAGTGCTGAAAGAACATCAAGTGAAATAGCTGTGAGTGATGTAGAAATAAAAGCTGAAGGTCATGAAGGGAAAACAAAACCATCTAAATTCCAAATGCCAAAGTTAGGAATTACACTTTCTAAAGGGAAAGGGCCAGGAAAGGAGGTCAGCCAATCCAAATCAGAAGTCAAGGTTCCCGAACTAAAAGCAACAGTAGAAATATCTGACATTGCTGTTGTTGAAGGACCAAACTTGGAGGTGGAATGTGGCACAGGAACAGAGACTCACAGCCCTCAAGTCAAAATGACCAAAATTGACAGTAAGGCCACAGAGTTTGATGTTCACCTCCCATCAGCTGACATTTCTATTCCAAAAACAGACAGTGATATTCAGGATTCAGATGCAGCACTAAAAATCAAAGGGGAAATAAAGCCAGATGGAGATGGAGAAGAGAAAGATGGACATTTCAAAATGCCAAAATTCAAACTTCCATCCTTCAGTTGGTCACCAAAGAAAGAAGCAAGTGTTAAACTGGATTCTGGACCAAATCTGGAAGACCAAAAGCTTGCTGTAATGTCAAGCAGAATAGACACAGAAGTAAGAGGAGCTGCAATGGATGATGAAGGTAGTGGGACAACTCTTGATCTGGAAATATCTACAGGAAAAGTTGAACAAAAAAGTCCAATTAAAAAGCCTCAATTTGTCATGCCTAAAATTTCACTCTCTAAGATCAAGGTTCCAAAATCTCAGTCTCATTCGTCAAAAGTTGAAGTTGATGCTGCTCTTTTTAAAACAGAAAGAGAGGGTGATGATTCAATTCAGATACCTGACATAGAAAGAAGTCATTCCGAAAGGACGGAAGAAGGGGCACAAATAAGCATAAAAGTGGCTGATGTTAAGTTCCACACTTTGGAGTTTTCCAAAATAGAAACTGAAGCCTCCCAAAATGAAATGGGAATGAGCTCAGCAAAGATTGATGCAGCTCTGGCTCCCTCAGAGGGGAGTTTTCAACAGGTTGACCTAAAGTCAAGTTCTACCAATGAATGTAACATTCAAAAAACAGGTAGTAAGTTCCCCAAAGGAGAAGTTTCAGTTGAACTGAAGAGCCCTGATATAGTAACAGAAAGATCATCAGTTGTGGATGGAAGAAAAGTGAAATTGGAAGGTCCTGAAGGGAAGATTAAAATGCCCAAATTCCAGAAACCAAAATTTGGAATCTCCCTAACAAAAGGGAAATGCCCAGAGGCAGAGATCAGCTCTCTGAAAATAGAAGCTGAACAACCCCAGCTAAAAATTACAAATGAAATTGCTGACATTGCTGCGGGAGTTCCAGCATCAGAACTTTTATCTGATATGTCAGATCCTGGAGTAGTTGTTTGTAAGATAAAAACACCCCAAGATTTGACTGGTGACATTGAAGCTCCAAAAGTACACATAAGCCTCCAGTCAGTGTCTAAACCAAGGACAGAGGGAGCTATTGAGAGTCTTGAGGACAAAGAAATCAAATTAAAAGAAGAACATGAAATAAAAGCTGAAAAAGATCAAACTGAAGAACATCAGGGATGGTTTAAAATGCCAAAATTCAGAATACCTGCATTTGGCAGGACATCCTTAAAGGAAAAAAAAAGTGATACTCATATTGAAAGAAGTATGGAAAAAGCTCAGATCAGCATTCCCACTGCAAAAGTAGAAACTGAAACAAATATTCCTGAAAATACCTTCTCATTACCACATGCAGTTGCTGAAATTACTATTGGAAAAGAAGGGATTAAAAAATTTGAAGATTCTGTGAAGAGTTCAGATGTGAGCTTGTCGAAGATGGATGGAGATATTTCACTGTCCACAGAAAGAACAGATAGTAGAGTGAATATTCCAAAAACTGAAACTTACGCAGACATAGTTAAGCATGGTTCTGAAGGACAAAAAATCCATTCTTCAGAATTCACAGTGTCTGCAGCAGAATTGCCTAAATCATACCTAAGTGCTTCAGAAATTGACAGAGACAACAGTCTAACAAGTAAGTTTCCTACAGGTACTCTGACCTTTCAAGAGCATAAAGTCAAACCACAGGATATGGAAGTCCCAAAGGTAGAAAGTTCCACAAAGTTAGAGACTTCAGGAGTAGGATGCAAACCATCATCAGCTGAAATTACTGTGGGTGCAACACAGGAGGAAACAGATGTTAGTCTTCCAAAGGAAGAGCTAGATATTCAAAATAAAGAGGCAACAATTAAAAAAGGAAAGATAAAGGGTGATATGAAAATCGTAGGAAAAGACAGTGAAGAAAGTCAGTTTAAAAGGACTACGTGTGAATGGTCTACAACAAAGGGATCAGAAGATGGTACTTACGTTACTGCTAAGCTGGAAGATCTAAAGGTAGAAGTTCCAGGAGTGAAGACAAATGTTAAAATTACTAGAGTAGATCCTGAAATGAAATTCCAAGTGAAAAGTGTTGAAAAGGATGTGTCTGCAGGAGTGGAAGTGCAAGTAGAAGATAGAGCAGAAACAAGTAAAACAAAAGCATACAAGTTTAAGATTCCGAAGTTTGGAATGTTTCATTCAGAAATCCAGGGGTTTGAAGATGATATCAATGTGACAAAGTCAGAAGCTGAGTCAGTATCTAAAAGTGAAATAGGCACAGCAGAGATGCAGTTACAAAAACCAGAAGGATCTATTGGCCTGAAAAATCCAGCTCTAGATCATATGGAAGCATCTGCCAGAATAATAGGGGAAACAGTGGACCAATCACAAAGTGGCCCAGAAGTAATCGTAAGAATTCCCAAACTAAAAATACCAAGATTCACTTTTAAAACTCTCCCAATTGAAGCTGATGTTTTAGTGTCAAAAGTGGTAACAGATCCAAAGGGATCTAGTGCTGATATTGAAGTAGTGCAACTGGAAGCAAGCTCTGCTATCTCTGGTGAAACACCAGGGGCTCTAGAGGCGAGTATTCAAAAAGCGAAAAGCAAAATTCTGACGCTGACTGAACCTGACATTAAAACAGCACAAGTGACAACTACCATAGAGTCCTCCCTTTCAAGTGCAGGGCAAGACATTCACTGGTCTTATGTAGAAGGCCAAGAAGTGAGTGAGAAAGTAGAACCTGAACACGTTGCTATTGAAAGGTGTGAGATCTACACTACTGAAATACTGAAAGAATCAGAGATTCTGTCCTCAAAAGTCAAAACTGCTACACTGGGATTCTCATTGCTCAAGACGAAGTTGCCTGAATCACACACTGACTTAGAAGTGCTAGTCCAGCAGCCATCTCCGACGGAAGGTGGATCCGTGAAAAAACCTACACGGGCTGGGGAAAGCTTTGGAGTAGCAGCACAGAGAACTGGCAGTGATGAGCTTAAACTATCTGACAAACCACATCATGAGTCTGAAAAGTTTAGTGGAGAAGTAAGTTTGCCAAAGTTAAAAACATATGCTACTGAAGTAAAGCCTTCCAGTAAACTTGAAGAGAGTCTTCCTGATAAATCACCAGAGAGAATAACTTCAGGTCCTCTCTCTAAAGATGAGGATGTATCTGAAGCTGTGGAAGGTGAAGAAAAAGACAAAACCAATGAGAAAGAAAAGACTGATAGCAAAAGATCTCCTGGAAGATTCAAGTTTTGGCTTCCAGGTATTGGCTTGTCATCTTCTAGTGATGAAACAAGCACAGAGGTAAAAACAGAAGTAAAAAAATCAGATCCAGAAGATATGAAATCTGCTGACACATCAGATGATTCATCTAAGCAAACTGAAAAAACTGGATGGTTTAGATTTCCCAAGCTTGGTTTCACATCTCCTTCCAAAAAGGCTAAGTCTGTTGAAAAAGAAGAGATGGGTCATAAAGACGGAAGAATCTCAGATGAGGATAGCCCATCAGATAAACCTGATGTATTTTTTGATGCACAAGAAAGCTTATCACCTAAAGAAACAACAAGGGATGAAAAAATTGAAATTGATGGGGCCTCATCTATTGTGACATCTTTGGCAAGAACTGAACTGATCTTGTTGGAGGAAGAAAAAGATAGTAAATCTAATATTGATGGAGATACAAGCAAATGAAGGTTGTATTTTCTCAGTCCTCAGTGAAAACAAAATCATCTACATGTACAGAGAAGAATGTGGTTTTTTTTTATTTTCTAGTAACTGAAAATGAAAACCCAAAGCTAGTATTAATGAAAAGAGTTGAACAGAATTTGCCACATGTAAATTTTCAAGTACATGGATGTACTATATTGTGCACTTATAAAAATAATGATTTCTTAAAATCTGCCCTAAAGGCAACAATTATGACGTACAGAGGAACTCATAGTTTGAACAAAGTCTGAAAAAATATACCTGAATCATAAAAGTAAACCAATGAAAGGCTCAATGATAGCAAAAGGCTTTTTAAATAGCCTTCTTGAAACACACAATGTAATTATGTTTAGATTACAGATTATTTCCAGAATGGGTTATAAACTAGTACTATAAGAACTATATTTACATGTTTGGATTTTTGACCTTTCTGACCTACTTTTACTTTCTTATTAAAATGTTTTTCTTTATTTCAGCTAAAGTAGTATGTATATTCCACAAACATTCTAAAATATAAAATAAAAATGAAATACTAGTGTAGAGAGACTAATGCTTTACTTCTTCTTCTCTTTTTTTTATTATTGTGGTGGGTCATATTTAGCCTTAAAAGATTTTAAAAATACCAAACCAAAACCCAACAGAATAATTTCAGACCAAAAACTTGTAACTAATTCACATTTTTAAGATGCCAAAATAAAACATGCTTACAAAGAATAATTATTCAAATGTGGATAAAGAAATTTTAATGTATATATTTATGAGATAGTTAAAGGCTTAGAATGATCTGCCACACTGGTGGAATTGCTTCAAAGATTTTCTGGGAAAGGAGGTGTATATAATTATTTGCTTCTTTGTTTATACCAATGCTTCTCCCAAGGGCACAATGGAAATCAGAGTGCATATGTGACAGCCTTCATATGTACCATTAAAACACTCTCTGTATTATTAAGTCACAATAAACTCACCATATGGATAATAACTCGACTAGCGTGAGTTACTGACATTTCTGATTCTGAAAATCCCAGCTTAAATTTGCAACAGGTCTCATTACAGTAGTCTTCTAATCCTCTATTTCCTTTCTTCATGTTCTTCTTAGTACAGGGAAAGCAGACACAGCAAAACATTTAGCAACTGGATGGTAAATGAAGCGTACTTGATCTAACCATTTGTAAGTTGAGATGTTCTTCATTTCTATATCATAGAATCATACGATGTTAAGGGCTTGGAAGAGACCTCAAAGATTGTCTAGTTCCAAACCCCATGCTGTGGACAGGGACACCTCCCACCAGACCACGTTGCTCAAGGCCTTAAATAGTGCCAGGGTTGGGGCATCCACAACTTCTCTGGGCAACCTGTTGCAGTATCTCACCACCCCCATAGTAAAGAATTTCTTCCTAATATCTAACCTGAATTTCCCTTTTTTCAGTTTGTACCCATTACTCCTAGTCCTACCAGTAGACTCTTCCTGTTGAAGAGCCCCTCTCCACCTTCCCTCTAGGCCCCCTTCAGATACTGGAAGGTTGATACGAGGTCTCCACACAACCTTCTCCTCTCCAGGCTGAACAGCCCCAACTTGTTGTTAAGGGCATTGTCCAAATGCCTCTTGAACACTGACAGGTTTGGGGCATCAAACACCAACTGAGACAAGTTTGTTTGACAGCCCTCTTGGTAAGGAAATGTTTCCTAATTTCAAGTCTGAACCTCCCCCAATGCATCTTGGAACCCTTGCCACGCATCCTATCACTGGATACCAGAAAGAAGGAATCAGCACCTTCCTCTACTTCCCCTCGGAAAGCTGCAGAGAGCAGTGGTCTGTGAGTCAGTGAGGACCCAGGAGCTGTCTTCTAGGGATTAGGGAGATATTTACGACTGTCAAGAAATTAAGTGTACCTTGATACAGCATAAATGGCAGGTGAAATGTTTTCTTAGTACCTGGATGAAAACAATGAAGGTATGCTTTATCCGGAACAACTGGTAAAATAAAATCCTAGATAAAAGCAGGAAAAAATGAGAACAGATTATACTAAAGTTTTTGGAACAAGCTGGTGTCCAGCATGTGAAGCCAGGTGGCTTTGCAGTCTTCTCAGTACTCATAGCCTGTGGAGCCAGCCAGGTCCTGTCTTGCTGTCGTCTGCATTGCTGTCAGCAGTGCTGTAGCCACAAGGCACTGCACCAAACCAAGGGCTCTCAGAAATGAGCCTGCTGGGAGAGCAGTGCAGCAGCTCCACGTGAAAGGCACTCAGATAAAGCAGAGGGCTGGTTCACTCACGTTGTACTCCCTCATAACACAGGTACACGAGATGAGCTGATCAGAGAAGAGCATCCTTGCTTGAGATCCAAGCCAACAACTCCTTGTAGACATAAATAAACCAATACTGGCAAAAATCTGGACAACCTGCAATCAAACTAGAAAATCATAGAATATCCTGAGTCGGAAGGGACCCACAAGGTCCAGCTCCTGGCTCTATATATGAATCATGCCACATGTCCAAGAGTGTCATCCAAATGCTTCTTGAACTCTATCAGGCTTAGTACCATGACAGCTTCCCTGAGGAGCCTTTTCCAGTGCCCAATCATCCTCTGGATGAAGACCCTTTTTTTAGTATCTAATCCATTCAAGAATAGTAAATAGATGCTAATGAATACCACTAGAGGCTCCAGCTTACATTTGGCACAGTCCTTAGGCTGAAGAAATCACAATTTAAATGAAAGAGACAAGTAACACATGCATGCATAGGGATTATTATTAACTCTGTTTCATAAATGGAAAAGAACTGACAGCCTGGTTATAATTTACATGATACTCTACCTTTTTAATAGAGAACAAGTAAGTAAGAATCAAGTTTTGAAGAGTCCTAAGAAGTCTCACAAGAAACCAGGAAAATAAACTCAAGTTCATCTTAGACCTCATTCATTGCCTTAATTGTAAACCATCCCTTCATATATAGAGGAAAACCAACAACAGTATCAATAGAGAAAATAAAAGAGCACTCCCATGTATGTCAATTTTTCCTCTATAGGCTGAATCTAAACCCACACGAGTCTCATATGACCATTAGACAAATCTGCCAGCTTGTCCAAAAACTCTGTCGCACTGAACAACTCATCCAGCACTATCAGATTTCAGCTCACAAGTGGAGGAGAAAGAAGTTTTCCTCTTAGTCCTGCAATATCTACCTGCTCCAAAACAGCAAAAATACAGCTTAGAGTGCCATCTAGAGGAGCGCACACCCCTGCAGAAAACTGTTCTGTTGGTTAAGGATGTAACTTCTCACAAAGATTTTCAAGCTGATTCTAGTAAAGAAATAGGGAATGAGAACACTAAAAGCACCTGCATCTTCCTTAACATTTCTGCATGTATGTGAATACTCAAAAAAAATTCAGTGATATCTGTAAATGTAACTATGTGTCTTAAAAAAAATCTGCCTCAGTAACAAGATGTATTGATTTGTAATGATGGATAAAATAATCCAAGGAATCTTAAGAGTGTCTGGAATAGATCTAAGGAGCAGCCTGGGAACCAAAAAATAAAAAATTGGTTACGATCATTTCTGAAAGTCCTTATTTGTGTGTATTCACAGAGGTATAAATCAGTCCACATACAGAGGATCACAGCATTCACATTGTCATTCTCAGCACAGGGCAGGGATTCAAAAGCACATCCTCTGGAGGATGGAGGGGTTGCACCGTGATGGGAAGGCATGTACTCCCCTTACCCAGTGCTGTGTCTGTGGCAAGGGAGGGGCCTCAGAGCCAAAATGCAACTGAATGAGCCCCACCAGGCCGAGAGTGAAGCCATGCATTGCCACACACATCTGAGGGCTGGAAAGGTCTGCTGCATTTTTAGAGCTCAGAGATGGAGCAATAGGACAGGCTTTTGCCCAGTCCTTCTGTGGAATCCTGCTCTGGACCTCGGTCTCTCTGTACATCAGTCCCCAAGTGAAAAGTTCACTTTGTAACTCCAATTCCAGTGTCAGGCAGAGCCTGACAGTGGCACAGCCCTGCCAGGTGTCAGTCACACCACTCCACGGCTGGAGCACATGCCCTGCTCTCCTTTCCTGTCATGTCATAGAGTCACACAGGGCCGAGGCTACGCAGTGGAAATGGATGTAAGGCACCAGATAGCTCAGGGTTATGGTCCCTGTGTGACTGCAGAAGAAAAGGCAGCCCAGAGACACAACACTAGTCAGGGCCAGCACCTGGGTAGCCCAAAGGAGCAAGAAGGCTCTCCAAGCACTGCCCACAGTGCAGGTGGGATGGCTTTGCCACAACAGCACCCATACAGCGGCTTTGCCCTGCTCCCCCATCCTGTTTGCTGCACAAGACCAACACACAGACACCCAAAAATCCCAGACACTCAGGGCTCCAGGACAGCTGAGCTGGAACCTGCCCCGAAATTTATATCTCAGGCATTTATCTCTGGTCAGTAGCCTGAACACTTAAAAATAGGTATTTCCCTAATTCCCTAATTCCTAAATGTTTTTAAAAATCTGCCCTCGCTATTGTAGGTGACCATATACATGGCTCAAATCTTAAAGTGGCCAGGAGTTTTATTAAAATATTTTATTTAAGCATATTCTATAATATGCTTAAACATGTGTAAGCAAACATTGTTAATGGAACATTTAGGTTGAAATATGTAATCTTCTAAGATAAAATAGCACAGCAATAATGGTTGCTGATATATTAAGGTCTTCCATGTTTGCATTAATATCAAACTGCTTGTCGTAAAACACTGTACGCATTTTATTAACTCTGGGATAAGGTAATCACACAAAAAATTAAACATCACATACTGACTAATGGTTTTGCAGGTATAGTCAACTATCAGAAATTCTTATATTAGCAATGTGAACACCATGAGGAAGTGATTTCTCTGACAAAGACAAAAAGAAGAATGTTCCTTGATTTGCACAGGAACAAGATTAAAATGTATTTTTTGTTTCTGTTTTAAATGTACATTTCAGTTCACTTCAGAGTTGGCCTTGCCAATTACAGTCTTTCTGTCCCTGCACATCTTCCAGATTCACTGCATATTTGGAATTCCAGTCTCGCTCAAAAAGGTTTTTTACCTGTTCCTGGACAGGCAGTTGCCTTCTTCGCAGATTGGTCCAATTCTGTTTGATAATTAGTCCAACACCAGCTGTATTAGTGAAGTAATCTTCTGACCAATTGGAAGTCCCTGTGCAATGGAAAAGTAGCTGATCAGAAAACATTCATTTCCCAGTGTTCTGTTTGATCTCCGGGCTTTGTTGATTTGCTCTATGGCTGCAAATCTCATTAGGACCAACGAGGCAGCAAAAATCAGGTCACCTCCTTCTTATGCCAGACCTCAGGTTTCGGAAACTAGGTATTAACTGCAACCCTGAAAGTTCATAACCTTCTGATTCCTTAGAGCCTGTGACAGAATGCACAAATCTACTAATTATAAATATGGGAATAGCATGCAACACTTGAGTGTTAAGAGGGGTAAAAGCCAGTGTTTGATATGGGTTTCTCTGTTTAAAGAAAAGAGTTCTTAATGAACTTAATTCTCTTTACTTGTTGAAAGAAAACAAGAGGAGAAACTAGACCCTTGATCAATAAACCCTCAGGAGCTGTTCTGAGCTCAGCATGCAATGCCCACTTCTAAACCAGGCAAAGCTGGGAATCCAGCTGCAGGCATTGTCTAGTCTCTCTCCAAAGCTACCTCAATTCAGAAAATCAAACACTGTGAAAAAACAAACGTTTTATCCCTTAGCACTTCCCCTCGTGATTGCCTGAGTCAGAAAAATCTACTGTCAATTCCAGAAGGTGCTTAGGCATGAAAACAAATTATCTGCATATCTGCCTTCAAAATACAACTCAGTATGAAACAAGTTATTAAAGTATTAAAGGCAAATGGAGCTGCAAACCCTCAGCCAGTTGGAAGACTGGGATATTTGCTGGTGTGCATTGCTTGGAGGATGAGCTGACTGAAATGCCAGAGCCCTCTCACATTCCCTTTTCTGAGGGATCCTAATAAAAAAGTGAAACGTAAACACCATCCTGACTTTCAGGAACTGAGCAGCAATTGACATTACTGTTTTCTCATTTCCTTTCCTAGAGTTCTGTTCAACAAACAGCGCGTGGAATTAATTCCTCCCAGCAATTTCGTGTTATTAAAGCAGGATAATGTTATACACCAGAGCATCAGCCATCACTGCGTCATTCTGAGCACAGAGGCTGTGAAACTCCCACTGTGCTTGTCACAGGCTGTGCACTCAGCCTTGGCATGCTCTGTTCCTAATGGTTCACAATCATATGAAATAATCTCTTACTGAACTTGACCTACATTATCATCTCCCCTTTACCTCTGTACTTCTTTACCCAGGACAGACTTCTTTTTATGGCAAAGTGAGATATTTATTGATACTGCAGCCCACCCCACCTCAGTCTCAGTCCAATAGATCAGGAGGTAGTGTAAGTATCTGGAATACATACCAATGTAGGCTACTTTATCAGTGACCATATATTTGTTGTGATTCACTCTCCCATGAGGAATGTTTGTGTGATTCAGAACTGGAACAATGAAGAGTTTCTGGAGGGAGAGAGATTGAAAATATAAACAGAAATACTAGAGTGAGGAACAGACTTCATAACTGGTCAGTGCATGCTTTCTATAGTTTCAAAGAATGGAATAGTATGGGGAGAACAGAAAAGAACATTCCACACTCTATTTTTAAATACATGATAGAAGAAATTTTGCTCTTATCCAAGAAAACTAACAAATAGTACTTCCACTATACATAAAATTGGATAAGCAATTGAGATCAGATACAGATAATGTTTGCCTCACAATGTTCCATTAGTGGCACAGCTATTATCATTACAGGGCAGACAATTAAATGCAGTTTTAGACAGCTGTTTAATAGATCTGCATTTACCACTGATTGCTGCTCTTATTTTGTGCTAAAATGGGCTGATCACAGACACAAGGGGTACTGCAGGAAACAGTAATGCCTAACTTTTTGTGTTAACTCTTACCAAAATCTACATTAACTCTTACCAAAATCTACATTTCTGTCTTTTTTTTTTACTAAACCCCCTTCCTTTCCTCAGTGTCATGTCTCTGTTGTGGTAACTGCGTTATGTTGGGAGCATCCACAGCATCCCCAGTCTATTTGATACATTCCAGCCTAGTGCCTATGGCCTGTGCGTAAAGTGTTTAGTGTTCAAAAATCAGTCTATTTGTATAGATATAGCAGATCTCTCAGTTGTAAAAAACTGATATCAATTAGATCCATTTAAAATGCTCCATGCAGGGACAGGTCTCTGAGAGGAGCACTAAGTTATCATATGAACTCTCACTGTCACGGTGCTCAGCAAAAGCAACTGCCTGGATAATGTCTCAAGTGCCACAGCCAGGCACATTCCTGATATCCCTAGTGGCTTGGAAATAGCTGCTTCCTCAAAGATTATAACTTGGGCCTTATTTTCACAAGGATGTGAAACAGTCACTGTAAAAACAGACAACCTGCTGCTCTAAAAGCTAATCCTCGCACATGCAAACAGCAGCTTAGACTCAAAAATCAGTGTGGGGCCGTATCCTCAAGCAGTCTTTCCAAAATCAGGTTTCTTAACATACCACGTCGACACTGATGTGGCCATGTGGGTTGTTGAGAGCTCGCAAGGACCTCAGGTAGTTGAGCATGGCTGGGTCAGAGGATGTCCAGCAGCTGGCCAGGAGCCGGACTTGCACTCCGTGGTTGAAAGCTGCACGTCTCAGAGCATTGTCAATGGCTGGCCAGTATCTGCAGAAAAGGAGGTTTGTGGAAAAAAAGGATACTTTTTAAACAGTTCAGCAGAAAGCTGTGACAACAAATTGAGACTACGAGTGGTGCTGTGCACAGATGGGATCTCTGATATCTGGTGAGTGGAGCACTTGTGCCTTCCCTGGAGGGGATTTCTGCCTTCTACCAAGTCCATTCTTTTCACAGTGTGTTTTGAGGCCTCCAAGCTCTGCCGAATTAAGTTGGAACTGACCAAAAAGTTTAAAGCTTAGTAAAGATACGCACACAGCGTGGTGCCATCACGCCCATTTCCTTAGGAAACTAAAAAATAACAACAGCAACTCCAGTGTAAAGCCAGATCATACAGCAGAGAAGAAAAAGGACAGTGCAGAGCCCAGAGGAAAGTCTAAGAACCGTTTTGCAGAATATGGCCTTTTCAGAGACCTAGAGATTGTTTCCAGTGTCCACAGGGGACCTGTGCCATCATGGGCAGGCTCCATCCCTCCCCACCCCTCCTTGCCCTCTTTAGCAGGCTGTGTGCCCCCGAGGTAACAGACACAGCTGTGCTCTCCTGAACACGGGAAAATCCATTTTCCTCACACTTGTGTTGGCAGTAGCTTAGAGGAAAATTTTTAACATCCTTCACCCAACTAGTCAACGCTAAGAGCTGGACAACGTATATCTCAGGGCTAGTAAAATCAAACACCCACGCAGCATTTTCATTCTGTAGATCCCAACAGTGTTGAGCAGAGGAAGACAAGCATCCTTAGTACAGATTGGAGGGCTGATACTGAGAGAGGACCAGCACTGGCTCACAGACCCATGAGCAATGATGAATTAATTTGCCTAACTTAATCCTTTTGGTCTTATGTACAAAGGCCTGAATTCTCTAATCCTCCCTCACGCATAGTCCTATTGCGATCAATGAACCGGCCCTGTGCTCTCAGGCTCAGGCTGACTTACAGATCTTGGAAAACTCTAAAAAACATGCCATTTGAAATGCTATTTTTGAACAGTTTTAATTTTTTAAACGTTTCGGTTTCTAGTTGATTAACACTCAGGCATTAGACAGAAGCTTTGTTTCCTCTACCTCAGCTGCTGGAGGAACCTAACCTGAACTAATCAGTCTCAATTCATGGCACTGCAGCTGGTTGCTGTGGAGATAGCCCCAGGCCCTGCACCACTTTCCCTGGGCCTTTCAAACTCTTGTTTGCATCTAATCAGCCCTAGATGTCACAAACGGTGGATTAAGCCTTCAGATGAAGAAAAGGGAGTATTAACACAATCCTAAGGGGGTAAGGAGACTTTCTGTGAACCTATTCTTGGCTAAAACCAGGAGGTGAGAAACCCAGAGACTCAAATGTATGACATAGAAATTGAAAATGCTCTAAGGTGTTTGGTTTATTAAAAATATCCTCCAAGTGGGAGTTAGTCTTGAGATTTTGTTTCTTCCTGCTAACACACACATGGGCCAGCTGAATAACAGAGGCTTTACAGCGCCACGACACAGGACATAATGAATGGTACCGTTCTGGCTTAATGGCAACCTAGAGCTTACCCTGTTCTTTGCAAGCCACGTTGTACATAATTATTTCTCTTGAACTTCTTTCTCATGTTATTCAGCTGTTTGGAAAACTCAGAAATGTTATAAGCAGATAATTCAGAGCACTTGGTTGCATGTAAACGTGCCAATTCAAGCATATCTAAGAGGATTTGGAGTCTTAGTGCTGCCCCATGACTGACTAACTTTCTGTGTTACTCAGATTTGAGTTGATGTGCAGAGTCTGTATAATTCTGCCGTGATGTTGGGAAGCCCACCGGGACCATGGCTGTGGTTCACCACACACAGGCTCAAGGCCAAGTTAGGTGGGGCTTTGAGCAACCTGCTCTAGTGGAAGGTGTCCCTGCCCATGGCAGCTGGGGGAAGGAACTAGATGATCTTTAATCCAAACCATTCCATGATTACTCCAGATCATCACTACCACCCTCTCTCTGAGAGCATGCTGCTATTCCCATCCAGAACTTGGATGTCCTTAGATGGAATTATTAGAAAAAATCACCACACCCAGAAAAATCACCACAGAATTTTCTTTTAGAGACTGTTTCAGCTCTCATTTCAGCAAGGACAGCTAGTTAGCATCCTCTAAACTATGGATCAAATACATCAAACAGATAGCAGAGCCAGAAGTCAAGACTCCTCAGAAGCAAAGAACAGAAAAAAAGAAAAACAGGAGCAGAAAAGGAGATGAAAGTAATATTTTCTCTGAAAAGTCTGATATCAGATATAGATCACTCATGTTCCTTTTCCTCTCTTTGTTCATAAAGCTGCTCTGTTGAACTGCAAAGGAAGCTGTACCTGACTCTCCCTAGTCTGGCACTTCACAGTTTTCTGGCTGTGTGAAGAACACAGGAGGCTGCTTTAAAATGCTACCAGAGCACATGGGCAGTATTGGATACCATCCTTCCTGTAGCCTCTGTATTACAACCATAGAATCCCAGAATTGTTAGGGTTGGAAAAGACCTTTAGGATCATCAAGTCCAGCTGTCAACCCAGCAGCACCACCATGTTCACCACCAAAACATGTACTCAGGTGCCATATGCACACGTACTTTGAACGGTGACTCCACCACTTCCCTGGGTGGTCTATTCTGATGCTTGACAACCCTTTCTGTGATTTTTTTTTTCCTAATATCTAGTCTAAAACCCCCTCTGGCACAACTTGAGGCCATTTCCCCTCACCCTGTCCCTTAGTACCTGGAAGGCATAGTCCACAAGACAGTTTTAAGTGCAGAGCAAAGCCTCAGTTCTCTCCCCTCTGAATAGTTCCATTGCAGAAAGGGGAGAATAGTATATTTTTCCCTTAAATAGTGCAAGTCAACTCTGCTCAAGATTAAAATTGTACCTTCTTGGATGAACAAAACGGCTGGTAGGGAAATATTCCATAACAGAAATATATACAAACTTCTGTGCCTGACTGATAACACTGATTATAGAATAGAGGTCATGGGTGCGACCTTTTGGACAAAATGCTGGAGGAGAAGCCTGTAAAGAAGAAAACACACAGATTAGTGATTTAATTTTTTTTTTTTTTTTTTTTTTTG